>PKMM01040874.1:673448-944831 GCA_002933915.1 Eutrema heterophyllum
ATATATATATATATCTTGAGATAAGGCGGATGAATATATCTTTGAGTTCCTTTTTCATCTCATTTTCTATATTTTATGTTGTTTTTGATCTCTTCTAAAGGCGGAGGTTGGGATGAGACCGTTCATAACGCGACTAAAAAAGGCATTCGTCGATTGCAGTCGTGGTTGAAACTCTAGCGAAGTTTAAGCGGTGGTTAGAATGTATGTTTTTTAGTTAGGGTTTAGATTTCACAATATAGAGCTTATATATATTATATAAAATAGCCATTACAATGAAAAAATGACAAAGTTTCTATAGGAAACAACCGAAAGTTTTTAAAGTTTGTCAATTTTTTCTTAAAACTTGTAAAACTTTAAAAAAATTTGCTAAAATTTATTGTAATGTTGGAAAGATACTTATACTAGTAGAAATAGTTCATGTTATGAGCTATGCAAAAACAAATTGTCTAAACAAAATATTCTATAAACAACTTTCTATTTTTTTTCAAAAAATTGTTTAAATTTTCGAAAACATTTGAAATTTAAAAAAAACTTGAAAATATTAGATAAGTTTAATAAAAAAACATGGTGAATTGTGTGCACCGGCATTTTTTAGCATGTAGTGTTAACATTGATAAATTTTTGTTAACTTAAAAGTAAAAATGTGTCAACTCTAAGTTTATGTAAAATTGTTATTGTAACACATAAAATTATGTCAATTTAATTAGGAGTACAATTGTCCAGGTCTGCTTCGGTGGTCCTTGGATCGGAAAGCAGTTTTCCGATCTAGTGGTGCTCTGTTCTCCTCGGTCAATGTTGCTCCTCCGGTGGGTTTTTTAAGGCGGAAGGTGGTTGACGGTGTGGCTCGGAGTTGTGTCTCCATGGTGGAGGGGTTCTTCGTCCGTCTTCTCTTCCAGGTGGCCCGAAGTCTCTCGTCGGTGCGTGTTCGGTCTCAGCAGCGTGCGGTTGTGTCTTTGTCATCTTCAAGCTCCTGCGGCGGTCTTCTAGGGGTTCTTTGGTTTGTTGTAAAGGTTGCTTTGCTCGGGATGACTCCCCTTTGCATCAGTCTTTTGTGGACTTGCTTTGCGGGGGGTTTTGGTGGTCTCGGTTTCGGAGGGGTTGTTCGAGTTTGCTATCTTAGTTCTCGAGTGCGGGTTACTCCATTTCCTACCCGCCAGTGGTTTCAGACAGAAGCTTGTTCGTTAGCCTCAAAGAGGGTCTTCTAAGCTCGTGGTGAAGCTGTAGGCATTGTGTTAGGTTTTTGAGGACGGACCTGTAACTCGATTCTCGTGGCAACATCGAGAGGTTTTAGTCGTCGAAACTTCCCCTTCCCACAGTTTACTCCTTGCTCTACCGCTCCCTTTGGTTCCTTTTCAGATTGTTTGTTAGGTTGTTTTTTCCTGTTTTGCATGTTGTTTCCGTTTGTTGTAGTTTTCGGTCTTTTCTTTTTCTTGTTTCCCTTGTAATTCTGTCAAAAATTTGAAAATTGGTAATATAATTTTTACATTTTACCAAAAAAAAATAAAAAAATTGAGGATGCTATTTAAAAAAATATATATATATATATATATATGAAAAATGTAATAAAAAAAATGTAATTTCAAAAAATTAAAAAAAAAAAACATGAAAATGTTATCTAATAAATACTCCGCCACGAAAAATATCCAAACAACCAACACTATCTTTCCTCGTTTTATGGGTTGTATAGATAAATTATGGGTGGAAAAAACTGCTAAGCCTCGTTTTCATGAACACGTGATATTATCTTTCCTCTATGTTATACTACATAATAACAAGTATTACCTTCTCATGGGGTTCCAAAGAAAACTTCAAAGATGGCTAATTAGTAAAATAATTAAGGAAGGATATTCGAATTGTTCGCAGGACTCATGTATATATATATATATAATATATGTGGTTTGTCTTGTCATAAAACAACCACTGAGAAGCCAACATGCTTATCATGGTCGGGACATAATGATAAAAGCTCACATTAATTTAATCATTTTGCTTCTTTCATTGATCATAAAAAGTTCCCTCAAATCCGCCTTTACCACATCCACAAGCTTCCCCACCTAATCTATACACACACACATATCACACCATTTTCTATAATAGTATATAATCATGTTGACTCATATAGAATATTCTCATGCGTTCTTCACCACGCGACTTACTCACAAAATCTCTACAATAATCTATGGAAATCTACGCACATATATATTGGATTTTTTAAAACATTTATATATCTTTAATAATATATGCTTATTTTTGTTTTTAATTAAACCCTAGTCCTATGTTCGGACACGTCCCCATGTCTTTCTTGTAACTATTCAAACTTAGCCTCAAGTGCTGCTCATCATCATCAACTCCAAAATCTCTCTTCTTTAGAGGCGGTTGTTCCACGCAAACGACGTCGTTTTTGCTTCTCTTCTCCCCCTTCATCACTTCAGATTTGATCTCCATCAATGGAAGCTCCATCGATTTCCTCTCGTCATCATTAGTATTCAGTTTCGTCTCTGAGCTCTCTGAGGATGTCAACGAGCTCTCAACCGAATACCTCGGCTGCCTAATTCCTCTGTTCTCTTGTTTCTTGCACCACAAGAAACCTTCTTCCACATCCTCTGCTTCTTCGTATTCTTCCGCTTGCGTTAGCTCTGAGAATGAAGAACTCGGATTCACCAATGAAGCTAACCTCGAGAGCTCGGTTCTCGCAAAGTCCATGCCAAGAGTGGAAGATGTGTAGCCAGCGAGGGTTTGTTGAGCTTTCATCAAAACTGACTGTAAATACTTCCCTTGTGCCTCAATCTTCACTTGCAAATGCCTCTGAACCTAAAACCAAAGCATTTTTAAGACCCCAAAGAGAGATTTTTGATGCTTAATCAGGACATTCGATTGATGTTTATTACTTCGATTTGTTCATGAAGTTTCTTCTGTACTTCCATCTGCAGTTGTAAAGCCTCCGTGATTTGCAAGCCTCTGCTTCAAAATAAACCAAACAATTATTTTTTCAATTTATTCAAATAATCTATCTATAGAAGATATTAAAGTTTGATTCTCTGATCATTACTCGTTAGCTGGATTGTTGTTTTCTTCGTTGACACTGCCTCTGAAATCTCTAGAATCATTTTTACTCTCAGTTTCTTGGGTTTCTGAAGCAGAAGAAACTGCTAGACCAAGAAACAAATCATCATATATAAGAATAAAAAGTATTTAAAGGTTTGTTAACCCAGTTTGGTCAGATCAACTCAAGAATCTGTTTATCTTGTTTGTC
The DNA here is from genome assembly GCA_002933915.1 of Eutrema heterophyllum. NCBI lineage: Eukaryota > Viridiplantae > Streptophyta > Magnoliopsida > Brassicales > Brassicaceae > Eutrema > Eutrema heterophyllum. The sequence goes on from PKMM01040874.1 coordinate 676,702, forward strand.
ACAAGAACATTATCAATGTTAATAACTAATGGAAGAGTTTCAAACCTTCTAGCTTGTTATCATCGAACTTCAGGCTCTTCCCTAGCCGATATTTCTGCAGAAAAATAAAATAAAATCATCCAAAATTGATATTCCAGAAACAAAATCGAAAAAATAAACACTGATCCAATCAAAGATTGTTGTGAACATAATTACCTGTAAATGGCTCTTGAGATGGTATAAGGTAAGCCCAGAAATCTCCATAGCCTTCATCAAACCCTTTGGAGTTGCCTCTGCAAACACAAATTAAGCGGAACAAACAAACAAAAATAAGAATCAAGAAATAGATAATATAAAAATCAAAAACATTAAAAGAAGATGAAGATTAAAGTACTGTTAGGTCCTCCGAGTTGATTAACGGCTTCGATGAATCTGTGATGAAGCTCACAAGTCCATTTCAATCTGGGTTTAGCATCCGTTGACAACACAAGACTCATCTTTGTCTTCTGATTATTACCATTATTAGTGTTGCTCTCCATTAACTTACACATACAAACCTCCCTCTCTAATATACAATCAAGAACGACCCCAAGAAATTTAAATAAAAACGAAAGGGTTATTTGTTTTCAAAGATTGTTGGGTTTGTTGGCAAAGATATGGAGACTATATATATATATATATATATATATATATATATAAGTCTTTGTAGTGGTTGATGTTTTTCTTTATCTTTCTTCTCTCACTCCATATCTGGAAACATGAGTGGGGTTCTGTTGGAGAAGGGAATATATGCTCTCTTGACCCTTTCCTCTTTCTTTTCTTTTTTTTCTTTCTTTAAAATTATTTTTATCAATTGATGTTTTTTCTTTTCTTTCTTCGATCATTTCCTGATTTCACACTGCTTTTTTTTTTTTTTTGTTGCCTTTTTGTAATTTCGTGTTACTTTTTCTACGATATATGAGGCAAAAAGATCAGATAAAAAAAAGGTTTGTACGTTTCGTTTTTGGTCGTATAGACATCGATCTATCCTTATAGACACATATCGTATGTGCATACCTATTTTTACTTTGTTTGCAATTATTATTACCGTTTTCTATTCTATTTTTAATATGGTCCTAATTTTACTTTCCTCTCTGGTTTGTTCTTCTTGTGTATAAATGGGTATCTTTTTTCTTATATATGATTAGGTGGGGAGAGTCCATAAATTTGACATCGCCTTTAGGATTTTGCACGATTCGTAAAAGTTGTAGTCTTATAACATATAACATTTTTTAAAGACATTTGATGGGTGAATTGGTTAAGTTTTCTAGGATTTCAATTCAAAATCAATTGGTAAATAGTGAATTGGTTCAAATCTCTTATATATTAGCTCAAATTTCTTTTCACTTCCAATGTGAGATATATTCTTCACACGTCCCTACGAGATAATGGTCCGTTTAGCCATTAATCTCGACAATATTTCATTATAGGATTAATTTCAGATTAGATCGATCGGGTCTCTTTCGATGGGTCATATCGATTTTGGTTCGGGTTGGGCTGCGTGTGTTCGGGCTCTGATACCATGTTAAGTTTTTTGGGCTTCCAACTCAAAATCAATTGGCAATGAGTGGATTGGTCCAAGTCTCTTATATATTAGTTCAAATCCCTTTCCACTTCCAATGTGGGATATATTCTTCACACGCCCCCTCGAGATAATGGCCCGTCTAGCCATTAATCTCGACAATGTTTCATTATAGGATTTATTTCAGATTAGATCGATCGGGCCTCTTTAGGCACTATGTTAAGATTCATGGGTTTCCAACTCAAAACTAATTGGCAATGTGTGGATTGCCCCATATTTTTTATACACTAGTGTTGGTCCCTTTAAACTTCCGATGTGGGATCCTAACACGCCCCCTCGAGATGATGGCTCTTAACGGCCCATCTCAAACCGAATCCCACTATATGACCGTTAATAAACCTTTTTTGGGCCACCTTACTTGGATCAACAAACGAGACTTTGATACCATGTTAAGTTTTATGGGCTTTCAACTCAAAACCTAATTGGCAATGAGTGAATTCGCTCAAATCCCTTATATATTAGCTCAAATTTCTTCCCAGTAATTGTCTGGGAAATATCAATTATAACAATTTATATATATAGAGCTTATCTCTTGATAATTCGAGTTTTATAGTGTGATTAATATCTTCTTCATTTTTTTGTTAAAAGAAGTAATTGATATCTTATAAGTTTTTATTTATTTATGGAATTTATTTTTAAATAAGCTATATATATATATCCATTGTTGATTCCAAGAATCACACAAAGAGATAAAACAAATAACTTTGATCGGAATCTCGTATTATTAGATCAAGCTCGGCGGAGTTACAATATTGTTGATCGGAATAAGTAAAGAACTAAGGAAACTAAAAGCTAAGAAGTCGGAGCTCTCAATCTCTTCGGTTTTGCTAATGAGTTGTAGGATGGTTTTTGAATGAAGAGGATCTCCCCTATTTAAAGAGTCTTATGTCGTCCAAAACTGGATGATTTCCTTTTTCTTCTCGTATCAGGATAATGGCAAATATTATTTTTCTTCGGTGAATTTTTTTTTTTTTCTCCGAGATAAAGAAATATTATGTAAATCTCAGAAGTCGGTCTTGGTGGGTTTGAAACAGATAATTGAAATGATCTTAATTCAAACCGAATTAAACCGGAGAGGGCTAAACTCGGTACCAACTTCCACGGTAAGGATAGTATAATTTAGTGATGCATTTTATAGTTAAGGGTGTATATATACAAGAATTGCTCCTAAAAAGAAGGTAAAGAAAAAGTGTAAGGTTTGTTGTGTTGTGTCTCATCTCTCTCTATCTTGGGTTGCTCTTCGGTAATGTTGCCCCCACCATACTTGTATATATATAATATATGTCCCTTCATATACCATCTTTCAGACGAAAAAATAATATATTTATTCACCGATGTCGACGGAAAAAAAAATATATATAGACTTACCTAGTCTATGTCACTATGTGGTACCAAAATTTATTTGTACGCATATCCTATGTTTACAAATATATACTAAGCCACCATGCATCGTTGTATTCATGACGCTCATGATCATGAGTTGTATTGTAACTATGCAAATGCAAGCCCTTTAACCCAAAAAAGAAGGTATTGTAAGTATGTGATAGCAATAAAATATTACTTGTATGATTTGATCTTCTTTTGTTGGGTATGAACATTTTTGTTGTCATCAAAATTTTCTTATCAATTCTTGAAAAAACTTTTTTTTATCTTTTTTTTTCGTCGTTAATGCTCTAAACCACTAAAAAAAAATTTATTTTCAAATCAAATTTTTTTCTTTTTTTGAATAATAATTTATTTCTCTTTTACTACTTCCCAATAGAGACATCATTTGTGAGTTACTGAAAATCAAATATGAGCTCTAACAGATGAGCTAATGAAACATTAGGCAACAAGCTTTTACGTAAACAATATCGAGTGAGGTAAAATAATAACACAATCAAGAGAGAGTAGGAATCCGTGATAATGAGAGTAGAAAGTCATGAGACGTTATGACCAAACTGAATATACCAAACTAGATGGAGAGATAAGAGTCAGTAACTGTTGATGAGCTCTGCCGCAGGCCGGTGTGAAGTCTGTCCAGCCCTGCGAGTTTTCGACGGAGAATGGCTTGGATTTTGTGAATTAACTGAGCTGAGGGCTTGATCACGGCTCTGTGTAATCTGGCATTTCTCTCATTCCATATTTTATATATTGTGGCTTGCAGTAACAATTTGCATATGGCATTTAACTTGGTGATAGATGAGGAAGACCTTACCCAAGTTACAATGCCATCAAGTGAGAGAGGAGGAAATAAGCGGTGATGATTAAAAAAGGAACCCCAAACCAAAGACGCATAACTGCAATCGAAGAACAAATAAGACCGAGACTCCAACGCTGAATTGCACATCAAACAAACATCTGGCACTTGCAATCCCCAATTCCGAAGCCTATCCCGAGGAGAAAGCATGTCCCTAGCTACCACCCAATGGATAAAGGCGTGCTTTGGAATTGCTTGTCATGAGAACCAAACTGATTTAGCCCAAGGAACCACTTGACCAATAGGATGCAACATAGGCCATGTCTTAGAAGCTGAAAACATACTGAAAAAGTATGAAGACTCCTCAGCTAAGCACGGCTCCACCGGTAGAACTGCCCGATCTAAAACAGTAAACGGATGTCTTCCACGGGAAAGGAGCCAAGCACCATCTCGAACTGCTTGAGATACCGTGGCTGAGTACAGAATTCTCGTAACTCTCATTCCACTAACACCCGTTAGATCAATAAGAGGCCCAAGATTTGTCCAATCGTCATGCCAAAACCTTGCCACTAGACCTGAGCTAACGTTACATCATAAGAAAGGTCGCACCATAGCTCGGAACGTAAGTAACTTTCTCCAAATCCAATTACCACCAGAATCGTCTCTAATGTCCCAAAACACTCTACCACATACCAAAACTTTCTGAATCCAAGACACCTAAATAGATCCAGCTTTAGTAAAGAGGAGCCAAATGAGCTTTAGACCAAAGACCTTGTTCCAAGCCTCAAGACGCCTTAGTCCAAGCCCACCTTCCTCTTTTGTGGTGCAAACCGAATCCCATGATACCTTTGCTCCTCGAGCCGAGTTTGGAGCTCCCGACCATAGAAACGAATTACACAATCTTTCAATCTCCGCTAGACATTTCTTTGGCAACGGGAAAACCGCAGCCCAAAAATTAACAATTCCAGCGAGGACATATTTAATCAACTGGAGCCTACCAACAAAAGACAAGTGGCACACCAAATAGGATGAGATACGCTGAGGGACAATGTCTATCAACGGCTCCGTAGGCTTCATCTTCTACGGCATCAGAGGCAACCCCAGATACCGAACCAGGAGAGAACCCGTAGCAAAACCAAACTGAGAAGCTAAATTCGATGTAAGTTGTGACTTGTGAGTTGTTACCATCAAAGAATAAAAAGGATTTCCGGAGATTGATTGCAAGCCCAGAAGCCACATAAAAGGATCTCAAAACTTCCATGATCACTTCAAGAGAGGACGATGTACCGTCAAATAAGAGAAGCACATCATCCGCGAAGCTAAGATGAGTCACCAATGGGTCCAAGAAAACCGGATGAGGTCTGAACCTATTGAGAGCTGCTACCTTATCAAGATCCTTAGATAGAATATTCATGGCAAGATCAAAGAAAGAAGAAGATATCAAATCTCCTTGTCTTAGTCCTTTCTAAGAACGCTACTAACTCACCGTTAAAGTTGACTAAGAAAGTAGAAGTAGATATACATTCTTTAATCTTCGAGATAAATATCGGAGGGAGCTCAAACGCTTTCAGAATATTGATGAGAAACCTCTAATCAATGCTATCATAAGCCTTTGTTAGATCCACTTGAAGACATCCTCTATAAGTGATTGTAGGCTTGCCGCTAACAGCACATTCTCGCATAACAGTCTACCTTTGATGAACCCAACTTGATTGCTCTGCACCGCATCATCAAGGAACAACATTAATTTGGAAGAAATAATACGAGAGATGATCTTGTATACGGTAGTACAACAAGAAACCGGTCTGAAATCGGAGAGCCTCTTTGCGCCTACTTTCTTTGGAATAAGGAAAATATCTGTAGCATTCACATGCCTCAACATTCTAGAAGACACAAAGAAGTCATGAACAACCAGAATTACATCCTCACCCACCAGGTCCCACAAAGAGGTGAAGAACTCAGTCATAAACCCGTCAGGCCCAATAGTTTTATTCTTTGGCAAAAAAAACATCACAACCTTGATTTACTTGGCATAAAAAACCGCAGACAGAGTTTGAATTAAAGCTGGATCACAACGATAAGGGTGAAGATTCTGAATCCAAGCAACCGAGTATAGAGTGACTGAAGGATTACTACATCCCAACAAAGAGAAGTAAAACTGCTAACCAATATCTTCAAATCAAGCTTTCGATAGATACACAAAATTCTAGTTGAACATCTACCAACAAAATAAAAGATGCCACCGTTTGATTTTCACAAATTGTCACAATGAGTAAAAAAAATTATTTGATCGTATTTGACAAGTCCAAATGAATATTAAACCACACTAAAATATAGCCAAATTCCACCCTCCAATATATGAAACTTTAATCGCCGTCAAAAAGTCAACAAATAATGAAACTTGAAATTTATAAAATCAACCTATAAAATCTAAGCTATTAATATTCAAGAAACATATATACAATTCAAAAGCATGCTTATAAAATCCGAAAGAAGAATTCTTTTAAGAGTTAGGGTAATTGGTACGTCACATATAGTCTAAGAATAATGATACATGTTATCCGATACAAAAATAACTACATTGTTTATTTTTTTTTTAATTGAAAAATGTGGTTTCACCTCTCTGCCGGAGACCAGGGCATGTTATATGGTCCCCTCCCAACAAGAATCGAACTGCGGACGCACAATCAAGCACATACCCATATTGCTTGTTAGACACCACTAGTCCAACACCACGTTGGTTACATTGTTTATTACGTTAATATGAATCGGATAACGGATTCAAAATGGATATTTAGTATCTGTGTTCAATCCTCAAATTTGTTCAAAAAAATATATGTGTTCAGTCCTATAAAAAATATTGTTTGAGTAGATATCTATCTACTCAAACAATATAATCTATACTATTAAAACATAAATATTTTTTTGTGTCCAAATAGGTATTATTAAAAATATTTCTATAATTTATCTGGATTAAATATGTTATCAAACACCAATTATTTTGTATACAATAGAAAAAATCAGAAAATATAAAATTTCGAAAAAATATTAAATCATACTAGATTTAGAGATTTTAAGTTGGAAATATCAAACGAGATTGTTTAAATTCCGCTAAATTTTCTTATTAACACCTAAAATCATAATAATATCATATCATACTAGATTTTCGAGATTTTAAGTTGGAAATATCAAATTTTATGCATTTTTAAAAAAAAACTGATGGTCTAATCCTTCATGTGATAGTTGACATGAAATATAACATAATAGATCTATTATAAATATATTCAATAAATGATCTTTTAAAAAACCTAATTAGTTTAAGATCAAATACATATAAAATCTAATTAGTATAAAATCAAATTTGTCAATTATTGGTCAAAACCTAATTGGAACACCAAAACATATATTGCACCAAAACATATATTGCACAGTAAATCAACAAAATTTGTTAATTATTGGTCCGAATCTAAGTGTTATTATATTCTCACTAAAAACATAAGAATTACAAACTCATATTTAAATCAATAACATTTAAATTATGTCTAATTTTGTGTTTCACATTTTTATATATTACAAAATTTAATCTAAAAAAAACTTTACTACGCGCTCCGAGCGGATTAGAATATAGTTTAAACGTTTAAAATTGTTATATGTTATTGTAAAGCTGTATAGCATATATGTATATATCTTTTTGAAGGAAAGAAAAGATGTGAGTGATTGGCAGATTCTTTTGGTTGTATGCAGAGGTGAGGGAATCTAACCTCAATAAAAACTTTAAAAAGAACAATCCCTTCCCCACGCAAAGATAGTGAATCCAGACGGATTTCGTATAATTACTGTATTAATAATTAAGAAACAAAATTTGAGTGAAAAACAGTAACTAAAATAATTGAGTTATATAACAACTCGATGCATGGTCTTGTCAAAAAAAAATATATATATATATATATACGCATGGTCCATAAATGTCCACTACAACAAGATATAATGAGGCAGAAAGATGGCACCCATGCCAACACTAGGCTGAAGTTTATGATCCACTTTAGAGGAATCTCTCAGGTGTTTTCGGATCTGCATTTTCTTGCAAGGTTCGTAAGAATGTATATTTCAACATATTATTCAAGTATTATATGTGAGGAAAATATCAAAATGAAACGCACCAAAAAAAAATTTCATTTAATTTCGATGACTTAACCCACACAGCACATAATATTTTACTTAAAAGCTGAATTTTAAAAGTAAAAATAATGTTTAATTTCAGTGCATGCTTGATGTGTGTTATTTCTCCAAATCAAAATATTGATAATCTTTTATGATAGTCAGATTTTTTTTTTTTTTCTTTTCAAGATAACCATATTTATTGATCGAGATTTAATGTTTGTCTTATCATGCCGTAAATCTATTCATTAAAAAGCTTGAAATTAAGCAGAGTTGTTTTTGTAAGTATATAAACTAAGCAAGTACGGAATCGACTGTTTTCGATAAGAGCTTTGGGAGACAGCAAATATGAGGAAGGCTTAGAGCAATGGTTTGCTACAAGAATCTAATCGGCTTTGATTCATCTTTTTGATTTAAGTTCCAGTATTAGCTTTTCAAACTTCAAAAAACAGGCACATTGCAAAACGATTTTTGGGTCAATTAAAAAAAATAAGCTTAAGAAAAATGTACTAAAGTACTGAAAGTATATTTTTGTTTTAACATCATCCTCAAACTGTACGATTAATTACATTAAACCATTGAATCATGAAAGAGATCTTAAATTCTATTGAAAGATACAACCCTAGCGAACAAAAATTAAGATTCGTTATTTTTCTTACACATACATGTTTTGGTGTTATGTGTAGGGCCACTATACGACACTAATTAGTTTTGGCCAATCAAACTACAAGTACCGAAAGTGGACTCCATCAGAAACTTACAACTCTCAAGAGTCAAGAAGACTCTCGTAACGTGTTTTTTGTTTGTTCAACTTATTTTCCTAAACCGTAATAAGAAACTACAGTTACTGTTTTTTAGAGTAATATAAATAAATTACATTTTTTCTCTTTCGCAAAGTCTTTCTCCAAGGCATGTCTTGTTGTAGAAGCAATAAATAATATATTTCAGTAAAAATTCTTAGCTAGCTTTAAGGGGAAAAATAATTCAAAAATATTGCAAAATATCATTCCTTTATCAAAACTGAAAATAAGAAAAAGAAGCTAGGAGTTGTTGATTTGTGATGGCCTATAGAGAGCCGTCGATAAAAGCTGAGAATCTGATCGAGCTTTAATTTTTTGGGGCTTTCATCTTTAGAATCGAAATCTAATGATTATTCTCGTAATCCCTCTTTTCTTTCTGAAAATACATTAATGTTTTAATTATTCATGAGTGTACCACAATTACCCTTTTTGATATACACACTAATATTAGTCCTGGGCATATTAACCGGAACCGAGCTAAAATAACCGAATTTTTCGGTTTCGGATATGTGGAAAATAACCATTGTATAGTAAAATTAATATCCATGGATATCGGTTCGGTTTCGGTTCTAACCGATAACCGAATAGTAGAACCGAAATACCAAAATTATTAAGGGTGTTACTTGTTAGATAGGGGTTAGCGGCTAATTAGGTTTGGTTTAGTCTTTATTGTCATTAATGTTTCTACGGTGCCTGCCTCCCTCGACATGGTCGAGTCGACGTTTCCAGTTCTCCGAAAGCTTATTCTCGAGGACCTTTAAATCTGGGATGTTCATCATCACTTCTTCTCCGACAATCGCATCATCCACTGCATCGACATCGAGAATCAGTTCAGAGGTAATTTTCTTGTCAATGTCTATTCTGTTGTTGTAAGCTTGAAATTGATTTAGGGCTTTAGGGTTTCATCTCCATAGATGTTCGTATAGCTCAATTCCTTTAGTTTATTCTTTAATTTCGTTCATCAATTAGTGAAATTGATAGAAGAAAGTTAGGGTTTTTGGTTCATAAATTAAATTTCTCTCATTTGTGTTCTTGTCTCATTAGGATTGTTTGGAATGATTTTTAGATTGAATGAGATAAAATATGAGTTATGAGACTTAGATAGAGATACTGAGATAGACATTGTTTGAGGCTCAGTATTGACATTGTATTATGAACCATCTTGTATCATATCTATCTCTTATATTGAGTTGTTCTTTTTTGTTTCAGATGGCGTCTTCTCAAGAACCAGAAGTTGCAGAACACATAGAAGTGGAAGAAGATATAGACGTTGAGGATATGATGGAAGAGAGTGAAGAGGAAGTGGAGACTCCTGTTGCTACTCAAACTTCTACTAAAGGGAAAAGGAAGCGTGGCGCTGCTATGAGGAAGGTTACTGTGAAGAAAACAAGATCGAAGGTCTGGGACCACTTCACCAGGACAAAAGAAAACAAGAACAAGTGCAATTGTCATTACTGTGGGAGGCGTATGGCGTGTGCAACAACATCAGGCACCTCTAACCTCAAGAAGCATCTGGAAACTTGCAAGCAACATCAAGCGTGGTTGGCAGCTCAGAAAAAGGTTCAGAAGGTAATCAATTCAGAAGATGATGGTCTACAATTGGGTAAGGTCTCTGAAGCTGTGTTCAGAGAAGCATGCAATGAAATGCTGGTTCTAGGGGAGCTTCCACTGTCTTTCATCGAGAGCTTAGCATTCAGACATTTTTGCAACAAGATGAAGCTTTACAAGCCTCACTCTCGGAGAACAGCTACCAGGGACATCGTTGAGATGTTTGTGCAGAGGAAAGCAATGATGAAGAAGATTCTTGGTGGGAGTAATCAGAGAATCTCGTTAACCACAGACATTTGGGTAGCTCCTACAACTGCAGCGAGCTATATGGTCATAACAGCTCATTTCATTGATGTCAATTGGCAGTTGAGGAAGCTGATTATCGGATTCAAGAATGTTAGTGATCACAAGGGGCTCACAATATCGACTGTTCTTCAGGAGTGTTTGGAGGAATGGGGCATCAAGAGAGTCTTCACTGTTACAGTGGACAATGCAACAGCCAACAGTAGTGCAATGAGGTATTTCAAGGAAGAGTTCAGCTTAGTTGGAGAAGGTGCTTTCGTGCTCAATGGTGAGTTTCTTCATCTCATATGTGCAACTCACATTTTGAATCTGATTGTCAAGGATGGATTGGCTGAGATTGATGCTAGTGTCTGTGCTATTCGTAACGGGATACGGTATGTGAGGTCTTCTACGCCTAGGTTGAAGTCTTTCCAGCTTCGAGTAGACACATGAAAGAATATGACCAGAGGAAGTCTTCCTTTGGATTGCAAAACAAGGTGGAATTCAACCTATCTGATGCTGAGTAGAGCCTTGGATTTTCGTGCTGCTTTTGAGAAGATAGGGGAACAAGACATGCCTTACAATGAGTATTTCAAGGAAAAAGATGAAGGGAATAAGAGGGATGGACCACCAAAGAAAAAAGATTGGGAAACTTGTGACAGGTTACTCAACTTTCTTGGTATTTTCTATGAATCCACTCTCGTGCTTTCTGCTACTAATACAGCTTGCTCTTACAAAGCCTACAATGAGATAGTTAGCATCGAGGAACATCTCAATGAGTTGAGCAAAGACAATGATGATGCATTGAAGAAGAAAGCAGAGGCAATGATTAAGAAACTGGCAAAGTATTGGGATCCATTTGGAGAAGAAACATAAATGAATAGGTTGTTGATAGTGGCAACTGTGTTTGATCCAAGAAATAAAATGAAGTTTGCTCAGATGTGTTTCGATGAGCTATATGGGACAGGTAGCACGAAGGCTACTCATCTGTATGAGTCAACAATGGACATTCTCAAGAGGCTCTTTGAAGAATATGATGCTGCTCACAAGAAGTCTAAGGTTACATGTGCAGCTGCTGCATCATCTACATCGTCTCAATCACAAGGAGCCGGTTCTATGTCATCTTCTCAGCCAAGAACTCAAACTACAAGGAGAGAACAACTATCTACTCGTGGTGGCTTTCGAAGATTGGCTGCAAGGTACAATGAGCTCCAGCAAGGAAATGGATTTCAGCAGCAAACTACTGAGTTAGAGCTGTACTTAGCAGAGAATGTGGAGAATCCACAGATATTTGCAGGTTCAGAGTATGATGTTCTCTCGTGGTGGAAGGTTAACAGCATCAAGTTCCCGGTCCTTTCACAAGTGGCTAAAGACATACTCGCTATGCAGATTTCTAGTGTTGCTTCTGAATCTGCGTTTAGCACCAGCGGTCTTGTCCTTGATCCATACAGGAGCTGTTTGACTCATTACACTATCGAGGTGTTGATGTGTACAGAGCAATGGCTCAAGAGTGAGATCCGCATGACTAATAGAGGAGGATCCATCACCATTGAACAGCTGCTTGATGACGTAGAAGACCAAGATGAGCTTGAGAGAGGTAACTCTTAATCTGTTTGACTATTTTCATTTCTTGTTTGTCACTTACAAAGTTCTGATTTTGTTTATATCATATAACTGCAGAGTTTGGAGAACTAGGGTTGCAAGATTAGGGTTGGAGATCAAGAATGCATAAGTGTGGTAAGTGGTTTCTTCCTCTTCTCTTAGATTTTCAATTGTTTGTTTTGTTATATTTTTTGAAGTCTTTCTCTTTTGTCTTTCTCTTTTATTAATGTGGGTTGCAGGTTTTTAGTTTTTTACTAAGTCTACGGAGGAGAAGAAATTCTGAAGTTCATATCCAATTTTCTTTGTTTTAAGTTTTTGCTAAGTTTTTGGTGTTTCAGACAAGTCAAAGAAAAAGTCTTGTTGAACTTCTTTTATGTTTGGTTTTTGTCTTTGGAGTTTGTCTTTGGATTTGAAGTTTGTTTTGTTTGAAATTTGAAACTTGGTTCGGATAATATAATGGTATTTCGGTTCTTTTATATAGTTTTGTGTAGATTTTGGTTAAAATTTGTTAATCCGGTTACTAAATAACCGAAACCGACAGGAACCAAATTTTTTCGGTTATTTACAGGTTCCTCAATTTCCTATCCGAACCGAACCGGAACCGACGAGAACCGAACCGAAACCGAACCGAAACCGAACCGAAACCGAACCGAAAAAATAAAAGTAACCATTGGATATTAAACTTAGTAACCGAAAGAACCGGAACAGATCGGTTCATAACCGGAACCGAACCGAATACTCATATGCCCATGACTAACTAATATAATCAATTTATGCAATAACTTGTTTCATGTCTTCATTTCTTTTAATTAAAAGGATATAATAATTTAAATTTTGATCTTTTTATTTTCTAAAAGATTTTGTTGATTTCACATGCTCCAAAAAATATACATGAAAATGAAAATAAGAAATAAACTATTGTTTTTTAAAGTAAGGAACCCATTGTTGCTATCATAAGAAAGGCTTGCAATGGGGAAATCCTATGAAAAGAATGGATTCACTCGCTATTGTGATTTAAATTTGTTATGATATTTGCTCTGATGAGGCATAATGAAAAATCGTAAATTCTTATAAAAAAAAAAAAAGATATAAAGAAGGAGAAAACTAAGAGAGAAATTGGGGGACCCAATGGGGGTAGCTTGATGTCGTGGAGAAGCACCTTCTTCTACTACGAGTTTCAGTTTTAGTGGACACCTTTCATTTGTTCATTTCTTAAAGAAAGGAATATTAATAATCATTCAATCCAACTTCACACATGCATGCATAAATGCATACGATCGAATGAGAGAGAGATGATCATATATATCATATATTCATATGTGTGGCCCGAATGTTTGAAAAACAAGCAAAGAAATTCAGCAAAGCCAAGAGAGGATAATGATCATAAAACTTTCTCTTTAACCACACATTTAATATACTTTCTTATGATGCTAAAAGAAACATATTCCCTAATAACTTGTTGAAAACCATTTTCTAAACCAATGAAGTAAATCGAATCAAGCTTTTATACATCATATCATATGATGAAGCGTTTACGTGATATATAAATAAGTGACCTTATATATATATAAAAGGTGATATATAAATAAGAATCAAGAGCTACATGCTGTTTAAGAATGATAGTGACAAGATCAATCATACCATCGAATTATAGTTTTTGGATTGAATTATATTAAACCAAATTCCAAATGCATAGAGAATTAGAGATGAGAAAAAACGAAACATATATGGTACTTAGATGTAATTATCATGCAATAAGTTTGAGATGATGGTGTGATGAATATGCTAAAGATATATTAGCCGTGAAACGTTTTAATATACACAGAAGTAACGATCTTCGCTTTTTTGGTGTTGAAAGATTTAACAATCTGCTTAATTTCTATTCTAGACTTCACTGTCTTCGTCTTTACTAAGATTTATACCCCAAAAAACACTTTTATAATTATCCCACGGATTAATCTAACGTATTTTTTTATCCATTGTAATGAAGTCATATGAGATCAAATAAATTAATGATAGATGGAAGAAAGTTATTAAAGAAGAAACAAAAGGAGATTCTTGAATAATGTTGAAATTGGATCTAAAGCAGTCTGAAAGAGAGATGCCTTATTAGACCTCAATCTCAGATCAGCAAAACAGAGCAAGAAGAAGATTTCCAAAACGACAAAGTCTCATACAAAGGAAAAGAGAAGCTGGGCCAAACCGAAACAAAAGACAACAAATGTAAATCGAAACTGGGCCAAACTCAAGAAAAGCCCAACAAGGGTCCAGTCGTTTTTAAAACAGAGTTGCAACGGTCAGCAACAGATAAGAAGGAGAAAAGCAGAGTCGTACAAGTGCAGAGGAGTACGGAAAAACTTAATGATATCAAACTGTCAAACTCATTTTCAGCCATTGATTTCCTAGACTCATCTGGATGAAGACACATGTATAGCACCCTTAGGGTTTTACTGTTTGGTATAAATGGAAGAGAAGAATCTGTAATAACTTAAGAGTTGAAATTAACAAAGAAAATGTTTATCTTGTCCTTCGTTTATCTCCAGATTTGAGTTTCCCTTTATGCCTCATCGATTATTATTCTCTTTTAGATTCAAGGGACCCAATTTCAATCGAATGTGCTTGTAATGCACAGTTCCAAATGCGCAAAAATAAAACATCTAAATAAAATAAAAATATTCTTAAAACCGTAAATCCATTGTCAAACAAAATTGACATCATTCATGTGTCACTTGATGACAATAACTCAAATGAAAATTTATATCTAACCTTGTAATAATGAAAGTTGTTTTATTGTTATTAAAAAGAATTATTATTTTACAATTTCGAGTTAATTTGTACCCTAAATATATACATAATTTATCACTCGATCTAAAACAAACAAATTTTGAAGATCGACCACAAACCTTCCAACACTAAAGATTAGAGGGAAAACGGCTAATTTCTGCATCAACCTAGACAAAGGATATCGATTAGGAGTATGAGTATGATTTAGTACAGATAAATTGTTCGGACACAAATCGGTATCATTTTTCTAGGTTGAAACAAGAATTAGCCGTTTTCCCAAGATTAAATGATCTTTCTAGACGCTGTCGTTTTAGAGCTGTATGCCCTTCAAACTTCAATGGGCCTATAGCCTGCCTAGAATGTACAACACAAAATTGTCAGATTGGGGGCGTTTAGTTCGGTCTTTTACGTTTTCTACTTTTGTTTATACTGGCCTATAACCTTAATCCCTCCCAATAGATTATGCCCAAGCTTATCCCATTTACAATGATTTTGGAATTTGGAGTCACATCCACAATTAAGAGAAGTTTAAAAATTATATGAACATATCTTTCTACAAGAATCCGATTACACTTCATAATAATTTTATCGTAATATACATATTGGTTTTTTTGTTTGTTTGTAACAAAATCTTCTTATAAACTACATTGGATAACCCCAAAAATGTAAGTTCAGCTCTAATACATGCATAAAACATCACACTAGAAACATTTTGTTCCAAATTTTCTAAATTTCTATCGCAATGTATTTTATCGTTTCAATTTTTCAAGGGAAAATGGTAAAGGAAAATATGATATAACCTTGTCATGTTTCCCTACTTCCCTCGATCAAACATCAGAAAGGAATTTTTTTTTTAAACTAGTAATCAATTATTTCTACCGAAGGTTTTCCATAGTCACAATATAGCCTTATAGTTTTCAAATATTCTTTTGTTTCCAAACTAAAGCACAGTCGTTCGTATTCACGACTATATGAACATTTGATCTCAGGATTTTAAAAAGAAATGTTATCCACTTTCATAATGTCAATCTTATTCATCGATCACTAGTATTTTCTCACTTTTTTTGGCATTCCTGTACAACGGAAAAGTAGCACGCAACTTTCGGCATAGTTGAAAATAAGTAGGGATATATTTGCAAAATACGAAAAATAAAAACGATCTAAAAAGAGTTATAGGGGATAAGAGAAAAAAGATATGGTCTAGCCTTATCTCATTACCTGGAAATGCCACGTGTCAGACACTACCAGAACATAGTTTCCCTGACTACCACAACTTTTCCAATTTTTTTTGTTTTGTTTTTAATTACTTTAATTTTTTTTATTAACGATGCTGGATACGCTACTTCTTACCCTCTACACAACAAATATGTTCCTCTTCTTCTAACACGTGTTGGATATCCATTGGCCACATGCGTGACTAACAGCTAGATTCTGTCAGACGAACCTTTTTAAAGACGGGACCAATCCACACGTGCTTTATTACAGCTGACGTGGCAGAGAGTGTAGGATGTTTCGGAGACAAAGTGGGCCCTATGACACGTGGTTATACAGCCTGGCATTGACAGCTTATGCCTAGTCGGATTACATCTATCTGAAAGTTTAAATATTACAACACTTTTTTTCCTTTTAACACTCCACGTCATTTTTTTCTCTCTTCCACATCATCTTCTCTCTCTTCCACATCATACTTCAACGTCCACTCAATTTTATCCTCTACAATGATTTTATTTAATAAAATTACAACATCTTACCCCACCAATTTTATTTCATATTTTTATTTTTTTTTATGTTTTGATTTTTGTGATTACATATTATTAATAACAATTATCGT
Source organism: Eutrema heterophyllum (assembly GCA_002933915.1). Taxonomy (NCBI): domain Eukaryota; kingdom Viridiplantae; phylum Streptophyta; class Magnoliopsida; order Brassicales; family Brassicaceae; genus Eutrema; species Eutrema heterophyllum. The sequence continues at coordinate 693,486 of PKMM01040874.1, forward strand.
TTAAAATTAAATTAAAATAATTAAGAGTTAAAAAAAAATTAAAATTTTTTTTTGTTTTCTTTCTTCTTTTGTATTCTTAATTAAAAACAAAAATTGCAAGTAATAAAGACGAGAAATAGAGAGAGTCATTATTAAAACAAACAAAATTACGAAAAACTTAAAATGCAATACAATACACTAATAAGCACACGACACAACTAATAAAACACACATAACTTAATTAGTACAACAGAAACTCACAAACTTAAAAATCTCTTTAACCATAGAACATTCTGAATTTTGCCCATATGTGTTTGACTAGATCTGCTTCCAATTCGTGATGTACACTTGAATCACGCAACTCGGATCTAGCACGCACATGATTTGCAAATGCAGGTGGCACCTCAGTCGAAAATGGTTGCGGTGTACTAGACCCACTTGCCTCAGATTGATCATAATCGGTCCATTGTTGAGTATATGTATCTCGTTCATCCTCAACAATCATATTATGCAATATGATACATGATCTCATGATGATAGCCAAATCGGCTATGTTCCACATGCGAGCTGGTTCGCGAATGATTTAAATCGAGCATGTAACACTCCAAATGCACGTTCGATGTCCTTCTGACATCCCTCTTGATGTTGTGCAAATAACTTGTCTGGTTCGCTGTGAGAAAGTCTGGTCGATTTGACGAAAGTTGGATAAAAAGGATAGATACCGTCAGCTAGATAGTATGCCATATTATATCTTACAAACAAAGCAAGGAACGTATATACAAGAGGAGAAGTACTTACAAAGCAAATATATATATATATATATATATATATATATCCGTCGGAAATCGGTCGGAAATTAACCATCGATTTTCGACGGCTGCTTATCGGTCGGGAAATTCTAACTGTTTTCCGAGGGAATATTGGTTCGTCGATATTCCCTCGAAAATCCATCGGAAATGTCCGACCGAATTACGAGGGAATTGAATCCGTCGGAATATCCCGACAGATTTCCGAGGGAATATTTCCGTCGGAATTCCCTCGATATGCCCTCGGTATTCCGTCGGAATTTTCCGACGGTTTAGAGCCCGTCGGAAACGCCGTCGGAAATGCGCGTGTTTTCTTGTAGTGTTTTTTAGTAAGATGAGATTTGTGGTATTGGTACATCAATGTAAGAATAAGTTCCCATTTATAAGATAATGGAACCAGCAGATTAAGTGGTTGGAGGATTGGATTGAAATTGAGTGGTTGAAACCGAAAGGATTAGATTCTCCCACTAAAAGCCGAAAGTCACAGATTAAGTGGTTGGAGGATTGGATTGAAATTGAGTGGTTGAAACCGAAAAGATTGGATAAGGATTGGATTCTCCCACTAAAAGCCGAAAGTCACAGATTACATTGATGAAAAAGTCACAGACACTTGACAACATTATTAAAGCATAAATTGACAAACACACATTATTAAAGCAGAAATTAACAAAATACAAATTGACACACAAACATTATTAAAGAAGAAATTGACAAACACACATTATTAAAGCAGAAAGTGACAAAATACAAACTGACACACAAACATTATTAAAGCAGAAATTGACAAACACATAATATTAAAGCAGAAAGTGAAAAAATACAAACAGACACTTGACAAGAATTAATTTCCAAATAGATCGTGGCTCAACTTCTCCAACAGCTTTTTGCTCCGGTCATCGAGATGTTCCTTTTCACTTAGCTTCATAAACATCTTCATCTTCTTAGCATGAGTCCTCTCGTTCATCAATTGGTTTGCCTCCTCTTGCCTCGTGGCTATTTTGTCCAATCGTTCCAACTCTTGCTCCTTGAATTGTTTGAATTCATTCCACTCTTCATTTATCACTTCCAAGGCTGCGCCCTTACTTTTCTTTTTACCTCTTTTTTTTAGATGCATCCCTCCCCATTGGACGAGCACTAGATCCTACAGAGTTGGAGTCACTTGCATCACTCTCGTGGGCTTTCTTAGATCCACTGCTTCCAGAGCCAGTATTTCCTCCTACCTGACTACCATAACGTGGTTGATCACGGACAGCAAGCCATTCTTTCATTAAATTGAAATTTCCATTCTTGTCGCTTGAATATAGTTCACGCGCTTTCGCCAATACATCATTCTCCGACCACCCGCTTTGTTGCATACGTTTTCCATTTGCTCAATATTTTGTTCACGTAGTTGTAATGATTTCTGCACGAAGCTCCATCACGCGGAGGATCAAATGAGCAATGCTCATTACAATACTCATTACAATACTCAGCAATTTTACCCCAATATGAATCACATTTTTGGTTTCTGCCAACAATGCTATATGTTCCATATTTAATCCACCCACTTAGTAGCACCAAATTTTGCTCAGTGGTCCATTTGGGGCTTCTCCAGCGAGCAAGATTTGAATCCTCTGGATATGGAATGGCTTCATGAACACCGCTCATACCATCAAGAGCCAATTGTGTAGAAAATTCGGGAAATTTAGTTGCTCCAACATTCGGATTAGTTTCATTACCCGTTGGAGTATAAGAATAAGGGGGTGCTTGAGATGAATATGTCATCATCGATCCATAATATGGACGATAGTTTGGAACAGCTGACGGCATGAAGAAATTTGGTGGATAACCATAGTTTGGTATATTTTGGGGTTGGTTAGAAGATTGATTTTGAAATTGATAATTGTTGGGATTTGGAAAGTTGAAAGGGTAATTAGAAGAATTTTGAGTGTTAAAAGGGTTATTGTTGGGATCCATAATAAAAAAACGTTTTTTTTTGTCCAAATCAAATGAAACAAGTATTTATTTATATAGTACGAAAATGATGAATTTTGGTATAAAAAATATATAATTTATTATGAAATAATTCGGATGAAAAAAAAATATCAAGAATCTCACGGACCAATGAGAACACAACACGTGTCCCTATCAATATATTATTATCCAATAATTTTTTTTGACCAATTGGTGATCTCCCCGTGGCAAAAGAAGACCCTACTCACGAGAATTAACGCTGTTGAAAGAATACAACATCATTTTTGCCACATCATTGCCACATCAGTTTCAATTTTTAATTCAACAACCATTGTAGGCTTTCAACTGTTGAAATTTTTTTTCAACCCACCCATTGTATATAGTCTTATAATCGATACATATATAATTATATACCAAAAACATTATCGTGGGGGTCGAAATCTCGACCCAGTAAATTGGGTACGGTAAACCTATAGTAAAAAAGCCTAGTGAAGTCAAATAAGTCAAACGAGGTCAAATGAGTAACAAGGTGACGGACCGAGCTGAAAGACCTATCGGAGTGAACATCTACGGTCAAAGGGAATTAAATGCGGAATCGTTAATCACCCGCCGTGACCACATACTCGTTCAAATCGGTGAGTTAAGCCACCTAAACGTAACGGCCGGAGCCGGACTTAAAGACCATTCATGGCAAATCAGGCGGAACAAACTTCAACAGAGAGTTTGTTGCTCGATGAACAAACATGGTTCGAGAGCATTTTGGACAAGGTTTTTGGGAAGTAAACTGAATTAGTATTTCGATTCTCAGGGGATACTTACAAGAACAAGAATAAAGAAAAGACAAACTCTCTGTTTATTGCTCGATAGTCTCTCGATTCTTTTTTTCTTAAAGATAAACAAATACCCCTCTATTTTTAATATTTACAAATTTTAACCGCTATATTTTCAGTTACAACAATTATAATCATATATTTGTACCTATTTCTGTCGAAAAGAGGATATAATTTTAGATGTTGATTAAATTTGCAATTGTTTAGACATCACATAATGATATTTACGTTAATTATGAGAAAACCACTTTTTTAAAAAGAGTATTGTGAAAATAAATTTCTTTTAAAATTTAAGTAAACTTGCCAATTAAAAAGAAAAGAAAAAAAATATGGTGGATAGCTAAATTCTACTTTTTATTTGGAAAAATGAAGGATACATTTAAAAAAAAAAAATAGTTCGTTTATTCGATGATACGTTATGTTATATGATATTACATTATTTTTTCTCAAATCACATACTAAAAAAACACAATTTATTTATAATTGATCATACTTTTTGTTATCAATTTTGCTAAAAACAATAATCACCTATCAAGTGAACCCACACATAAAAGGTTTTTTTTTTCTCAGATGAAATTCATTACTAATTGATAAAGTTTGTTTTTTTAACTGCTAATTGATAAAGTTTGACTGATTATTTTGCTATTACAAAATGCCATAGACAATCTGGTAAATTAAAAAAAAAAAAAAAATTATAGCCCCATATGTTGAGAAAAACACACATATTTGGCGATTTTTTTTGACATCATATTTGGCGATTTTGTATGCAATTTGATCCACTTCTCCTGTCTGTCGAAACGAGAAGAAAATTATATTAAAAAAAAAACTTATTTGGGTTTATAAGGTAGTACTAGAGCTTTTTTAATAGTAACAAATTGTATCTATTTCATTTATTTATAAGTACTTTTAAGAAAAAAATGCCAAAAGTTCAATGATTTTTCCACAAAGTAATGATGGAATGATTTTTGTAATGATTAACGAAGACTTATACATACGTGAATAATGGTTTTGTACCATCAAAGTTTGATTAGTAATATGAACTTGAGTTAACAAACCAAGCCTTTTCTCAAAAAAAAACAAACAAACCAACCACCAGTCAAAACGGATCATAGTTTAAAATCCTTTTTCTTAAAATGATTTTGTTTATTAGTATGACTTTTCATGAGCTTGACTTTATCATTTGCTTAGGTTTTTCTTTTTCTTTTTCTTTTTCAATGCGTTTACATTACTTACAATTCCGGAGGACTGAATAAGCAATAAAAACACTACGAACCAAGTGTTTCTATACTTTTAATTAAAAAAAAAGAAGAAGAAGAGAAAAGCCGACTTGGCAACAAAGGAAGATGGCAAAATCTTTTAGCGGCACTAGAACGGGGAATCAAAAAGAGCGTGAAAAAGATCTCAAATTCCCACTTTTCTATAATCATGTGGCTCTCACAATTTCTCAAGTCTCTCTCTCTCTCTGCTGACGTGTCATCTTCCCCACTTTTTCTCTTTCTCTCTCTCCTATGCACTATCGTCATTAATACCAACCTAAGCTCTCTCCTGTATTCTTCTCTTCATGGTCTTTTTCTTTCTCTGATCTTCAAATAAAAGAAAACAAAACAAAAAAAACAGAGGAAACGATTTAGACCTTCAACATTTCTAGAGGAATTTGGATTTTTTTAAGCTGAAAAATTTAGTATGTCTAAGTCTAGAGATACAGAGATAAAGTTGTTTGGGAGGACAATTACATCCCTCTTCGCTGTGAATCATTACGATCCGTCGTCTTTGTCCCTTGTTCACGGTGATTCCGATCAGAGCAAGGGGGCTTCTTCGTCTTCCTCTTCTTCTTCTCCCAGGATTGGACCAGACGCGGTATGTCACGCCAATATCAATCCTTTTTTCTTCCTTCTCTCTCTCTCTCTCTCTCTCTTATGTTTTGTATCAATTTCATCGGTTAATTTGAGATTCCGAGAGAGACCCATTTCTGAGCTGATGGAATCTGGTTATGGGTCGATCTCGATCTCAAAATTAGTTTCTGGGGTTGTTTTTTCTTCTGGAATTTGAGTCTCCGTTAAGAATAGCGACTTTGTGGGCAATATCTCTGTCTTCCTGCTAATCATGAGTATAACGATTTTAATCCCACCTTTTTTTTTGGTTTCCCATAAGTTTCCTACTGAGCAAATATTTGCATATTCTAAGGAGCAAGAATTAAAAATTCTGGTTTGTTTTAATTGGATTAGGGAAAGCGATATGCCAGATTCAAGAGTAGCAGATTTAACAGCTTGCAACATTGTTACCTTTGTTATATTATTACCAATAAAAGCTAAGAGTTGGTTATTTGCTTGACTGTTGCCAATTCTAATCAAAATTATGCAAACTTCCAGGTTCCAGCTAATAAAAGTGAGCAACACACTAGCAGATTCAAAGATGCTTACATATTATCCGATCTTAACGAATACCCAAAAGCAGCACCTGAGATTTCATCACCAAGAAGCTCCAAGACCAACGGCGATCAACAGAGCGAGATCACAACAAGTACATCAGAAGATAAACCAACAACTCTCAAGAAACCGGACAAGATTCTTCCATGTCCGAGATGCGAAAGCGCAAACACCAAATTCTGTTACTACAACAACTACAACGTGAACCAGCCACGCTACTTCTGCAGGAACTGTCAGAGGTACTGGACAGCTGGTGGGTCCATGAGGAACGTTCCCGTGGGCTCAGGTCGACGCAAGAACAAAGGATGGGCTTCTTCAAACCATTACTTGCAGGTCACTTCTGAGGATTATGAGAACAGCGACAACAACAATAACTCGGGAACGATCCTCAGTTTCGGTTCTTCAGAATCTTCGGTTACCGAGACTGGTAAGCTTCAGTCAGGAGATACAAAGATAACCGCTGATTCAGCTTCTCAAGAACACAAAACCCACCAGGGGTTTCTTCCTCCACAAGTAATGTTTCCGAATAATTCTTCTCCTTGGCCTTACCAATGGACTCCAACGGGTCCTAATGCTAATTTCTACCCTATCCCTTTCTATTGGGGCTGCACGGTTCCTATATGGCCTACCTCAGAGACTTCACCATGTTTTGGGAAACGATCAAGGGATCAAACTGAAGGAGGAATTAAAGATGCTACTACTATAACAAGAGCAAGATTGGTTTCAGAAGCTCTCAGAGTTAATACCGAACCAATTAACCAAGCTACTAAGAGCGCGATGTGGTCTAAGTTACCGACAAAACCCGAGAAAAATACGGAAGGATTCAGTTTGTTCAATGGTTTTGAAACGAAGGGTATCAACAGAAGAAGCTTGGTCCCTGAAACGTCTCTCAATCTACAAGCAAACCCTGCAGCGATGTGTAGATCTGTGAACTTCAGGGAGAGCATGCAACAATAATCAAAACACTGATATAGAATATATACGTATATATTCATGAACTGAGAGATTTGATATTTAGCTAATTGTTACCTTGTGAAAGAGGAAAAGCTGTGTAGATATTTTGTTGTTGTGCGAACTAAGAGAGAGATATATAAGTATTACTGTTGAACACAAATAGAAATATTTTTGAGAGTTGTAGATATTTCTCTCCATTGTGTGATGAAGTTGCAACATATATAAACTCTTAGATCAATATCTCCCTGGTCTATCTGCCACGTTGGCGCAGAACACGAACTTATTACAATTACGTGTTTGCCCATGATTCCAACGGACAAATATATCATCAACTCTGGTAAAGTGCATGTGAAAAGATCATAAAGGTTTCAGATTATTAGCTTCTAAGTATTTGGTATTTAGTGTAAATGGGTCAAGTTAATTTAGGATAAGGGATAAGGAAAACTGGAATATGAAAACCAAAGGAAAAAGAAAGAAGTAGAGCATCTTTCACTTTCATTCTTGGAATAAAGAAAAGAATACAAGAAGAGCATAAAGTCTCCTTTTCTGAAAAAAAAAAAGTTAATTCTTTCTTTTCCGATGTCCTTTTCGTTTCTTTTTTTTGCATCTTCACTACAGTTTTATACTAGTCATCTTGGTTAGTATAATGGAATTCTACGAGTATTTATTTTCGTATGGATACGGTTGGGGTAAGTATCTAAATAAGTAATTAAACCTAATTACTAAACACTTACAAAATTGCAAAGCTTATTTTATTATTCCAAGCATTACCAATCAAAACATCTATAACTCTAATCTAAGAGACAGAAACTCTTTCATCTCAACTGAGCAGGTAAAGGGTTCCCACTCTTTTCTTAACTTTTATATATTCTTAATTATTTAATAGGTGGGATGGTTCCTTAACATATTAAATAATTTCACTCCATTGTCACTAACAAAACACTTATGTGTTTAATTTCACAGCAAATAGACAAAATAAAGAGTTGTCTTCACTTCCCATTGATCAGCAGCTCTGTTTCGATCTCTTCATAAGCTCTATGAACTCTCTAAATGCTGCAATCACAAACAGACAAAAATCACACATGACTACTCTTCTGGTTTTTTCAATAAAACTGTAACCAAAGTGTCTTTCACTGAGCTCGGGGTCAAGGGCAGTTACCGTTATCAGAGTCGTGAGGTCCAGGGGAGGCTTCAGGGTGGTACTGGAGAGACATGACATTCATTGCCGGGAAAGATAGACCCGCACAGCTTCCATCATTGAGATTGACATGTGTCACTTCTACGCCTCCGGGAAGCGAAGCCGGGTCAACCGCATAGTTGTGGTTCTGCCAAGAATTACGGAAAAAGACAATGATACACCAGATTCAGATTTGGTCAAACTTGTAACAATGTTCCTAGCACAAATCGTTTATCAGATATTTATCTGATATTCGAGTTAAAGTTCCAAACTTTGAATGCTTAAGTTTCAAGTTTTGAATAATGTCAAAGTTTCAAGCTTTGAATGATGTTAAAGTTCCAAACTTTGAATGTTAAAACTACAAATCCTCAGTTGATAGCATGCCTGGAATCTAAAATGTTCCATGTGAAATAAAGCAAGAATTGAACATTTTGGAGTTGGGTATTGGTAAAAACTATAAAAAAAAATGAGATAGAAAGGGAATATACCTGAGCACTGATCTCCACCTGGCCAGTTCTGTTATTACGAACTGGGTGGTTTCCTCCATGATGACCAAACTTCATCTTGAAGGTCTTACCTCCCAAAGCTTGGCCGAGCAACTGATGACCCATACAGATTCCGTAAACAGGAACTTTACCGAGAAGCTCTTTGACTGTCTCAACAGCATATGGCACAGCTGAAGGGTCTCCGGGACCGTTGCTGAACAAAATTCCGTCTGGATTCAATTTAAGGGCCTCAGAAGCTGGAAATGTCGACGGAACAACGGTGATTTGACATCCGTAAGAGGATAGGCGTCTTAGGATGTTATGCTTGATGCCAAAATCGTATGCGATAACCTTTCAAGTGAAGAGAAAGAATCGAAAAGAGAGTAAGAAGTTGGTGCAGCGCATTGACAAGAGAAGACCTAGAGAAACTCACTTTGTAGGATTTCCCATCCTGTGAATTCGTGTTGAAATCCCATTCGGGGTTTGTTCTGTCGACCCACTCGTAGGGAGATTTACAGGAAACGTCACTTATTAGATCAATGCCTACAAGATTCAACCAAGCGGACCGAAGGAGTTCAATACCCCAAGTATGTCATATCATAATGAAAAAAAAAAAAAAAAACAGGAAAAGGTACGAGAATTCTGACCTACGATATCCCATGAACGGGACATTTGCAGAAGTTCTTCATCTGTTTTGGTTTGTTCTGTGCTCAGCACGCCATTAAGACTACCTTCTTCTCTTAATCGACGGGTTATTGCTCGAGTGTCAAGATCATCTGAAATTGTTAAAAAGAACAAACATCCCCAAATAGGTAATCAGAGATGTTTTCAGATCCAATTATATAAAATGTAGAATCTAAATAGCGTCGTAAACACAAGGAGCTTACAAATTCCCATGATGTTCCTTTCGATTAGATAGTCAGCAAGTGTTTTCGTGCATCTCCAGTTTGAAGTACTGAAACATTTGCGATTTTAAAGGTTAGGAAATTCAAAATGAAGGATAAGGGAAGACAAATGCATCTTCCGGTGACTTCAGAATTGACACTTACCTGATGCTTAGACTTCTTATCACCAAACCAGCAAGAAAGCATTGCTCAGATTCCTCATCATCTAGAACAAACATTACAAAATGTAACAAGAAACATCAAGAACATAAGTTTTACAGTGGTATAAGAAACTTCCGTAACTTTTAAAATTCTGACTTTTCCACTTACCGAGATTCACACCGGTGTTACCAATTTGTGGGTTTGTCATTAGCACAAATTGCCCGGCATAACTAGGATCAGTAAGAATTTCTTGATACCTTCCAAAGACAAACAAAAAACACCAGTAAGGCTCGAATTAACAATCCCCAATAGATCGAAAAAGAAATAGTTGATGTGATGTTATCAAACAACAACAAATCTCACCCTGTCAAGGAGGTGTTGAAGACCAATTCCGCAACACGGGTCCCAGGAGCACCAAAGGACTTAGCCGGCCAAATGGAACCATCTTCTAATACAAGCCTAGCATCATATGAGTTCCAAGGTTTCTCCACAAGACCTAAACCAAAATGGGCACTAATTTAGAGCTGCGAGGATCTAAAGATTAAGAAAATTATCATCTATCTATCTATCTATCTATCTATCTATCTATCTTCGATGCTTGTAAAACTCGAAGCTTTACCCTTTATTCAAAAATGGTTTAAGAAGAAGGCAAATACAGAGAGATTCCGTGCCAAAATTCATCGATTTGAAACCTCATGAGGAAATGAGAGAAGAGTTACCAGAGGCGGCGGCGGCAGTGGATGAAGTGAGAGGAGAAGTGGAGCATCGGATGAGCGAAACCCTAAATCCACCGCGACGGTGAGATAAACCCGTCGGCAAAACAAACCCCAGAGTCGTCGTAGCCGCCATGGTTGCTTCTCAATCTCGACACTCTCAAGTAAGTTTGGTAACAGAAAGAGAGAGAGAGAGAGCTCTGAGGCAGGAGGACTAAGGGTTTTCGGCCGATGTTTTTAAAACCCGGTTTAATCCGGTTTGAACAAAATCCGTCTCATAATCTCACGCTACGGATCGAATCTTCATCACGTTAATTTGATTGATTCCAATTTCCCATGTTATTTATTTTCTCAGATTAATTTTTGAAAAAGGGTTTAGAAAACTTACAAGAGTGGGAGGACAAGATTAGTAACTAATCAGTGATCATATTTTCTTGTTTTTTTTGGGTGTTTGGTTAGCATTTTTGCTTTTAAAACTGTTGGAAGTAAATTTTTAGGCTGTATTTTATTTTTTAATTTATGACTTTGACTTCAAAAAAAAAATAAAGTCACAAATTCCTGGTTTTTAAAAAAAAATAACGAAACATGAAGAAAAAAAGAAGTTTTGGATGTGAGTGATTTTAGGGACTTGGAGAGATTTTAGGAAAGCAAAAGTATGTTTGTTAAAATTACCAATTTTTAAAACTTTAAATCATTTTAAAGTCTTCAAAATCCTAAAAGTCTAATCCCCAAGCACCCCTATATTTTGGTATGTTCCTTTCTTGGGAATATATATTTTTTCTATTGTTCTCACAATTATTTATTTATTATTATTTTTTTTTTATTAAACTCGGAAGTAATCTCAGATTTTTAACGGGTTCAGACTAATCTTCCGAACGCAAGTGACACGGCCTATTTATGATGCCCCACTTGACTAAGAGTTAGTTTGATAATTCCGTACCCGAGGAGACTTGATCCCTGGTCTGGACCAATATGGTCGAATTTTCTCCGGATGGGAACCACCCCACCACATCCTCTTGGTTTTCACCGTTATTTATTTCACTAAAAGGAATGCAATTAGCAAAAATATTGATATATATTGCATAGCCATTCCACCCTTATGCAAGTTAACAGTCAAACAATATGAAATGGAGGGAGTGAGTAGATAATATCATAATATAAACTAAATGATTAGTACAAGATTCATAATAAGGAGAAAGAGGAGAAGAATGGGGCATGTGGGTGACATGAGGCTGATGAGACGCATAAGTAAGAAATAGTGAAATTAATGAGAAATAGTTTTTGCTTGAAGGGAAAAAAAAAATGCAATGGGTGTGAGAATAATTAAGAGTTAGATGTTTGGACTTTTTGTTGCAGAATCTGAGCCTGAATCTTGCAAGTTGCAACCTCATCAATATCGCATGGTATTGTAAATTTTTGCATACTCCAAATAAATACAAACGTACATGATTCTCTTTAATTTGACTTCTCTATCTCCGATCTCTCCGTTACATTTTTTTGTTTGTCGCTTCTTATTTCCACATCATCGTCCCTTCTTTAACATGTCACCTTCCTCTTCGTTGTCAGAGCCGGTTCTGAGTTTGAAGGGACCGCAAACTTATAAAAAAAGTCATGATTCATGAATGTGTTAAACAAAAACTATAAAACAAAACCAATCACTCGATCTCTCGATTATATAAAAAATGAAATTTTGGAGAAAAATAAGAAATAAGAGATTGAAAATCGACATACCAAGAGGAAAAAACAAAAGAAGGCCAGAGACTGAGAGAAGATGAAGTCGATGGTGTCGTCGTCGTGAAACCGTGTCAGAAAAAAACGGTGATTAGGATTTAAGAATTTAGGTTTTAATTATGAATTCTTTTTATATTAATTTTTTAATTGTATTGCCATGGTTTATAATTAGATTGGCTTATGTTGGTTTACGTATAATAGTTTTTTCGGTTTTAGTTGGTTTATTGAAAAGAAAAACAAAAAAAACAAAACTATTTCATGAGAATCAAACTCATGAACATGCTGTGTTAAACAGCCACACTTTACCACTAGCGTAAGAAGATTTTTAAGAATTTAAAAACCGTAATTTTTATATAAAAACGAAGGTTGCAAACCCATGCTTGCTTAGCTTTGCTTGGGCTCAGGGCCGGCAATGCATGTTGTTACTCTTACTCCACATTAATGATGGATTGTGACATTTTCGTATAAGTTAAGAGTTGGTTAGAACTATAAAATGGTACATGTTTATACTTCAAATCAACTTTGCTTTTGAAAGTGAGACAGTTTTGGCATGTACACAAATTAAAGCATTATTTAATCAAAGAGTGGAACGTACGTAACTAACACGAGTTTAAGAATGTTGCATGGGACTAATTAAGGACAACAATTAATCTACAAATGGGTTATTAAATAACGTAACAAAACTACATCGAAGGGAGTGTGGACTCGGATCATCACATACTTCTTTGTTAACTAACTGAAGCCACTCATGTTAAGGATGATGATCACGCCGTTCCCAACCCAAGAAAATCGAAAAACGGTGGTTTCTTCTCCTCATTCATGCTCTCAAGTATCTCACACTTCCCGGCTTGGTTTGAAAAATCGAATGTAGTGGCCTCTTGTGTCCTTGCAATGTAATCGCCGACCATCATTTGGTTTTCTAACATTCCCAACATCAATCGACTCTCATTTCCATGATCAGATCCTAAACGTTACAAACCAAAAGGAATATAAAAAACGCACTTCAGGATAAGAGATTTTAAACCAAACCAAATTAAGGAAGTAGAGGATAGACTCAAACCTGAGAAGCAAGGAACTGGCAACATAAGCTGGCCGTGATCATTACTAACAAGGTGGGTCAAAGCTAACCTAGTTGGGTCAAAAACGTTGAAACCGTGAGGATTTGGGTTAAGGGGTGGGTTAAGAGGAAGCATCGTCTTCCTCCTGCGGTAAACAGAAGATTGTTCTCTAAACTTGCGAGCCATTATGACATGCCAATGGTTCTTCACAGAATTATCAGTCCTTCCAGGGAAAAGCCTTGCTATCATCGCCCATTTGTTACCATAAAGCCTATGAGCTTGCATTAGCCTCTCCTCTTCTTCCTCTGTGAAGACTCTTCTGTTTATCCTCGGATCTAGTTGGTTAAACCATCGAAGCCTACAACTTTTCCCTGACTCAACATTAACATCCAAAATATCAAGATTCAAGAACCTGGTTAATCTTGAAAAAGCTTAACTAAGCGATAGTATCTACTTACCGGATCTTCCTTGGAGCTTTTCTGCGATGAGGTTCCAGTTTTGTGGACCATAGACAGCGACTAGTTCTTTGAGCTTAGCATCTTCAGCCGGTCTCCAATGTCCTCTCGCCACCGAAGCTATTGACGAGTTTCCGCAGCTTCCACTGTCTCTTGTCTCTTTCTTGCTGCAGTTACTGTAATTACTTTGGTTAGGGTTTCTAATCTCTTCTTCTCCATGACTTGCGTAGTACTGACCATGATGCTGATCGAAGTTAATGCTTAAAGAGAAGTAGTCCCATGAAGTGATCTGATCCATCCAACGGCGATGATCTTCCGACATGCCAATGATGTTGATTTTGGTTAGTGATGAAGATGAAGAAGAAGAAGAAGATGGAAAGCGAGGTGTAATGGAGGGACCACGTCAGCAAACACCATCTCCATCCCCATTGGAGGAGAAGATGTGACGATATTAAATATGAATTGTAATATCATAATTGATATTTGTGTGATATTATTACGTATGGCTCTAAGCTATGTGCGTGTATGTATATGTCGTGACCTTGTTTTCTGACAAAATGCTGTTATACAACTGTTAAAAGGTTTATGGACTGTCACGGACTGATTTGAAAGCTGATGCATATTTCTATTTACGCATTATTAATAACTTTACTACGACCAGGTCTACATTTCTTATTATTTAATTGAATTTAGTGTATACATAATTATATTATCTATAGTTTAAGTTATAATCTACATTTTACAGTTCACACCCAAATCTGATAAATCGTCGTCACAATAATTATCGTTGAAACTTGAAACTTTTTTATCAAAAATAAAATAAAAATAATTATCGTTGAAAATTTGGTAAAAAAAATGAAAAAAGCCATAAATGTGAAACCGTATAGAGATGGATAAAAAACATGGCAGGAGTGAGAAAGAGTGAAAACCAGGGAACACGTTTCCTACGTTGTGAGCAGTGAGATGTGTTTGGAAAAGTGAAATAGAGATGAAAAAGTTGTTAAACATCCGTAAACCTCTTTTTTCTTTTCTTTGTTGTCCCAAAACAAAACATCAATATTGGTTTAACTTTTGTAAACCAACGTGGTTAACTGATTAATGAACCATTAATCTAATCACTAGTTTTCTTAAAGTGTATGGAGATAACGGTTAATTAGTTTGATCTCACGTGTCTGAGGAGGAAGACACACACACGTTGAAGAAACCTAAGCTCCTTCTCTTTATGGTCTCTCCAACTTTTTTATTTCCCGGCTTCTATGGATCTTTGTTTTCTTTCACCTTTTTCTTTTCCAAATTTCACTTCAATGCCATTGAGTTACGTTATATAACAAGATACGTTGATTTGTTTCTATGTGTGTTCACAAAAAAAAAAAAAAAAAAATTACAATAACTTTAAGTTTAGTTGATGAGTTTGTTGTTGTCGTTGGTTGCTAACGAAAAGTGGAAACACTATTATCATCTGAAGTAGTCCTAACTAACAGCCCAAAAAGGCTCAAATCACATTTGATTTGACTCTTGTGTCTCTTCTAAGCACAACCATTTCTCTCAAAACACATTTCACCTATCCTTTCATTGACCCCGGCCTCTCTCTCTCTCAAATTTTAGACCTTTTGGGTTTATATAAAACCCTCTTTCCTACTTGGCGGGTCTCTCCAGTTTTCTCAATCTACCACTTAATGATTTTACATTAATTACCCAACCATCTATTGCGTAAGTCGCTGCAATAAATCATTTTGTAAGAGATCGGTTATAATTTTTATTTTTAGAATTCCCACTGCAATTATTCATCACACCCACAATGCAATTTATATCTCCCTTTCAGAACTTTTGCTAAAAAAGTTTAAAATCGAAGTAATGGTGCAATTACTTTGGTAAATGCATAGAGACTTCATATTAGCCCATGATGGTAAGAGGATAGAGTCAAATGAAAATATATATATATATATAGGTGAGACTTTAAACGTAAAGTAGGTGTATTTTCTTATTTGACCATAAAGTTCAATTGGCAGAGGAATACAATAAATAGTGGGATAATACATCAGATTCAGGATGGCTGCAGACTGGTACGGTCCATCTGCAGATATTAACTGAACACTTTCTATGATCTCTCTCATTTTTTTTCCTTGGTCAATAACTTCGAATATTACAGAAATTCGTATCATAAACAGATGTTAGTACGTATATCAGTATATGGACCGTTACTTTTTTTTCAAAGAGACTAATTAACCACTCACTGACATGAATCATTAGAACTTTAGCAGTGTGAGGAATATCAGACTCAGACACGCAATTGCACCTTCTCTCTTCTTCTTCTTTTTTCTTTTCTTTTGTTAGTCATTTGTTGTATTTTTTTAAAATTATTTATTTGGACAAAAACTATGTTTTGACCGGTGTTCCCTCATTGGTACGCCACTAAAATAAGACATTGTTTTTTGGTGAAGTTTCAATTATTGTAGGGGATAGAATTACTGGAATTAAATTTCAGTTTGGAATAAGAACATATTGTTGAGGAAGGAAACAAAGTTCAAAAATTGAAGATGCATAGGATCCAAGTCACATCAACAGGGAAAGATTTTTCAAGTTTACTGTGGCTCACATATTCGACCCCACGGCCCGATTTTGGCGTACGATGTCGCACGAACAGCACGTGCATGCTCCTCATTTTACTATAGCCACTTACACGCGCATTGCTCAATTATATACATCGACCATTTCAGTGCACATAGTGACATAGCCAATAGTAGCTAGTTTAATAGCCTTGCTTTGGGTTCGGATAGGCATAAAGCCTCATCAATATAATAGTGAAATTCATTTGGTTCAGCTCTATTGTTGTTTTACAAGATTTTTGTTTTCTTTCTCTTTTATATATAAGCAAAGTATTCCAAACAGAAACCTAAAATATCGTTAGAGATTCTGAAATTTCATAAATTTTTACAAGAATTTTTTTTTTTTTTTTGAAGATTTATAAACAATGAATAAATTGATCCATTTCTTTAAATTATTTCATCGGTGCCGAATCTTACTCTAAAATTAACAATAACCTTTACTTAGATCAAGAAAGTGGGTTTTGGTATGTAGATTTAGATATCGAACTGTGTTGGCTTTATTGATTTATACACAAGAGTGTACAAGAGGGTTCGATATCTACATTATAAGGCCGCTAATATTCCTTTCTTTTTGGTTCGCATGGATTAAAAAAAAAAGGAATATCACTAATTTTTATATGTACTTATCTTCAATACGTCTTCCACTATTTGATATATTGAGGTTTAGATTTATCCTTGATCTTATCACCAAGTTGAATATATTGAGTTTTATGAAACGGTTGTATTGCAGACGAGATTCCTTGCAAGTCGATCTTGGAATTAATCCGATCTATGAAATATAGCTATAGCTCATAGTAACTTCCCTCGATCTTGGGATTAAGGGAAGTTCAATCCTTTCCCTTGTTGTTTTATTTATTTTTTCTTCTAGAAAGTGAATAGTCAATAGAAAAAAAACTTTTCTGTTGAGTGTTGATCATTGGATCCCCACATTATAAGGCCGGTTTTGGAAAGGGCTTACTATTCTAATCTCGTCGGCTCCTACTCGTTAGTCGTGACGATAGCTTGCTTGCTTCTCTTCTCGAATAAAGAGGTTAAAAATATGTAAAACTGATTATGTTCTTAGATATCATAAAACTGATTATGTTCTTTAACCTCTTTATTCGAGGTTAAAAATATGTATAATTAAAACTGATTATGTTCTTAAGAATATGTATAAAACTCCCATAATCCAATCTTCTCAGATCTAACTCTCTCCGTTGTGCATCGATCATGATCTTTGTTTGATCTTTTGTTTTCCATTTTAATTTCTCCCGTGCTGGGTGCTGTTTTTTGTTTCTGTTATAACCGATGTGGTTAGCAAAACTTTATCTGTATCATAATTTTTTTTTTTTAATCAATGAAGGCCCTTTAACAAAAAAAAAAATGTTCCTAGATATCGCATCAATATCAATTTATCTAAAACAAATGTATCAATATATAAAAAAATATTACCATAAACATATGTCAACTAACCATAATTTGTGTTTTGTATTTTATTTTGTTCAGTTTTTGACAAAATATTTGGAATAATCAAACACATAATATATAGATAGTAAGATCTTTAACCAAGTGGTGGTGGGCTAGTGGTTCCCACTTGTGGAAGGGTTGTTCTGTTGGTTTATTTCAGGGATTGATTTTTTACAAGCGTAAAATTATCTAACCACTCTTATTTGGCCAGTCGAAGATGGTGCCACGCATTAGGCTAATTTGAAAACCCGATGATGGGTTAATCGACGGTATCACTCATTCAGGGAAATTAGTCGGGTGGTAAAAAAATCTGGATTATCCCTTGTTATAAAAAAAAAAAAAAAAAAAAAAAGGGTCTTGCATGGTTACTAACACGTGACCTCGAGCCACATTCTAAAAATTGAAACCTGAAGAAATTGACACGTCGGTACCGTAACAGCCCAAATGAGTGTGGTCCAATGAAATTAGCGGGTATTTCGTTGTTTCTGTTCTGTGAAGTTAGAGAGAAAAACTAATGGGACGATCCCAATTTTCCTATTCTCTAGCTTCAATTCAAACCCTAATTTCCGATTTTGGCGGTCACACCGGTCGTCTCAATCACAACCTATTTCTTCTCTCTCCTTCACGATCATTCTTCGTCTCTAAGCTCTGTTTTTTGGCTTTTTGCCTTTTCGTCTTTGACATTTTCTCTCTCCCTTTCTCCTTTCTTCCTCATAAGGAAAGTGTTTTCCTTTTTAGGTTCAGAATCCGAATCCAAGGAAAGTTTTGTTTTGTCTTAAATTAGGTGAGTTTTCTCTTCCTGTTTTCGGTTAAATCAATCTTACGTTGATTAGGGTTTTCTTTTTTATTTCCAATTTCGATCTTTCTTTTTATGGGTTTCCCCAAAATTGGTAAAATACCCATTTTAATTAACGAAAGTATGAATCTTTGAGGTGGGTATTGTTTGCTTCTCATTGATTCTTGTTGCTGACTGTTGGTTTTCAAAATGTGTTGTCTTCTCTTTTTTGATCGTATGAGTTTCAATTTGAGTTTCTCGATCGATTAGCACAAGATTGCTCTGTAATTTGCATTTGAATCCTGAATTTATTTCAGTGTAAAGTAGTTCTGATTGGTCCAAAGTTATGCAGGATGGGTCGAGTGAAGCTAAAGATAAAGAAACTAGAGAGCTTTACTGCACGTCAAGTTACGTATGCGAAAAGAAAATATGGGATCATAAAAAAGGCTAAAGAGTTATCGATCTTATGCGATGTAGATGTTGTGCTTCTCATGTTCTCTCCCATGGGAAAGCCTTTACTGTGCAGCGGGAAACACAGGTCTGATGACTCTTTCTTAGTACCAAAGGCTTGTTTAAACATCGTTCTGTTTAGTTTTTGTCTTTTGTTTGATGTTCTGTTTTTGGGGTTTGTTTAGTATTGGAGAAGTCATTGCCAAGTTTGCTCAACTCACTCCTCAAGAAAGGGCAAAGAGGTTATACTTCCATTGACTCTATAAAAACACGCATCTTTCTGCGTAGATGTTACACTGAACGTAACTATTTGTTTTGTTTTTCTTGTCTACGTTTGAACAGAAAGTTAGAAACTCTTGAAGTAAGTAGTTTTGCTTGGCTCTGTTTGTCTCTTTCTCTTCTCATCTCCTATACTACCATTAATACTTTTTCCTTTTCACAATATCTCAGGCCTTGAAGAAAACATTTATGAAGCTTGACCACGATGTTAATATAGCAGAGTTTCTGGACAGAAGGTTTGTACATTATTTCATATATATTAAGAATCCGAGCTTCGTTGTGAACTCTTTCTCTGTTTGTTCATGCTTAGTGTTTGTGAGTATTATTACTAATGTGACTTGTTTTTGTTATCTTTTCAGTAAACCAGCAATTGAGGTATGTACAACTAACTACTATGATGTTAATGAAAGTATCTCCTAATTCAATTGTTTCTCGCAACCGGGAACAGGTTCTTAGAGAAAAAGTCAGGTTTCTGCAAACACACTTATCAGAATTACACACACGACTTAGGTGATAAATTCTTCTATATGCTTTCCAGTTAAAATCTCCTTTCGGTTTGCTATCTCATTTGTGAGTTACATTCTTTTCCGATATAGCTACTGGACCGAGCTAGAGAAGATTGACAGCGTGGATGATTTGCAGCAACTAGAAAATTCACTAAGACAATCTCTGTATCAAATCCGTGCTCATAAGGTATAATCCATATCCCAAACGATTGGTTATGGTTTCATTTTACAAAACTTATGCATCGTATTACGAGTTATAGGTGAATATGCAGCAACATCAGCAGGAGCAATTTATGTCCTCGGACTGCAAAAATCAGGTACAGAAGCATCAGTTTGGACATTAGAGATCTTTGGATGTGTATCTAATAAAGCCTACACATTGTGTTTATGCAGTTGCAGAATGAAATAGATATAGATTTTGGAATTGAGATGGAGCAACAGCTTGAGAGTTTCTCATGGGTTCGTACCGATGAAAACCTGAATGTTCCTGTAAAAGAAGAAGACCCAAATCCGCAGTTTCATCATACGTACAATGACATAACGTGCTCCGCAAGTTCATCTCTTGAAAGTTACTCAGGACTCTTTGGTAAAAGTTCAGATACCAGAACACCAAAACTAGAAACCGACGGCATTCCTGGGACATCTGCTGATCCAAACCTGCAATTCAGCAATCTCAGCTTCCTAAACGATTCAAAGCTTCAGCAACTAGCTGAGTGGAATCTATTAGGAACTCCGGCGGATTACTACGTTAGCCAGATCTTGGAAGCATCTTATAGGCCTCAGTTTGGAGGAAACTGGGCTTCTTCTGAGACGTTAACTTATCCTGTTTCTGTCTTTGATGATCCTCTGTTTTCACGGGTAAAACACCGGTTTTGCTCATCATTCATTTGCTTCACGATTCTTTTATTGCAGGTCTTGTTTTGCTGACTGTTTCTGACAAATCTAAACATGCAGCAGCCAAACTTATAAGTAGCTCCGGCAGAAAACGAAGCGTTGATCCGAAAACGCGTCTTGTATCGAGCAGTCACGAATGCGAAAGAAGCTAAGATTGACAAGTTACAGGGACACATACTAAAATATATGATACCATATTAAGTTGCTTGTAACTCACGACATTCTCCAAAAAGCATAATCGAATTTAAAATTTTTTTTTCATCTTCTGTATTTTCGTGACCTACCTTTTTGATAGTTGATACTACACGTAACTTATTTTCTCGGTTATTCATATTTAAGTAGAATCTTAAGCAATGCTCCGGGAAATACAGCATCTTTGGACCTTCTCTTCTAAGTTACAACCTCAAGTTTGTTTGCCCCAAAGCCAAAACAGAGCAACAACATAACTTCAAAACGTGAAAAACCTACATACTATTCAAGCCCATTATAATAAGGTGGGCACTAAACTTTAAAAAAGGGTTTTAATTAATAAATCAAGTTCTTGAATCTTAAAGTAGAACAGAACACAAGAGTTCTTTTTAACTAAACTACCGAAAAGTGCTTTATGACATCAAAATCAATTTCAAAAGCTTGAAGCTTTGTTTAAGACCTTGGCTTCTCCTTCTTTTCCCTGAAGAGAGCCGAGAGCGAAACACCAGAAACCTTCACGACCTTGAACCTAACTCCGGGAATATCTCCCACAGCATGACCCTTACGACCAAATCCAGCAATCAAGACCTCGTCCTGCAACAACATAAACAAAAGATGATTCAACCTTTGACAGAAACTAATCCATGTTTAATAATTGGTTACAAAGGCTTTTTTTGATTCAACTTACATTTTCCTCAATGTAGTTCAAACAACCATCGTTGGGGACAAAAGCAGCAATCTTCTTTCCATTCTTGATAAGCTGTACTCTAGCACACTTACGAATAGCAGAGTTAGGCTGCTTAGCCTCAATTCCTCTGCATAATCAAACACAGAGACTCATCAACACTAAAAATAAGCAGATAAAGAAGCCAATTCTATGTTCTTTATAGTCTTACGTTTTCTCAAGGACGATTCCTTTTGCGTGAGAAGATGTAGCAAAAGGCTTCTTCCATTCATTTCCTTGGTGAGACTTCTTGTACTGCTTGTCTGCCCACCTCTGCTTAGTCCGACGCTTTTTGAGCGTGCGCGCAGCTCCCATACCCCTTGGCTTACTGTAATCACCAGAACATTAGATTAAAAAAAAAGAAGAAGTGAAAAACCGAAGTAGAAGCAATTCATAGAAGTATTCACAACAAGATAAAACCTTGATATCAAATTCATCATGAGTAAGAGCTATAATAAACCCCGCACACAAAATAAGCAATTCAGCTTAGAGATCATATGCAATTCAGGTTTAGAGATCATAGGATATAGAAAACCTTATAAGCTTTCATAAATGCAGCACACAGAAACTCAAATATCCAGTCATCTACCATAGGAGTTCAATAACACTCTAAATCTCCAGATTAGCTATTATCTCTTGCATTAAGTTGTCAAATCAAGAAAACAAGCACTTCGCACAATTAAGTATAATCTATTGTGGATCCGTAAAGGGAAAAAAAACGAGTAACATACATATCCAGAAACAAACACGCATTGCCGCAGAATCCCTATAAAAATTAATGGTAATCAGAAACCACCATAAAAAATCGAATCATGAAACCATTTCTTATAATAAAGAAACAAAAGCACACTCGATTAAATCCGCCGTAATTCACCGAAACAACAAGGAAATCAAATCGATTAAACGCTAAAAGAACGAACAGAGACAGAAGACGGAGGATCAAAGAGAGGAGAAACGTACCCCATGTTTGTCGATGGAGGAGAAGATTAACAGCAAAGAGGAATTTGCAGCAAGTAAGATGAGATAGATTTAAAGCGGCTGCGAAAACCCTAAACCTAGAGATGGCAGTGACTCCTTATATACTAGTATTTTCAACCCGTGCTCCGCACGGGTATATTTTCTTTCATTAATTTTTTTTTTTAAATTGTTATCTTTTCTTTATTTTGAATAATAAATTGTAGATTTTCGAATCGAATCATAATGTTGTGTGTCTAAGCTGTTTCTATGTCATTTGGTAAGATGAAACTTTTGTCTCTTTTCGCTTTCTTTTGTAAATTGTTGATCGGCTCAATACTTTTGGGGGGGCCCTGGGCAAAAAAAAAAACTTTTGGGGGCACTGGACAACATTTATTCCCATGTATATAGACTCAAATTTAGGAATACATTTCTTCATAATTTTGGTTTAGAAATAGTATAACAAAAAACATTTTACAAAAGATTAAACAATTAACAAACGAAATTCAAAAGAAATATTTTGTTCATATCAAATGAAAAAAATCTAGAATTTATTAACTGCTCTAATATATAACTTAAATTTATTTTTGTGTGTTTTAATTAAGTCACGTTAAATGGAAAATGAAAAAAAACAACTTGGGATAATGTTTGTGACAAATAATTCTATGTAAATTTTTCTTACTATTGATTGTATAGGATCATTGTAATTAGTTATACACAAGCAACTATTAATTGGGCAGATGGAACAAAAGTTTCTTTACTGCATTAGTACGATATTAGATGGAGAATACAATAATCCGCCAAATAGCTTCACAAACTGACACATATATGCAGGTTTTAAAGCCAATTACAATCCAAATTGAGATTAATTCTTCTTATGTTTAGCTTTGTATAAAGATCTCCCATTATCGATTTCTCCACATTCATAACTCCATCGACTCGTGGACCAACCCATGTATTTTACTTTTATCGATAATAATTATATAATGTCGCTAGCTTAGCTCTTGTTATCAAAAAAATCTTAATGTTTTGTGAAAATTCTTTGACACAACGTTTGGAAATACTATGTTATATCGACTAAGCGCTCAAAACAACTTGAATCTACGCAAAAAAAAAAAAACTTTTTCTTCACCATCCTATCTTGCATATTTCTCAGTAATATAAACACTTAACATCACCATCTAATTAAAAACATTCATCAATAAATTCACCTCTTTCGATCAAGAATGACTACGCACGGCTAAGATCTTTAATCTCAATTACCAATCTAAAAGGCTTAAAACTGGTTAGGGTTACAACTCAAGCTCAAGCTACTGTATCGACACTTGTACTGGTAATCCCAGCCCCTTCTTCACCATCTCTCGACATGTTGCAGAGAAAACATGTCAACTACTACATTTTTCTCAAAGGATGTCACCAAAGCGATGAAAATTCAGCTAGCACAATGCAAATTGCCCCCGGTTCTACTTCTCAAGGTAATCTCTCTCTCACTACCGCTATTGTAGTTATTCGAAAGGAACCATGTGACGATAGAGCCTCGGGTAAGGAAGCCCATCCAGCGACCACTGGTAGAGGCATTTCGTTTGCCTCTTTGGACCATCTGGTAAAACATTCTCAAAAGGTTTAAGAGATGATCTCTCCACCTCTTGGTGGGGTCAGTGGAACTCGAGATCGTAAAGGTAAAAGAAGTCGAGGAGGTAGAAGCTAGTCTTTATCCATGTTCTCTCACCTTCTATATTCCCTTTATTTTATCAAAACACATTCTATGTTTCCTTTGTTAGTCTGTTTTGGATTCGTTTTGTTTCTCCCTTTTCACTTTTATCTTTACAAAAATATAGTTTTTTTTGTAAGAAAGAAACATAAACATAGCTTTGCTGCTACATTTATGTCCCTCTTGGCCCTCTTATGCTTTGTAACCAACTATATGATCTCCGGATTATGGCTGTGTAAAATTTTAATTCGTTTAAATTAATGAAAACCTTTTAACAAAAAAATTATAAACTTGGTTGGGGAAGAAATTTCCTATTTGAACTTTATTCTAGTTAAGCCTTATGGTGTATATATGAGAAAATAAGTTTTTACAGATTATATTCCACCAAAACAGTGGATTTATTCTTTACTCTAAATAAACAACGGTCCATCAATTCACAATAGAAAATTTGAAAATTTTCAGCCGTAAAAGCATCTGTAATATCCCAGAATAAAATCTCATGAGGTTCATTCATGCATTTTGTCAAACAATAAGCAAAAACAACCAACATAGAAAAAATCCCAAATCAATCGTGTTCTCGATTTAATCTGCCAATGGATGCAAAAGAAAAAAGAGAGCAAAGAATAGACAAAGTTAATCTTCCAACGAATGAGAGAAGGAACCAAGGAATCCATCTTGCAACTACGAAAAAAAAAACAGTAACTTTACACTATTAGTTACAAACTTTTACAGTTTTACAAATGCAATACACAAAAGATTGCAATGCTAACTTCAAAAATGGACTAACCCATTTAGATATATCCAATTCTCATCTACAAAACATGTGTTTTATAACCTCAATGGCAAACACTATGCTAACATAAGATAGAATCGTCTCCAATACTAAGAAATCCTCATCAAAGTTATGGGCATTATATTACCTTAGGTCTAGAAAGAAAAACATACATGTAACGATGAAGCTGAATCTGATGGACTCATGGAAGTTAAATCAAACCTTATCCATGGTTAATGGACCGACCCACATGAAACCAACGACGGTCAAGGTAGCGAGAACCAAAAAGCGACAAGTAGTCTCTTATTCTTTCTCGTGCTCTGATTCTTGACCATTCTCTAAACTCTCACATAGTTTCACAAAAGACCTTTTTCGATGTCGTCTTCTTCGACTCTCATTCACAGCTCAAGAACCGCCTTTTCGTCCTCCTGTGAAGCAATCGAATTAAATCGAGAGACAAAAAGAGCTACACTGGGCAAGAGATAATCACCGGATTTCCCTAATAAACCGAAAAAGTCCAGTGATCGGAAAATTTAACCTCTCGTTAAAGAGAAGATGATTGCAGCGAACAAAAACAAATTGGTGTAAAGGAGAGAGAGAGAGAGAGAGAGAGAGAGAGAGAGAGAGAGAGAGAGAGAGAGAGAGAGAGAGAGAGAGAGAGAGAGAGAGAGAGAGAGAGAATTTGGAAGTCATGAAGTTTTCTTCATTAGATAAAGTGACAAGATCTTTCGGAGAAGCTCAGCGTTAATCCTGAACGCATATAGGCCAATTGTTGATCCAAAGTTGCAAGCTTTGCAGTTTTTTTTAATCAATTCAAACACACATACCAATCAACGAACATGATTAAAAAATAAAACAGAACGGATCCAAATCAAATCTCCAACATAGGTACGTCTCTTAACCAATAAACAAAAACTTACAATTTAACAGATACGATTTCAAAATTATTGAGATGTGTATAGCTGTGAGAAAACAAACAAAATACGTAAATTCATATCAATCTCGAACCAAAGAAATATAATGGAAAGACAAAGGACCGATGGACTGCTATAAATCGAAATCAAATTACACCGACTATGAAAAAGTATATGTTTTGTTAGTGTGTCTTCATCAAATCACGTTTTTCTTCCACCTTCTCTTGAGCTCTTTATTTTCAATAATACAAAGCATAGAAGTTTAAAATAAATTACCGACCAAACATGTAGCATGTGGAGATTTCGTCGTATTTGATGTCTGTCGGGGAGGTCCGGACTTGTGGGTTGTTGTTGCAAAACCTAAACCATCCATTCATGATTAACACAAAATCGCTAATTCTGCAAGAGTTAAAACAAATCGATAAGGAAAAATAAAACGCCATAAAAATCCGCCAGATATCTCTCGATCTAGATATCGCGATATAGGGTCTTCGAGATACACGCAAACTAAATAAATAAACCACACATCGCACATAAAAAATCCTAAAAAAACTATGAAATATAAACTACAAAATTCACAGAACACAAACATCAGATTTAGAAGGAAGTTATGAATTATATATTAGAAAGAAAAACACAAAAGGTAAACCCAAGATGTACTGTCTAAATCAGATAGATGCTTGTAAGAGTATCAAGAGAGAAACAAAATTGATACCTATTCGAAGAAGAAGCTAACAAAATCGATATGATTAAACCATTTATTCTGAAATTTTTTATGAGATGAAATAATAAACCTCGAACAGAGTGAAAAAAATTTCTATAATTCATTCATGAAATATAATAAAAAGAGACTGAAATATAATCACTTTCTGCTTTGTTGATAAAAACAAAATCTACTTTTTCAAAGAATGGCAAAGAGAAGACATATAGACCTTTGTTTTTTCCAAACTATTCATATATTTGTTTTGCTTCAGTATGAACACAAGCTTTTCAAATCTTATACCCATCAATCAATTCACCGTAAAGAATCAGGTCAACTCAAATTTATTCGAATGGATGTAATAAATAACAAAGAACCAAAGAAGAAAGAATTATAATGAACGAATAGAGAGAAGGTGGTGAAGAAGCAAGATACCATCTTCATTCTAGATGACCAGCTCCGGCTCAATATTTTTTGGGGCCTTTGGGCAAAAAAAATTTGGGGTCCCTGGGTAATAAAAAAAAATTTCGGACCCCTTGGGCAATAAATTTTTTTTTGGGGCCCTTGTGCAATAAAATATCTGAACCAAAAAAAAAAAAAGGCACGGGCCATATGAGGCAATGATAAGCCTTCCGCCAAGGCTTGGCAGCTTTATATAAATATACACACACCATTTTGTGAAGAACACAGTGAGAGTTTGTCTGCAAATGATAAAACAAATCTGTAAGGAAACACCGAATATATATATATATAGATACCTTCACTTGTTTTACAAAGGGAACTGGAACAATGAACTCCCCGACATCCATATCTCCGATAGACCTTGAAAGGCAGAGACCTCCAGGCCAACATCGTAGAGGACCAATCAGCAGAATTTCATAGTTTTCTTAAGGCTCAATAGTCACATATTTTGAACAAAAGAGAGCACAACACACCTCAACGCCTCCGGCAATGCTTAGCCTGCCAACTTCTCCGCCACTAGCAGTCACTCGTTCCCTCATGAATTATATGATAAAGGGATTAGATGTTGCTTTTTGATCTAAAGACAAAAGCTTAGAAAGATAAATCATTTATCAGGTGCAGTACTCTTCTGTATTATCTTCAAGCATGTGATCCACAGTGAGGTTGGAAACTGAACCACCTGAAGTATCCAAGATGCAGCGCGAGTCCCCAACACATGCAACGGTCACAGTCCATCCATCTACTATCACAAACGTGGTTGTTGTTCCAGAAGTTTCTCATGTTAATCAAGAAAGGAATTAACCACACACAATTCATGGATTTCGATCAAAAGAGTGAGTAATTTGCTTACTAGAGCAACATACCTCGGCTCTGAAACTCTTTATCGGTCTTCACGAATCCAGATATTGACGCACGGGGCAATGCGTGAAGCCATTCATCACGGCTAAGCCCACAAGGAAGAGCACTAAGAACATAGTTCAACAGATTCTCCCTTGTAAAAACCGCCGCAGCTTTTCCATTGTGCCCATCAAATATCTTGCAGTGTAGAAACACAAAACTATAGACAGTCATAACACATAAACAAATGACACGGACAACATAGATGCATCAACATCGTTTGCCCCAACACAAATCATCTAGCTGAACAATCAAACAGTGAGGATCAAGGTTCACTTTTGGACCTCCAAGACTTAATAACGCATATCAATCAACCTGAGACTCAATAATACTCAAATTAAGGAGACCATATGTAAAAAGGCGCAACATATCATAGTATCTTGGATATAAAAAGTAAGTTGCAAAGATTATGTATCAGAGGTTTCAGATTCAGCTTCCGGTTATAGCAAAAGTTGAAGGGTATATACCGCAAAGACAGAGAAAGCAGTTGAAGAATTGGAAGGAACTCGAAGACTATCAGTCTTGATCAAGAAATAATCTTCTCCTTTTCTAGATTAAGCAGCTTGCCCGTGTCTCACAATCGGTTTCTCCATCTTAGCAGCCTTCGTCTCTCTGCTTATCAGAGCAGCGAGAGGCACAAGATTCTCATGGTTATAATTACGCCTGTTTCCTTCTTTAGACGCCATTACAACAGCTTCTTAGACTTAGACCTGAGAAGACCTTAGAACAATCTCAAATCTTATAATCCTCTACTGAAAAACAATCTTTCAGAGCCAAGTCATAAATTTGCTGTAGCTAAGAACCCGTAGCAATCGAGATTCCTCGGATTCGAACTTGAAGCTACGAACTTGACCTGCAAGAGCAAATTGACTTATCACGAATAAAGAAAGGGAGGGATTGACAAGCCTGTGACTTGTAGAAGAGATTGAAGATGAAGAAGAGAGGAAGAAGACGAGAGAGAAGAAGAAATTTTGTTTTTTTTGATTAATTGGTTGATAAATCTCTATAATGGAAGTTCTAAGGATATAATAACGTAAGAGATGATGACATAATTGTAAATAAGATGAATGCTAGATAGATGTGGGTTTCGATCTTCATCTTTAATTCCATAGATCTCAACCAAGCCCAGCATGCCCAATCCCCGATCGTATCAATACTACCGCCGTGAAGACTCACCTTGTCCTCAAGGTGAATAAAGAAGGAAATATCTCCGACCATCTCCCATACTACACTTCTATAGCAGTTAGAAACCAGAAAGCTCCATGTTTTTGCATTACATGTTGTTGCAGACAACTCTGGTGGTCTTTGCAAGTGGAACACTTCATAAATGCAACATTCAGCAAAAGATGATTCAAAATAACCCATGCTTGACTTGGCAAACATGATCCTTCCGGCAGTATCCTCAATTCCGGCAATGAGAGCTAAATTTTGTTTCACCAAGAGAATAGTGACTATACTCACGTTTTCATCCATTTGTGTCATCTTTCCACAGTATTGCCTCACGTGGTAGAGAGAGGCAGGAACACTAGAGCACAATGTGATTTGTCTCCTCTTTTTTGTATCCCAAGCAGCCCTTATTTGCATTTTCTTACTCAACCATGGAAGGTCCACCATGTCATCTCGGTAGAAACTGACACCCTTTCTCATAAATCGCTTTAGCTCATCTTTACTTTCATGACCATTGGAAACAGTCCCAGAATTTTCCAGCTCCTTGTTCATTTCATCATTGTTCTCAAATTCCATCTCCACAATAATAAAATATGAGAGAAGGTTTTCACCATAAACTGGTGGATTATATAATTCCAGTCTAACATACGCCTTCTCCTTTGCTTCAATTCCCTCATTCTTCTTCTGACAACTACTTGCTAATAACCCACTAGAACTTGGTGTAACCCATTTGGCGCCGCTGAGAAACTTGAGTGTGTGGTCAGAATCATCTTCTTTCTTGATCATAGAAAAGCTTCTAGCTTCAAGTCTCCTTTGATACTCTAAAACAGAACCCTATTGGTCCTTAAGAATGAGATCCACTTCTTCAGACATGAAGTTATTCGCTGCTCTGGAATCAATGAAAACAACAACCTTATGCCAAAAAATAGAACCATTAACCATGGGCCTCTTCTCTTTGTTCGAATCTGGTTTTTCTTTCTTGACTCGTAGTTCATCCTTAGTATGTTTCTCAGTATCCTTCATAGACACAAGGCTAATAAGCTTTTCATAAGCGCCTGGATCACGAGGTCGTTTACTCGAAACTCTCTCTAATAGAGCTTCAAACCACTTAGCAAACTCTGCATTACTACCCAAACTTCTGCGCATGTCTTTACTCGCCTCTGAAAGATACACCTTGTCCTCAGGGTGTGATAACAAAAAGTTCGAGAGCTGCAGTGCTGAGACTTCACAATTCACCAATCTCTGCACAGAAGTAAGACCATCGACTTGAAACTCCTTTTTCCTTGCAGAATCCTTCATTGAAAGCTCATTAGACACTTCAAAATTCTCTTTCACAAACTCCAATTCATGATGTATCAGCTTTTTCCAATCAGCCCCACAATTTAAGAATTTAATTCCCATAATCAGACTGTTGATATATCATGGTTTTTACCCCGTTTAAGCCATGATATAAGTCTTTTTTATAGAGTCTTTCTACTATTTTGTAGTGTTTTAGAGTCTTTTACAGGTTTTAGCACGTTTGAAGCATAATTGGAGATATTGAAGCTTTCTGGAGCATTTTGGAGCAAAGCAGAAGTTCGTGTAGCTGAGTACCCGATTTGAAGCCTCAGTATCGATCGATACTAACTAGTATCGGTCGATACTCACTGCAGCAGACACGAGTCGCAACTTTAAATGAAGAGTTGAAGAATTACAAAATTGCCCAGAAGACTTTATTATTTACAATTTAGCCCAAAACGTGTTTTAGGATTATAATTAAGTTTTTCAGCCACTTTTGTTGGCTAAGCTTTATTTTACTTTAGTTTTCTGTGAGAGAGCTTTAGAGGGAGACAAGTCTGAAACTCTGTTCGCCTGAGAGAATATTTCGAACCTTTATTTTACTCTCTTCTATTTATTTGATTTGATGATCTATTCAGTCATGTTGCTTGTTTCAATCTCCATGTCTGAGTAGATCCACTGTTAGGTTCATGGTTCTCATAAAGATTTTCTCTGAATGTTAGGTTAATTAGTTAATTAGTTAATTAGGATTCACCATCTGAATTAGTTCTTCACCATAGGTTGTTCTCATAGCTAATTCTAGGTTGACGAATCTGGAACTTAGATCTTAGGATAATTGATTAGGCACGAGAGTGCGATTAATTACCTTATAGAACTTAAGGTGAGCAAAATAACTATTCGCAAAGAGATTTGGTTTAGTTGTTTTGTGAACAAATCAAACTTGAACTAAAAGCTGGTTTAGACTTTAGGATTCACAAAGAGATTTGGAATTCTAGGATTTAGACTTAGATAGTTTTCGCAACGAGAGTTGGTTAGCTATACTTTAGGGATTTGAGTTCAAGAACCGCGCTAAATCTGAATCTTGTTCGTTAGTTTATCTACATTCATTGAATTCCTGAGAAATACCCTGAGGCTATCTTCTTTCCAATTGACCTACAACTTGTTTAATTTACGCACTCGCATTTAATTACATTGTTTGGTTTAGCTTAATTCGAGTCTATATAATCTATTGTGTGACTTTCTTGTGTTCGACCCCTACATATACTACAACAACTGCTTTAGTACTTATAGGGTATTAATTTGAGCATATCAACTGTCCACAGGAGCATCCTTATCTGAAACAGACAACGTTTTCACGCTCTCCAATAAACCAGTATGGCGAAGCTTCTGAATTAAACTCAACACATAAGCTTCTAAAACTTGCAGCATGTACAACCGCTTATGATCCTCAGGAGTTTGAAGCGCCAAGAAATATGTTTGTAACCACTCCATGCTTGTTCCTTCATCAACAACAAGGCAATTCATTACTAACCCATCATAAGCATTTTTCAAGAGAGTAGATCTTATGCCTTACTTTCTGTAAATTCAATCCCATAAGCAGACATGTCTTCACCCTTTTGTTTTGAACACTCACACAGACACATAAGCTCAGCACTTCACCTATTATCACCTCTTGAAACTCCCAAACCATAGATGTGATTTCTTGCAAAGCCATTCCGTGAATACTCTGTGATATTATCTCCATAACTCTATCATAATCTTCTTTTAGCTTCAGCACCAATTGCACACGACTTTTGCATCAAATCCATAACTCTTTCTTTCCAATTGTCAATTGCCTTTGTAAATCTGATCCATGTAAGATTTATTCCCTTTGTGAACATAAGATTTGCCTCAGATCTTTCACAATAAGTTATCAAATTCAGTTCAGGCATTCTCTCTCTAACGCACTCAATGTCTCTTACCCATAACCAATCTATGTTATCCATACATATTTTTGCTCCAGCACCAATTTCCTGTAAACAAGACATCACTTGCACTTCTATACCACGATAACCAAGCAGCAACTTCTGAATCTTATATTCACATGACCATATTTGTACCTATGTTTCCGAACTAACACAAAAACCCACTATTAACGTACCAACTCTTCTTCTCCAAACTTGAGAATCTGTTACCCATGGCGAAAACGTGGAAAACGTTTTCAGAATTCTACCATCAATTATGTTAACTCTCTCTAACCAGATTAGATGAGCCTTAATAAACAATAATCCTCTTGGCTTCCACACATGATTAGCTCTTCCAGACTCAAAAAGTTGTTTCTCATCCGTACCAGCTCTGTTGGCTAGAAATAGAACACTACCAACACGACTACACAATCGATCCTGGGATAGGTTTTGCAATTTCAACAGTGAGGAGGGGGATCGGAGTCGCTTGCTATCTTCCGACGGTGAAGAGACAAAACCTGATCTAACCTTGCTCGAGTGAGATTGGCAACGCGTTTCTACTTTTCTAGACCAAACTCTACGATGCCAACGCTTAACAAGAACACTGCGAGCTTCTCTGCGTCGTTTTGTTGGTTGAATTGTAGATCGGTGATCATACTTACTTCCTCTTTTAAAACGCGCTCTATGAAACCATTGCTTCACCAAAATTCCTTTTAGAGACAGAGATCGTGACCTTGAAACTGTAGATGCTTCTCGTGGTTGAACATCTTTGCTTGTTTCAGGGTCAGCAAGGGTCTTGTGTTGGATCATCGCTCCCATATGCTGAATTCGGTTGTCCACGAGCTCAACACGATCTGGAATCTGATGGAGTATATCAGAATCGTCACCATACAAATCTGTTTTTGGATTTTCTGTCGAAGAATCCACCATCGAAACTTCATGTTTCTGGCCCGCCACTTGCTCGACGAAATTCCTCACAGGTTTTGTCTCGTGGGTTTGCCGGAGCTCTGGCGTCGTCAGACGTTGTTCCTGCAGCTTCACCCATCGCTCGAACATCTGTTGGAGAAGCTCAAATGTGACCATTTTCCCACCATCGAGAGGCAACGATGTGGCTTTGATACCAATGATAAGCTTGTGACTTATCAAGAAGAAAGAAAGGGAGGGATTGACAAGCCTGTGACTTGTAGAAGAGATTGAAGATGAAGAAGAGAGGAAGAAGACGAGAGAGAAAAAGAGATTTTGTTTTTTTGATTAAGTGTTTGATAAATCTCTACAATGGAAGTTCTAAGGATAATAACGTAAGAGATGATGACATAATTGTAAATAAGATGAATGTTAGATAGATGTGGGCTTCGATCTTCATCTTTAATTCCATAGACCTCAACCAAGCCCAGCAGGTCCAATCCCCGATCGTATCACAAATCTGAATCATGGAGTTAAAATATTCGATAAAGGAAGTAGTTTTTTTTTTTTTTTTATTATTCTATGAGAAATGGGTAGTAAGCGAAACTAACTTAGGGCGTTGATGTTCTTCTTGCCCCTCTTTGTTAGGGAAGCCTGCGAGAGAATGTCTATCACGTGACTCTCTGGTACAAACAAATTAGTAATTTCTCTGAAAGGAAGATCAATATTCATAAAACAAAGATCTCCAAGATTCTTTTCTTTTTTTTTGACATATTTTCAATGTATAGAAAAAAGGTGAGTATTGGGATGTATCTTGGAGGAATTTATGGGATTGGTGATATTTTGGTCGTCTGTAGTTAACTCGTTGCTGCTGATATCCAGCTTCAGTATCCCCTTAAGTAGCATTATATATTGTAAGAGACTCTAATGGTGCAAAGGTTTGATTCTTTGCATTGACGTATTCAATTTTGAAGTGCAAGATTAAGCTTTAGTCCGAAGCAGGATTGACCAGTGCCAGTGATAAAGAAACTGCATTTACATCCTAGTGGTGCATGTACATATAAGTGAAGTACATCTTATAGATGGTCGATATATAGGATACCAAGAGCTAGGTGTTTCAGCAGAAAGAGCCATTACAAATAGTTATTTGGTGCCTGATATACCCGATAACTATGATTCAATCCGCGCTAGTTATATAGTGCGAGGTAATTTTTGTTTGAAAATTGTTTTGGAATTTAAAAAAAAAAAATTTATCTGAATTTTAAAATATGTTTAACTAATGATTATAGATAAAACTGTCAACCCGGACAAACATGTCTACTTAACCCGTTTTACAATAAAATAAAATATTATTCGGGGTAATCCATAAAAATATATAATATTGAAAACATAACTCTAATATGCACCGTTTAGGCGCTTAATGACTATGGTTTTTGTGGTCGGTCCACAAACTCTTTCCTTAAAAAATTAATTTTCTCGTGTCTAACTTTTTATAAAATTAGTAAAATATTTTATAATAATTATAGTGAAAAATATTGCAAGATTTCAAATATATTTTTTCTTTGAATATGTATGGATTGATTATTATTTAATAATATCTTAATAATTAAGAAATTAAGTAGTAAATAACATATTTAATGGAAAATAAATATTTTCCATATTCTCATCAATAGTTTTAAGGGAAAATTATATATTTTTCTATTTCAATTATCTTTTCTTATTTATAATGGCATTTTATATAATAACTTACAAAACAAAGTTCATTTTTAAAAATATCTTCTTAATAATATTATAGAGATTTCATTAATAAAGCTGGTGCCTATAATTAATTCAATGCAGGCTGATAGAGAGTTTACTTCCAATGGAAAAGCTCTTTTCTCATGAAAGTTTATGGAGTTCTTTATGTACGTCGCCCGAACCAATTTTCCCTCTTCTCCTTTAGCTTGGCAGTGTTAATTCTATGGAGAAGTGTAATAAGAAGTATAAAAACAAGCAGTTTGATAACTCTTTTCTCTCATAACACTACAAGAAAAATAGTTATTTCGGACGGCTGAAACCGTCGGTATTCCGTCGGAAACAGCTATTCTAGACCGATATCCGACGGATTTGAGTCGTCGGGACTATTTCCTCGAAAATCGAAATCCATCGGAAATCCCGAGATTCGCGAGGGACAAAATACCCGACGGATTTCCGAGGACCAGATATCCGTCCGGAATATCTCGACGGATTTCCGAAGGCCAAAAGGCCCTACGGTTTTCCGAGGACTATCAACCGTCCGGAATATTTCCGAGGGATTCCCGAAGGAAAAATTTCCGAGGGAAACATTCCCGAGGGATTTCCGAGTTAACGCCTACTTATTAAATCCATTTCAAACTCAACCAAAGGAGTCTTTGATACCTCGTTTAGAGCTTTTAAGCATTATAAAGCTCGTGCTCGTTGGATTTCGATTCTGTTTAGATCTTTAGTGTGTCCTTTTGAAGTCTATGTTCGATTTCAACCTAATGTGTTCATACTTAGCTGTGTTTAGCTTATTTAGAATTTGGCTGTAAATATTTCAAACAATTTGTTTTTGGTATTAACTTGCGGTAAGTAACAAGTAGTGACTCTTGTTGATTTTCCTTTTGTGATGCAATTAGGAGATGAAGTTACTTGATCCTCCTTAATAAGCTAGAAGGAAAGCGTCTCATAACCTACAATGACCTCGTAGTTGGTGTCTGTCCGATTCACCAAAATAATGTAGGTGGAATTAATCGCCTAGAAAGTGCGAGTGAGTTCATGACTAGTAAAGGCTATCTCAAAGAGATGATTGTCCACATGCGTCCTTCAAAGAATTTTCAAGATTTTGAGAATTTAATCGAGAAGTTACCAAGTAAAGGCCTTATGGTGGTGTCATACGCAGAACCGGTCATGAATACAAGTTCATCAAACACGTGGTTGGAGCCCTTAAATTCAAAATTTGTACAGAAATCCAATTTTTTCTTGTTTCTAACCTTTTAAATCATATGGCCAGCTATGATCATATGATTGTTTCCCAAGCTACAGTTCCTACGATGGACAAACAAGTATTTTTTAACTAAAAATGTTAAATATTCCAAAACATTTAGGGAGAAATTCAATTATACAACTTTTGTAATACCATTTTTTAAATCTATCATCATCTACTTGTCATTTTCATAAAAATTACTATTCAATTTTGCAAATGACAAAATTGCCTTTTTTAGAACAAAAGTTTCTCCTTTCTTTTTCACTTTTTTGGTGTGATGCGAAAAGTCTTAATAGACCTCGCCTATGCCGATAATGTATTGTTTTCCTCAAATAAGTATATTGTATCGTATAATTGGTACGGCTTCTCACAATACAATATATACATCGTATATCGGACCGTATTTTATAAAATTGTTCTTTTAGATTATAGTTTTGTGATTGGATTTGGATTTGAA
The DNA here is from genome assembly GCA_002933915.1 of Eutrema heterophyllum. Lineage (NCBI taxonomy): Eukaryota > Viridiplantae > Streptophyta > Magnoliopsida > Brassicales > Brassicaceae > Eutrema > Eutrema heterophyllum. The sequence continues at coordinate 730,109 of PKMM01040874.1, forward strand.
TCTCATAAAGGAAGAGTGCTCAGTGACTCAAGGAAGAGTGCTCGGTAAAACATGAAAATGTGCTAGTTCTAGATAGTAATGGGCTTAAAAAGGCCCATAGATTTAAAAAAAATGTTGGTTAGCAATGCGAATGATGGGGACCCATAGAACTTATGTGGGTAGTTAGAACAAAAAAATATGTCAGACGACCACATGGCTTCGGTTGTTCTGTATCACTCGTGACTGTTACTACGTGCACCTCATTCTTATTCTTCTTTCTCTTTTTGTTGTCACGACGTGCGGTTCACGCTCCAATTACATTATTATTATTTGCAAAATCTTATTTCTTTTTTAAGAGAAAAGACTTTTCTTATGGCTGATTTTTATTTTTAAGTCAGTTGGATTTTTTTTCTGCAAAATGCTGTGTTTCTTTTGTCTACAAGCTAAGTATAGATATGCGTTTTTTCTAGTATAAAAGAACATGTCGAGAAATTGATTATAGCTTCGTTATCATTTCATATACAAATTAATGAAAGAGACAAAGATGTTAGTAAAAAATAATGAAATCTAATGGTTTTAAAATCTCTTAATAACGATTGAATCAATATTTAGAATATTAGTATAATGTTAACAAACAAAAAGAAGCATTTTCAATTTTATTTGGCTAAATGTTTTCTATGACACACCTTTAATGATTAGGATAATTTTTAATGGTAGAAAAAATTGACATCTTAACCTTGTTTAATTATTTGTATCTAACCAATACTGTCATTTTTATTTATTATATACTAGATTAGGCTCTGCGTGATACGCGGATAAAAAATAAAAAATTTAGATTCTTAAATTGATAATATGATTAATTATGACCTATATAGTTAGATACTAAATTAAAATCTCGTTTAGTTATCCATAAATTGCGTTTAGTAATTCATATTTAAGAAAATTCAAAATTGATTCATATTACCCATAAATATGATAAATAATATCTTTAGATAAATGAGAGGATTCTAGAATTACCAAACACACGATAACAAATTTTTCTTCTTCTAATTTTATATATTATGAATCGTATATTTTTTTTTATATTTAACACTTTTTATTTGGTAGTTCTTATTTTTTCTCTTACTTTACTTTTTAATGTTATTAGTTTCCATTATATAAAACACATTTATTTTTCCTTTTTTGTTATTTTTATTTGGTATTTTTTATTTTTCTCTTATTTTACGTTTTCAATGTTATTAGTTTCCATTANCTAATACATATGGATTTAATACTCTAGGAAGAGATTGATATAGTCTAGTGATTTGAATTCGAGAACGATGCTTAATGCTTTTCCTGCCTGATTTTTTGTTTTGCAATTCATGATTCCTGCAAATTTCCCTGAAGCATGACGCATTTAATTCATGAGTTAAATTCGTTTTCATTTAGCTTGTTATTTCATTTCATTAAAACCACAAACAACTCTCATTAGTCTTATAGGACGACCACCAATAAACGTTTTAACAAACGGAATGAGAAGCACAAGGTTTTAACACTTTGAGGAGAAAATCTTTCATGGAGAGACATCAAGAGCCCCGCATTATATCGTTGTAACAAACGGAATATGCATCGATGGGATGGTATATTACATTGGTATGACTCTAAGACGAGAGAAGGAACTAATGGTGTTTTGATTTGACGTTAAAGGTGAGAGGATGAATTTTTACCTTTTTTAAGTTTGGTCGTGATATAAACTTTTAAGTTTCCTTTTGTCACTTTCTTTTAGTAAGTTTTCTTTACTTATTCTTGTTTTTTCTTTTCTTAAGATTGCCTTTTTTAGTTTAACCTTTTTTAATATTTACTTTAATTCATTTTTTATTTTTTTAATTAAATTGACACATGTCAAAATCTAAATTATGCTTGACAAATGTCACGATCTTGTGATTGATAATNGTAAGTTTTAAGTTTCCTTTTGTCATAATGGAAATGATTATAAACTTTTAAGTTTGGTCGTATATTAATAATTTTTCTTTTAAGTTTAGATTATATTTATAATTTTCCTTTTTAAAGTTTGGTCATGGTTGTAAATTATAAACTTTTAAGTTTCCTTTTGTTACTTTCTTTTATTATAAGTTTTCCTTATTTATTCTTTTTTTCTTTTTTTAAGATTACTTTTTTAGTTTAACTTTTTTAATATTTACTTTAATTCATTTTGTTTTTTTTAATTAAATTGACACATGTCAATATCTAAATTAACCGTGACAAATGTCACGATCTCGTGAGTGAAAATTATCTTACATGTCACGTTCACGTTGAAAGATCTAATTTTATATAATAAAATGTTTTTTTGTTTAGGTATTTTCTTCCAAAATGAGGGCCCATTTTTTATTTACAAAAATGAAACAGAGTATATTTCCAATATTCAGAAGAGGGACTTCATTTTGTTTGAGCCGCCCCTGTGTATTACATATGTTCATATACATGAATTTATATATTTTTGATTAAAAAATTAAGATGTCAATACTCAATACTTTTTTTTTGTGACAGTTAAATATTTACTACATACAGATGGGCGGGTGGCGAATAAATTGCTGAGATTGCCGAGCGACCGAGTCTATAAAAAGATTATTCATTAGGTCTTTATAGTTCTAAACGAATATGCAACGTTTGGAAAAAAGTGAGCGGACGGTTACAAATCGGCGTTTATACATGACGTGAGATGAATGTATTTTCCAAAAAAGAACATATATAATTCACCATATTAGGTATTCTTTTTGGTAATTAATTCGGCATATATAGTTAAGAGCATCAAATGACCACATCTCTTCACATGCAAATGCAATACACGTATATTAAAAACTGGTCGGAGTCTTTGATAGGTTTTGACAATTGATGATTATCTAATTTTTTTTCATCGAAAATAACTATTGAAAATATTAATTTCTTAACAAATGAAGAGATATTTAGAACTATGCTTTTTCCATGCAATTCATGTGAATGATTTTTATATATAATAGTTCCAATACATAAATATATGCCGGATGTGAACAAAATAAAGAAAAATATATATATGTGTTGTGAATAAAAGAGAGAGTAAATTGTTATGTCTTATTTCATGAATAATGAATGGTATATATAAATTTACAAAAGTTTGGAGAACAAGCTAAACATGGAAAATAAGTAAAGCGAGAATATCCTAAACCTCTTTATGATATGAGTCTTATAATGGGCATTCATATAATTAATTCATAACACTCCCCTTTGGATGATCAATATACAAAAATGATCATAATGCGCATAAGATGTTGCCTCATTAGAAACCTTACTAGGAAAATTCAATGGGAAAAACCATAGTTAAGGGAAAAAGAGTGCATCACACTATTACTCCCCCTCGTGAATACATCACTTGAAATGTTTGAGACGACGCGATCCAATATGAGGAACTAGCTTCTTGAAAGTAGCAGTTGGAGACGTCTTGATAAATAAGTTCATCAAATCTTCACTTGAACGAATTTGTAGTAGACGTACATCGCCATTCTTCTGCAATTAATGGGTGTCGCAAATGATCCATCTTGATCATTCTCTTTGCTTCTAATGATCTCATTAATCTTTGGAATGGTGATAGACTTTTATATTTACATTCCCCTTAGGTGTCTATCATTTGCGTGTTCCTTGCTGCCTCGTTAAAACTTTGTCATGGAAAAACCTAGTGGGATAAAAATCATGATAAGGGAAAATAGTACAACCACGCACATCATCATATTTCTCCCCCTAGAAGCATCTTCTTCCAGAGATGCATTCCAATCATATATATCATCTTTAGGGAATTGATATAAGCATAACCTTAGTTGATACACTTGTATGATTATCATAATTTCTCAGGTTATTGGACTTCTGGTCCATAACATCACTTTCCCATAGAAGATATTTTCTTGTTTGTTTGGGCTTCATGCCAAAATTCCTTTTACGTACAGTCCTCCAAACTTTTGTATTATACATATTTGTACATACAAGTTATTCATGCTCTTCTTTATTGTTTCGAATTTCTTTCTTGTCATACGAAAACACATCTTTCAATCATGAAAGAGATCAATAAAACAACTCAAATAGCATTTTAAGTTTGGTACTTCATGACCAACTATAAGTGAGCATTTTGTGAAAAATCCTGCAAAGATATTTTGAGATAATATTTCTTTCCTTAGATTTACAATTTGGAAAACCTGGAGACAATGTTGTCTTTCCAAAGTCGTTTCTTCCAAACTTCGACTTCCGGTAACTCTTCAAGAATTTCGATCATGTTCATATCAAGGATCTCATTGATCCATAATATTTTGATAAATACACATGGGTATATCGGTTAACCTCGTAATATTCACTTTAATAGCATACCCCATGAAACGTATTTGCTTTAATTCAATCCAATATCTAGTGTTCTCGGGAACTAGAATTTGCTTCTAGCAATTTAAATCCTTCTAAGCTGCTTATGGCAGTTTAAATAATTCTGGATTGCTTCTAGCAGTTTAAATTCTTGTGAGACTAAATCAAGTCTTTCTCTCATTGTCAGATTCATAAGTGATCTGAAAAATAGTTGCATCCACCACAAGAAAGTATATCTCTTCATAAATCACTTCATTAATCTTTCGCATAAATATCCACTTATGTCTCAATAGTTTTACACTTTCAAGTGTACGGACTACTAGTCCAAATATTTATCTGCAAGAGATTTTAATTCTGCCTCTACGGCTTTTTCCATAATTGGCCAATCATCACTTTATGTACATTTTTCAATACATATTCTTCTACCGTGGTTTATGATCCTCAATTCTCATCAACTGCTTTACTGCATGCAAAATATTATCGACGTCGATTTGTTTTTGGTTCCATTTTATTCTAGACATGACACAACTAGTTGAAATCTCTTATCATTATCATTACCCGGTACCTGGATTTCTTTCTTAGTCATATCTAGTGTCTCTTCTTCGATTCATCGGTCTTGCCATTTTAAAAGTATGCTCCTTTCCTTTTCGAGGATTCTTATCTTTGGAACCAATAGGTCTATCACGTTTCATGCGATCTCTAGACTCAATAGCAGTTGATATTGTCCCCCCGGGACATCAATATTAATTGGAGCACAGCTGGTATATGTGACTTTGTCACTCAATCAGGGTCAGGAAATGCTTCTGGCATCAAATCTGCTAAGTTTTGCAAATGAATTATCTTTTGAACTTCTAGTGCACATTCTTATGAGGATCAAGATAATTTCTTTCACTGATTTTCTTTTCCAGCTGTTTATTTTTTTCTCCCCCCTTAATTGTTGGAAAAACTGACTCACTGAATCAGCCTATAAATTGAACCTTATCCCTTGTTGATGGCTCAATATATTTACTCATCAAGAGAGATTCATATCCAACATATATTCCTTACCTCCTTTGAGGTCCCATCTTAGATCAATATGGTGGAGCAACATTACATCCAAAAAATTTTAGATGGGAAATATCTGGTTCCTGACCAAAAACCAATCGTGGGGAGAACTCAAAATTATTCGTTGGCATAATGCGAATCAATACGGTTTCACTCTAATCAATTAACCAAATACTTTCAAAGATACATAGTGGGTGATCAGTCCAAAATATCTCCTTGTATACGTACTAGAAAACTAATATATTCCAAATATATTGGATAGTGAAAGCCGTATTATCAACTTGCTTTATGAACAACATATAAGAATCTTCTGGTTCTTTAATGAATGTCCACATAATTTTCTGATTCTTTTTCGCATTACTATTGAACCGGAATGGCCAAACCGGTCAAGCCAAAACAGTGAGATTTTCAGTAAACCAAAACATTGAGATTTTCAGTAAACTTCTAGTTTACTAGACACATTTATATTTTATATACTAGTGTAGTACAATCCAATAGAGAATGCATGTAATTTCTCTAAAATACTTTTCTTGCATTGAGTTTCGTCTCAGACATGATTTAAAGGTATTCAACATGTCCTTTTATTATTGTCTCAACATTATTATCTTCAAATCCCTTGGATTTGCTTTATAAATGATTCATCAAGTCCATTTTGAGTGTGAACATAATCTTCTGGATGTTCCACTTACTATGGATGTGAGATTCCATAATTCTCCCCCTCAAGATGATGACACTTCAGATCCATCTATCTCGAACTGAATCTCACTCTAGAATCAACAACATACCCAACTTGGGTCATGTATTTTATCTTAGATTCTTTTAACTTTGAAACTTTGGAAAGTATAACGCATCAATGATTTCAAATTGCGTTCTCATAGGCAAATTTATATGCTCTTCCATAGCATCAATGAAATAAATTATTATGCCATATCATTACATTCATGATTGTGAGACAATTAACATTGAACGTGAATTATCTAAACCAGCTAAACCAAACCAAACCATAAACAATAAGTGATAACAAATCGATCTCCTTTCCACAATAATTAAATAGTTTCCCTATTCTAATGAATCTTTAGTTAGAGAGTTTAGTCAAGTGACTTACTTGAGAATTACCGGGATTACTGGAGTCGTTATCGGAGAGATTTTCGGCCAAAGAATCCTCAAATACTTGTGGGTGATAATATTGTACATCACTGCTAAAACGGTTCCTACAACACACGGGAACGACATGAACATCACTGATGATCAACAATTTAATAACATTTTTTTTTTCTTCTTTCAAACTCACGCCAATTTTAAACTAAAGAAGCATCAAATAATAATGGAATAATAAACAAACATGTCTCGGTAATAACAAAGATCACTAAGCGAATAAAACAATCTAGTAACATATATCGATATTTATATATTTTCATAGCACATGTTCAAATTGTGGGTATTTATAGCATGAGTATGATTCTTTGTTTCAAGACTAACTAATTGAAAAAATAACGAAAACCAATGATTTCCAATTATAAACCAACTCAAAACCGACCAAACCTAAACCATCGATTTGTCAATTTCTAAATATTGATTTTCAAATCTTTAAAACATGTGTCGATCAATGACAAAATCAACACATCAAGCAATAATACTGCGACAATGGAAATGTTTATTAAAAAATTTCATAAAGCAATTTTACGTAATCAAAATTTAGACCATGCATACATATTAAGGGAACATGTAAATTCAATTTCTTATAAGAACATGATAAAGCATTACGATCTCATAGTAATTAGATCTAAGTAACATGCCGGGTAAATAAAACTTATCTCGATAATGGTGATTTTGGAAACGGAGACGATGTTCAACATTGGAGACGGTGTCGATAGAGATTTCAGTATGCTCAACGGCTAGGCCATAACTTCCTAAAAGATTGGATGCTTAGGGTTTGGCATAGTGCACCTGTTGTGGAGATCTGGCCATATCTCTCGGTGTACAACTCATTTTGGGGCAATTCTAGTCTTTCTAAAAGGTTGACGTCCGGGGCTTTCTGTGGATAGGTGGATCGTCGCCTGATTCTTCCGGAGTCACCGGGAAAACGTCGTTGAAGGTGACTGATCGGAATCGCCGGCGGAGGGCTCGGCCAGACTGCAGCGGCTTTACGGTTTCGGCCATAACTCCAGAACGATGGACTCAATTGAGGCGCTGCCGGCGGTTCTGAAAAGATGATTCAAAGATTTATCTGTGGATGGTTGAATCGCCGCGAGAATCCCGGTGGTTCGCCGGAAAATTTCCCCGCAAGGAGGCAGATCGGAGAGCTTGGGCAGACTGCACCTGTTTCAGGAAAACGATGATATCACTCAACCGTGGACTCAAATTAAGCGAGGTCGATGGCGCTGGAGAGCTGACTCGAAGAGCTTTCCACGCATGTGTGGCTCGTTGCGAGATTCGTCGTGGGTCGTCGAAAAATTGCTGTGCAAAGTGACGGCTCGAATTCTAGCTCAAACGGCTAGGTTTTCGTGCTGATAACGTGTTGTAAATAAAAGAGAGAGAATAAATTGTTATGTAAACAAAGGTTTGGAGAACAAACAAAATATGGAGAATAAGTAAATCGAAAATATACTAAACCTCTTTATAATATGAGTTTTATAATGGACATCCATATAATTAATTCATAACAATATGCTGATTTTGTTTACTCCATATGGCGATTGAAGACTCATAAAGTAAAATAACAAGTCTCCAATATTCCTTGTAAAATTTGAAAATTTACAACATTACATGACTTGACGAGAATACTCAGAATACAAACTAACAATTTCTTGAAAAAGCTGAAAATCTCCCTCTCGCTTTCAAGAGGGAATACAAACGGAAATTTACTACTAGCGGGTGGTACTTAACTCCACCTCTGCATCAGTAAAACTTATAAAACCTCACCAAATAATAGAAAAAGAGGTCCCAAAAGATGACGTCATCAAGGCCTTGTGCAAAATCAAGCACTCGAAGCACCACTTCTCTTTAGGTAAACCCCAAACTGAAAGAGCAGATCAAATTACTAATATGCCCCCTCTCTAAGCTTTCTACTACAATACTATTACTACAGACACCACACGTACCACTTGTTTTCACTTAGTCAAATGAGATGAGATTTACCAAATTGTCCCTTCCTAGCGTATCTGCGCGCCGGTGAAGGTCTGGCCGAAGGACCAGCCTGCGGAAGCGACGTTGTTGGAGACGATGGTCCGACCATCGCTGGTTGTGACTTTGAAAGAGAGAGCTTGTCCGTTCAGGTAAGAGTTACTCTGCCAGTTTTGTCCCCAGTTCCTTGACATAGCTTGCCATCCTGTTCTTGACCCTTTAACCGCCGCCGAGTGAACATCTCCGGCTCCTCCAACGTTGGTAATTAGAACGAGGTTGAAGTAAGAGTGTCCGTTTATTGTAAACCTTATTCCCCCCCTTCTCACGCAAGGCACCCTGCAAACAAAAGTCAAGAATAGAGTAAGATTCTAATCAAATACTCTTTTTTTTGCTTGATATCATTGCATACTCTGTTTTGGTCAAAACAGAGCAGCTCTGATATCATCGCATACTCTGTTTTGGTAAAAACAGATCAGCTCTGTTTCTTGTTTTTAGTCGCATACTCTGTTTTGGAGTAAACACAGAGTAGCTCTGTTTTCTTTCATACTCTGTTTTGGGAAAAAGGTTTACCTTCTGTAGGCGACAGGGACAATGCCGGCTCTGTATTGAGCGATGCGTTGAAATACGGGCTGAGAAAGATCGAAATGCTGCTGAGGAGGGTTACACCAACCTCCTGCGTTGTTCGGTAAAGCGTTGTTTGGCGGGCAAAAGTTAGTGGCTGTGACGACGATCGAGCCAGGGAGACACCATTTTCCGTCGTTTTGGCATCTTATCTCGAAGCAAGCACCACAACTCAACCCGTTGTTGAACAGAGCCGTGCTCAGCGCCGCCGTGTTTGTTCCATACCCTTGGCTATAAAGGTTTCCGTACCCACAAGCACCTCCTGAAACCAAAAGTTTCAGAGATTTTTAAGAATTGGGATAAATGACAAAATAAAAATTAAAAGCTATAATGATTCTGTAATTTTGATGAAGAAGGAAATTTACCCATTGTGCCGGAGGCATCACCACCGCCGTAGAATGTAGCGTGTGCGTTTACCCAACCGCCACCATAGCCATTGACACATGACGTCATTACTCCGAGAATAACCATAAACAAGAAGCCGACAAGACCCATCTTGTTATTTTTTTTTTATAAAAAAAACCTGCGCATAGATATTAAGATCGATCAGTTTTTAGCACAGTTTTTGAAGAAGACGAGAGGAGCTAAAACTAGTAATGTATGTGAGAGATAGAGAGAGGAAATGATTACTTGGAAGCTTTGATCTTTCTTCCTTTCTTAAAAAGTAAAAAAATAGAGATGATTATGAGAATCTGTTGTTTGGTTTAGAATTGGAAAAAGCAGAGGAGGCGAGTGGTTCAATTTATAGAAAAACTTAGCGAGTGAAAATTTACGTTTTTGCCACTAGTTATGCAAACTACCATGCACTCCTTTTCAAAAAAAATTATTTATTTTTAATTAAAACAAGGCCAAGACTCGGAATGCAATTTATTTTTCGGTTTTTTTCACATATATATATATATATGTATATATATAAAGTTGGGCTTTTTAAATGTAGAAAATCATGAAATTTTTTTATTTTATTGTTGGGACCAAAAACCGCTGAAGTCTTAAATATTTAATGGCATGAAAAAGCAAAGAGGCAAAGACACATGTGAGTTACAAGACGGGTCGTGTGTTCTCTTTTTTTTCAGGCGCCTTCGAACACACATAAACATCACTTTCCCTTGAAAAATATAATTAATCTATCAATAAACAATGAAGCAAAAAGAAAATAGTAAAAAAAGGCAGTCTAAAATTTGTATTTGGTATGGTTGATGTAAACTATATAGTTACAGTTTATAACTGGGTTTGAAATCCTGCATTAAAAACCTTATTTTTTCATCTATTATAGACGAGTTCAGTTTTCTCTCTCCTCTGTCGACGTTCTCCCTTCTCTCTTCTTCCCATTCTTCTTCTTCACAGATCTGATTTGGTTTCCAGCCGATGTCGTTGGCCACGGTGTCGGTCCGGCTTATGTTTTATAGTGGTGTGTTTTTTTTTCGTTTTTTGTCTTTTCTTTCGGTTTGGTTTTGTTGTGAGAGTGCACCGGAGGTCTTCTTCCGGCGTGGTTGTTTTGGGTTGATGGCGGCGACATCGTGGTGGTGCCGGCTTGGATGAGTGATGGTGCGAGTCCGCTGCGAACGAACACCAACACCTGTACCCGTCGTTACTGTTCCAGCGCTTGTGATGAATGGCTTTGTGGTGGTGGCTCCTGTAGCTCTGGCCACCAGTGGGAGGCTTCCATAGCTCCGTTGTTGGTCCGGTTTGTTTATTTTAGTTTTGGTTCTAGATCTCCTTTTGGATCTAGATTTTCTTCTGTGGTTTGGGTTAGGTATCTCTACTTCGGCTAATTGGTCTTGTTTTTAGCCGGAGTTGGAGTGTGTGAGAATACATCGAGATGCATGTCTTTAGGTTCCAGGTTTGGAGACGAGACGGTCTTTGCATTCTGTGGTTTATTAGGATTGAATTTTAGCATCTTTTAGTCTTTATTATTAAGCTTTGATGCTAATTATCCTTGTATTTTTTTGTATTTCTCCTTGTGATTCATGACTACCTCAATAAAATTCCCAAACGTTTAAGTAAAAAAAAAAAAAAAAACAGGGTTTGAAACTGAATAATAAAATGAAAGAAAAAAAAAAGTAAGAAAAAATAACATAAAGACAGAGAAAATTCAAGTTGGAATCCAAGTGAGTTACAGTAGTCAGGAAAATGGTCAAAATCAATATCTACTAAATTTGATGTACAAAAAAAAACACGAACTAAACACGGTGCAATTTTTTAGCTTTCGGACATAAAAATTCAAATTTCCTACCCAAACTATTAAATCTAACCCAAATTCAGCATTGGCAGCAATTGTTAGTCAAACCATTAACAGCGCTCACTCAACAGTCTGAGTCAGCTGCCACGTCAGCTAAAACGTCCACAGTTGCTGAGTCAGCTGCCACGTCAGTCGTCATTTGGAATTTTGTTTTTCAATTTTTTTTAAGAATGATATCATTTTTCTATATATATATTTTTGTCTAAATTTTTAATATTTCATTAATCTTAATTACCTAAAAATGATTCTATTTAAATCTCAATTTTTATGTTATAAATTTTCTTTTAATCACACGATCTAACAATATATAATTAATTATTCTTTGTGGAACTATATTTTAAAGAAATATAAATTTCATATTTATGGATAGATAAAAAAATCAAATCGACCATAACCAATTATATCATTAAAAGAAGTCTAGTTATATTTTTGTTGACATATATTAGGTAATTAAGATTAATTGAATATTGAAATTTTAGACAAAAAAATATATAGAAAAATGATATCATTCTTAAAAATTGAAAAAAAAAATTGGAATTAAAAAAAATGACGATTAGCGTGGCAGTTGACTCAACAACTGTGGACGTTTTAGTTGGTGTGGCAGCTGACTCAGACTGCTGAGTCAGCGCTATTAACGGTTTGACTAACAAATTTGCGGTCAATGCTTGATTTGGGTTAGATTCAATAGTTTGGATAGGAAATTTAAATTTGTATGTCCGGTTGGTAAGAAATTCAGGTTTTCTTCACCACATCAAATTGAGTAGATGTTGATTTTGACATTTTTCCCAAGTGTCTGCTTTGAGTGAGATGTTTCACGAAACGTATAGCTTTGTCGTTCGTTTATCTCAATCTATGTTTCGATGTGTTGTAACAATCTTACTTATATTTATTTTTAAATTATTAAAAAAACTGTGTACGATCGATGCAGTCGTGTCTGGTTTATGTGAAAAAATGTCGCTGAAGTACATACATTAAATTACTTAAATGACAAAAACAAAAAATTACATGTGTTTGGTGATGAAGTATCTAACTTCTGCGGACCTTCTGCGGTGTTTCTGCGGAAGTATTTATTAGGGTTTTTAGCTTAACCAAAAACAAAACAAAAAAATGTATTTATTAGGGTTAGTTAGATTATAGATTTTGTGAGATCACATTTTACTTTGCGCATCGAGAAAATAAATGCACATTAAATTTAATAAGGTGAAGAAGTTCAACGGCAGAAATCGACGGCCAAGTTTCCGTAATTTCAGCTCAAAACATGGGTCCACAAAATATCATAGACGGTCCGTTTGCTACTACTCCAATGTCTCTGAAATAATCATTTTATAATAATAGTAGGAAACAAAACATATATGCAAATAAATTAATACGTAAAAGATAAATAGAAATGAAAAACAGAATGTGGTTGACAGACGGAGTTTCAAGCTAACGTTGTAAGCATGTATTGATAGATGAGCCGAAGAAAGTTGACACGAATCCTTCCTCTCTTTGAATTGTTTATTTTAGTGTTGATTGATTTCATCTACAAATGATTAGAGTATAACACCAACTAATCATTGATGCTCATCTCATCCCTTTCCAAAATTTAAATATTTATTCATGTTTAATATCAAATTGTCAATCTGTTCATTTGTTTGGAATTATTTATAAAATTAAATTTATTTGTTTTCTAGCGTCGTAGTTCGATTTTTTTTTGTTTGTTGTAGATATTTTGCATAGTCGTTGTGTAAATAGAATATGGAAAAAAGAGAGCATTGAGCAAGTCTCTAGTATTTGGTAGGGCTGGGCGTTCGGATCCTCGGATCGGGTATTTCGGGTTTAGAGATTTAGGTACCGGTCGGGTATTTTAAAAATTTGGATTGGGTTCGGTTTGGGATCGGATCGGATATTTTTTTTAAGATCCGAATTTTTTCGGATATGTTCGGATCCGGATCCGAAAGTATCCACAATACCCGAAAAAACCCGAAGAACCCAAAATCCGAGACAACACAAAAACATGAATATTCATTTTAATAAAACCAATATACTGTCAAACCAAAAGTATCCAAAATGTCCCAAAAATCCAGAAAAAACAAAATAGGTGTATTCGATATACCCATAATATCAAAAATATACCTAAAATACCCGAAATACCCAAAAAATAATTAATATAGTCGGATTTATAGTTATAATTTTGGGTATTTGGGTTATATCAAATCTAAATATAACTAGTATATTTGGGTATATAATTACATTTTGGGTATTTCGGGTACTCATTCGGTTCTCGGTTCGGTACCGGTTCGGATTCGGTTCTTCGAGTATAGAAATTTAGGATCCGATTGGGTATTTGAAAAATTCGGATCGGATTCGGTTCGGGTATTTTTGGATCTGGATTTTTTGCCCGGCCCTAGTATATGGTATGTTTAGCTAAATCATCAACATAAATAGAGTCTTGGATATCAATCAATGCATATTGAAAATTTTGACATAAATTAGATGCGCATATCGAAAATTTTGTTTTTAGAAACATAGATTTGAATATTTCTACAAAGACGAAAAATAAGATCAATTTGACTTTAGATTTGCTTGAGTCCGCAGTAAATTGATTAACTAATAAAGCTAAAAAAAAAAAAAAAAAAAAATTATCTCGCTGAATTATCGCTACTTCCACACCCTAGATAAACGGTATTGACAACAGCAATCATGTAAAAGGTCAGTGAAGATTATATTTACGTGTCAATATATGAATGTGCATGTGAATGTGTTAATGTGATAAATATACAAATTATATATGCATATAAATATACGTAGGGACTTAAATTCTTTCCGGGATATATATAATTAAACCAAACGTCTTTGGTCGAGTGGTAGAGCGAATGTCACTCCCGTGCGTATGTGCTCCGCCTCCTCAGTTCGAGTGCGTTTGGCCACCGTTCTATGTTCCAGCGTATTGCTGGCGTGTAATCCGGATAAAAGGCCGTCCGTTATTAGTCTGGAGCCTAGAAAACATTTGGAACGCCGACTTGACCAAAAAAAAAAAAATATATATATAATTATTTTACTTACATATCGTGTGTTTTTTTCTTAGTCAGATAAACAACCACTCTTTGCGCATATTTGTCTGCGTGTATAAAATTATTCATAATAAGTCATAACAAACTAGCGTGATGGTAGGAGCAAGGGCAAATTGGTGAAAATTAATTTATTAAAATTAAGGGATTGTTGAAGCCGGTTTTAACGACCTTTAACGAACTCTCTGTCCGGAGACCATCTCTTTATATTTAACTTTTCTTTTTCTTCATAAATATGTATAGTCGTCAAGAGTTTTCTTAAGATTCCATTTGCACGTTCTGATTATGATCTTTGGAAGATTTTATTTCAGCAGAGGTTTCAGCTTTTACTTTCTTTTTTTTAGCTTTTACTTGTTGGGTTTGGTTAGAAACTAAAATTTTAATGATGCATAAATGATTGAGTTAATAGTTAGTATGGTGCTGTAGAATATAATTACATTTTTATGTTTATATAATTTTAGATGTTTTAAATAGTAAGAAAATTTGAAATTTTACAAATCTAAAGATTATCAGTGTATGTTTGTTGGGGTTTTTGCATGTAATATCACTTTATTCATGTTTCTATATTTTTTTTAGCACTTCTTAAAAATAGTAGATTTTTTTAGTACTTAATTTACTATTCTTGTCATATTTATCATTGTACACTACAGCATGTACGATAGTGGACGGTACACGAAGAAGTTACAAGAGGGGCAAAATCGTCATTTAAACGATCTATTTTCCCCCCGAACTATGCCATCTGTATATCTCCCCACGAAATGAAAGTTAAAAATGTAAATCCTCCCAAAAACAAAGTTCTAAACCTATATCCCCACATATGTCGGTTTTGATGGTTTTGATGGTTTTGTGCTTTAAACCTGTGAGTAAAACATCAAACCCTGAAACTAAACCGGAAAACCAGATCCAAACTAAAACCCGACCCTAGCGCACTACCGACCCGAAGAAACTTCGAATCATGAGATTATTTTATTTATTTCTTTTTAAAATAATAATTTAAAACAAAAAAAATCAGAAGAAACCGGCGCTCCACCACTTCTTCTTCTCCGATCAATCTCCACTGCTCAACGGCGCTCAGGGAGCTCAGATCGTACTTGACCTTGATCATATCTGCTCCATTCATCATGGCTACCAAAACCGGCGGCACCAAAACCAGATTCATAGCTATGTACTTCATCACCGCCGCCATCATCTCGTGGAGCTCGAACCATAGAGAAGCATCGCTGTCTCGTCCTGCTCAACTCGGTCTCTGACTCGCCGCCCACTCGGTTCCTTCCTCACCATCTCGCTCAAAATCCCAAAAAAACAGAATCATAATTCTTCATCGCAACAAAATTTAGATGTTTTTTCTTCATCGCAACAAAATTGAGATAAAAACAGAATCATAATTCTTCATTTCGTTTCCCATAACAAAAATATGTAACCCAAATAAACCAATGTTCTTTCTTCCTTATAACGAAGCAGAGGTATCAAAAGCAGAGGTATGAAATCAAAATAAAAATTGAGGCAAAATTGATACCCTCTCTCATCGTCATCCTCCAAATCTCTACCGTCTTCTCCGCCATCTCGTAGCTATGTGTGGGTGAGACTCATCGTTGAGCGGCGACGAGCGAAGACGTTCCAAGCTTTCAAAGCTTGGTTTTCAAGCACATGATCGAAGTAAAGCTCATACGGTTCTCTTCTCCTCATCGAACTCGACGGATCCAAAATCTCAGTCGCCGGGAAGAGCACGCCAGATCGCCGTTATCATATCTGCATCTCCGAACATACCACCACCGTTTTGTCTCCCTTATAGCCGCCGGAAAATTTTGTCTCTCTGATTCTTCTTCTCATCGACCACCTCATTCTCCTCGTTGTCGTCCCGAGTTTTAGATGGTTAACCACGTTTACAAAACTGTAAACCAGTTTAAACCGAGCTCTATGGGGATTTCAGTTTTGAACTTTTTTCTGTGAGGATTTAAGTCTCGAACTTTGTTTGGGGGGGGGGGGGTTTACGTTTTTAACTTTCATTTCGTGGGGAGATATACATAAGGCATAGTTCGGGGGGATCTGGCTAGATAAGGAATATTTCGTGGGGAAATAGATCGTTTTCCAAAAAAACAAAGTGTCAAAACTCAAATCAAACTTTGAAAAAGTGACCTGACACACAAATATCTCATGTTTCTTCTAAGAAAGATCATAATCACCTGTTGTTTGGGTCCTTTTCCACTTTTTTTGTTTGTTGACGACACTAAAGATTGACAACTTCGGATACGGATCATATATTTTAAAATTTCAACAACTTCGGGTACGGATCCGTTGGATCTAAAAAACTAGTACTCGAATATGAATCCACCAATATATGCGGATATCCGGACCCGATCTGGATCCGGCAAAAATACCTAAAAATAATTAAAATACAATTTTTTAACTATTAAAGTAATAAAATAAAATTAAAAATATTTAATAAAAAATAAAACTAAATAGAAAATATCACATAGAAAAATTTAATTTGATTTTTCTAAATAATTTAGAATATATTTGTAATGAAATTCAAAACTAGGGGTGGGCAAAAAAACCAAACCGAACCAAACCAAACCGACCCAACCGAACTTAAACCGACCCAAACCAAGCCATATTCTATATATAACCCATTCGGTTGAAGTTTTTCTCAACCCGAACGGTTCGGTTTAAAACCGAACCGAACCGATAGACCAATGTGTTTTTGTTGTTAATTAGTTAATTAATAATATGAAAAATATAAACACATATGGTGGGATCTTCGGTTCTTCACCTTAGGCTAAAGGTCCTAAACCCACGTTTTTTTGTTTTTGTTTTCAACTTCCATTTTTTTCTTTTAATTTTTCAACATGATTAATATATATTCTCTAACCCTATTAGCTAAGTATTTGATTAAAAAACATTGGCTTGTATAATTAACTTATATTTAAAGGATTTATTGACTTGTTGCAGATTCATTTTAGTGGCATGGGAGAGACGAAACCATGATTTTTTTTTCTTTTTTATTTATTTTGATTAAGTGAGATAATTTCAGTTTGGTTTTAGACTTTTAGAGAATAGTTTTTTTTTATGGCTTCGTTTTGTATACGTTTCGTTAGGATTTTTGTTTTTATAAGTTGATTTTTTTAAAACCGAACTAAAACCAAACCAAATTACAACCGAACTGAACTAAACCAAACCAAACTAAACCCAAACCGAACACAAACCGAACCAAACTTATTTCGGTTGAGTTTGGCTAGAGTTTTATTCAACCTGAATCAACCGAACCGAACCGAACCCAAAATTAAACCGAAATGCCCACCCCTATTCAAAACAATACTCTGAGTTGGTCGGTTTGGCTCGCTGAAGGGGTGGATCTGAAGTCGTGGGTTGGTGCAGTGGCGATTGGGTATGCAGGAGGAGTTTTCGCCGGATGTCGCCGTCTGTGGTAGCAGATTTGCTATGGAGACGACAGATCTTGCGAAGCAGCGGAGTTTTCGGGGCGGCTCACCTTCTAAGGGTCCTTTCCCTCGTCCGCCGTGCCTCCCCATGGAGTAGGTTAAGGTGCTCGGCGGTTGCTCTGGCTTCTCTTCGCTTCTCGGCTGTTGTAGCTGCGACGAGGTGGTGGTTGGTCCTGATTCTTCCACGTCAAAGGCAGAGGTCATGTTCTGTCGCGGATTGGGTCGATGGCGAGAAGACCGTGGCAAAGGTGTTATGTTCTATCGCGGATGTCAGAGGTTTTATGTTTCGACGGAGTTTGAGTGGTGGCGGCGTGCTTTCCGGTTGCGGAGTTTTCTGTTTAGCGGCAATTAGGTTTAGTTGTTGCTTCCGATTCTCTCCGGTTTTCGTCCGATCTTGATCCAGTTTTATCGATTCCAAATGTAATTTGGTTTAGAGTTTCATACCAGGTCCAACTGGATTAGATGGTTAGGTTAATTTCTGTTTTAGTTATATTGTTTTAAAAATAATAAAACCACAATGTTTTAAAAATAAAGTCTGAATTTGGTCCCAACAAAAAAAAAACTTAATTATTAAAGAATGGTATCAACAAGGCCACACATTAATTTCGTAGTATAAGTGTATAACCAACCAGGCCACCAATCTATTCAAATGTAGAAATATTCATTAGAAACAATTAAAAACTAATATTCCAAATAAATATATTGAGACTCGCGTTCTTAGAGACCAGTTTATTTGCCCTAAATTAAATAATTTTAATTAGTAAAGTTTAAACGAATTTTACTTTTGGAAAAGTGGGTGACGTTATCACTATGGTGATGACCATGTGAGATGTATCAAACCTTAATGTTGGCTTCATGTGCTTAAGTCATAATCATGTAAATAGTTACGACTCTTTTGATCGATTAACTATTTATAATTTGATACCAAATGTCCCCGATTCGTTTTTCCCAAATACCAAATCTCATAACGTTAATATCAATTAAATAACTTATATGGAGAAGGATGATTTACGTATGGGTAGGGATGTTAAAAAATGAGTATAAACCTTGAGGGTACCTTAAACCCGTAACAAATTTTAAGCCCATAACCCTACCCTTTTTGTATAAAAAGAAGAGAGTTCAAAACTGGCGGGTATCCTATACATATGAGTCAGATAGGGTTACCAGACATGGTTTTAGGGTACCCTCAAGGTTTTTTTTTTATTAAATCAATAAATTCTCAAAACCATTTTATAATAAAATATCATTAATTTAAAAAAAAAAAATCATCAAAGTAACTTTTTATTCTTAAAAAAATTATATATAAAAATCGAAAAATAATATTCGATAAATTCGAGATTTTTTGTTTTTAACGTGCCAAACGCAATTTCGCAGGTGACTTTGCGTTTTTAGTGAGAAAACATGATTTTCCTATCAAAAACGTAAAATGTCACTTTCCCGCCAAAAACATGATTTCGTGTTTTCCCGCAAAAAATGTGATTCCGTGTTTTCTCTCCAAAAACGTAAAATCTATTTTCCCGCCAAAAACATAAAATCTATTTTTCTCGCCAAAAACATAAAATCACGTTTTTATGTCAAAAGCGCAAAATTGCATTTTTTCTCGTTTTCTTGTCGAAAATGTGATTCCGTGTTTTTTCGCCAAAACGTAAAATCAAGTTTTTCCGCCAAACAGGTAAAATCATATTTTTTCGTCAAAAACGCAAAATTACATTTTTCTCGTTTTTCCGCTAAAACGTAAAATCTCATTTTCCCGTCAAAAACGTTAAATCTTGTTTTCCCGCCAAAAACGTAAATTTTTGTTTCCCGCCAAAACGTAAATCCATGTTTTTCCGACAAAAACGTGATTCCGTGTTTTTCCGCCAAAAACTTAAAATCTCGGTTTCCCGCCAAAAATATATGGTATGTGATCCCGCTACAAGTATTACCAACGTAAGATATAAAATTTTGTGTAAAGGCATGCGTGATTGTACGTTTTTAATGGCTTTCTTTTTAACAAAAGTTTTTATTGACGCAACAAAAAATACATTACATTATTCTTTCCTTAAAATAGAAAAAAAATACATTACAGAAGATATTAGTAACACTAGTCTCCAAAAATTGCAACACATGAAACCACAATAGACAATTCTATCTGCAATACTCTGGAACTTTTTATAAATTTTACATCCATTAATTTACAAAAAGTTGTATTCTCTAAGAATTGGACTTCAAATTTGATGTATAACTTTTTAAATCTTTAAACACCGGGCCAAATAATGAACCTGGTTACTTTTGTTTATCTAGTTAATGTTTATTTTGTTTATTTTTTTTTTTACCTGTAATTATCTTTCTAAATAATTTGTTAAGGTGTGAGTGATCGGTCTCCTCCTGGTTACTTTTGTGACCCACCTAAACCTGACCCTGATGATATAAGTAAGGCCCAATTAGTATGACCCGCTTTTGGTTTGTCACTGATAGATTTCTTTATTTTCCGTGTAAATAAAACGAATCTAATTTTTTTTCTTTGGGTTGATCTCAATGTGGTGATTATTATGAGTGTAACAAATGATATATGTACAGCACAATATCACAGAAACATGTATAACAAAAATAAAGAACATTTCAATGGGATAACCTTAATATTGGCTAATTTTAAAAAGCTAAAAGAAACAACACCAACAAAAAATAAGTTTTCAACAACAACAACAAAAAGACTAAAAGTGATGGCATTTTTCTTTGGCATGTTCAGCTTAGGAAAAAGCTTCCCCTGGATTCTTTGAAGGATATGGAAAATCATAAACTTATTCCTGTTTGAAGGAAAAAGATTTACTGCCTTAGAGACGGAAGAAAAAATTAAAAGTGATGTTGTGGAATGGTTTGATTCTCAAGTGGTGGAGTTAAGTGAAGATTCAAGAGTGGATGCAATTCATAACATCTCAGACCCATTTCCTATAAAAGTGAATGGTGAAAGAAATGCATGGAAAGAGCCAATTGTTGGATGGTTGAAATGCAATATTGGGGCAACGTGGTCAAAGAGAAACAAGTTGGTGGGAAGCGCATGGGTATTGAAGGATGAGAAAGGAATGGTACTGTTACATTGCAGAAGAGCTTTCACAAACATTAGAGACCATGATGAAGAAAAGTTAATCTATACAATCTGGGCGATAGAGAGCATGATAAATCATAAGATCAAGATAGTGATTGTTGGTCGCTTTGATAGACCACAAGCATGGCCTTCATATAGATATCATGCTTCAGAAATGTTGAATGTGTTGGTAGTTATTTCGGAATGGAAATTGGAACTAGAAGGATCAACATCTAATAGAGGAGCTAGTCTCATTGCTCAAAGTGTCACTAAAGACTTATGTCTACAATCATATGTAGCCTCAAGTCATCCATCATGGTTTAATGGTGTCTTTGTAAGTAAGAGAGTTTTATCATCTGTTTGATTGTTTTTTGTGATCCTCTACACACAAATTCAGACTCTTAGTCATTGTTTTGTTATTAATTTGTGAATAAAACATAATCATAAATATTTGATATAATCAACATAAATATCATATCATTTACACTTACAAATCATCATACATATTTTATATTTAAAATATGACTATTATTTTCTTTATGTGAATTATATTTTTTATTTCAAATAAAGATTGGTAATTTTAATAAAGTTTTCTTATGATATATATATTATTTAAATTTCAATATCTAAATTAAAACTAAATTAATATCCAGTTATTATTATTATAAAGATACAATAAAAAAACATATATCTAAATTATATGCTTTCCTAACTATATATTAAGTCAATAGTAGTTATGAGTAAATCGTAGTTATCAATTATATATTTTTAGAATTAATTAAATTATTATTACTGACAATATATATTTGAATATCTTATTTTTTTATATTCTATAGTGGTTAATGGGACGCTCGTTTGGAATTTTTTTAAAAAGACTAAATAATACCACACCGTATTTTATTAGTTTTTATATATATTTTGTATCTTTTAATAATAAAATGTTATTATNGTGACGACGGCCTCTCTTGAGTGCTGTGATATCAATGATCGGAATGGATTGAATATTACCGCTCATATTTGGAATTCTGGATAACGCAGTGATCAATAAACCGAACAAACCAAAATACTACATTGAAAATTAATATTTATATATATCAAAAATAATTACGTAACAAAACATAACTAAATCAAGAAAACCAAATTCAACCGAAATTAATCAAAAACTGATCGAACTAACCAAAAATTAAATCATAGAAAATCGAACCATATATATACTGAACCGAAATTTCAGTTTCAATATATGGTAATCCTTTAGTAAACCCGAACCAAATCAAAATTTCAACAACTCGAACCTAACTGAAGTTCTTATTATGACATACTTTTTTTTTAAACTGAAAAATCCGAAACTATAAGAAATTGGAACCGTTTATAAACCTAACTTCATGTTATTGTTTTTTTTTTTGGGTTTCAAACTGCATGTTATATATTGTTCTAATAATATTTATTAAATATCAATTTATACAAACATACGATAGCTTTTCTTTGTTCTTTCCTGAAAAAATACAGCTTAGTTGGATTTTATTTTAAGAAGACAAAGTTTAGACTTTAGATGATAACGTTAGGTTTGACACGGATTCATAACTGTTATTATATCCATAGATTGTTTTTCTGAGTGATGTCTCTTTATTCTTTAGTTTTTAATAATAATCCTTTTCAAAGGGGCTCTTTAAATATTGGCCTTATGTTGGCACATGCCTAAGTTAAAACCAAGTTGCATCTCCAATAGCGACAACACTTGTATATGCTTTGTGCCTAAGCCCTAATTATACCTTTGCTTTCTCTTTATTGAAAAGAGAAAATTATATTCACATTTCACTATTCCTAATCTATATACTCACCACAATAGTCAAAAATTCATTTAAAAATTTTAACACAATAATATTCTTTTTGAAGAATAGTAATTCACTAACCTCCATTTTTCTATTACTATAGAAAATCAAAAGTGTTCTATAATCAATGAAAAAACACCACTACGTATTTAGGAAAAAATATATTTTCTTACATAAAGTTTTCCTTGTAACAATATCGGAGGAAATCTTTGTTCTTTGTTTGTAAAAATTCCTCACCTCCTAAATTGAATTTTAGAAAAGGAGTAGAAGATGCATGACCCTACGAACATGGCTATCTAGCTGGGACCAATTAAATAAAAAGCTTTCCCATCAATTTTTCTTTGTTTGATGAAATGTCAATGATTTTGATTCTTTTTTATAAAATCTTGGATAAGATTCTAACTATCGTTCTAAATATAAATCGTTCCCATTGAGACTTAAGGTGAAGCCCACAAGCCTAGCCTATGTTATAAGACAAATCTTTCACGAATAAGTCTATATTTTCAGATATAATAACACTTTATTAATATCCGATTATTTCTTATTCGGTATAAATCTTGTTCTTGTGCACATAAACCCAAACATGTCACGTGAAATCAAGTAAAATTGGTCCCTACATATCGTGGAACACTTGACACTTGAATGAACCGAAGGAACCACACAAATAATATGTATTTTCCTCTCGTAGGGCGAGCCACAAACTATGTCATTCTCATCGAATCGTCACTTGTTTTAAGAAAGATAAAAATTAAGGGTGATTTAAGTGTATAATACGTTGACCATTTAATTAGGTAAATGAGAAAGATAATTTAAAAATTAAGAAAATATGAGAGAGAAAAATATACCATAAGTATTATTCCATTTTAGATTAACTACAAAAATGTCATTGGCAATAGGGACCGCCAACACTGATCGTTAATATTGTTCATTCGATGCCACACGATACTGTTTATCCGATAGTTAACTATTTTGTTAACATGATAACTAACATGATATCGCGATAAGTTTACATATTACGTGTTAACTTTCGATAAGTTTATACGTTTATTTTGTTAACCCTGTTATCATATCAAAATGTTATTTTGATAACAATAATATATGATATTGCTAACAATAATATATGATATTGCTAACAATAATATTTGATATTGTTAACAAAAATATATGATACATGTTAACAATAATATATGACACTTGTTAACATGTTTTCTGATACTTGTTAGCGTGCTAACAATAATATATGATACATGTAACGTGTTAATACAATATGTTAGCGTGCTAACAATAATATATGAGACTTGTTAAAGTGTTAACACAAATATCCAATACTTGTTACATGTATCAGATATTATTGTCAGTACATTAACATACTATGTTAGCGGGTTACAAGTTTCAGATATTATTGTTATTCCGATGATGAATAGTATCGTCAACTTTGGATGGACAGTGTCAGCGGGATGGTCAATGAACAGTGTCGCTGGCTTTATTAGTTGCTAACACAGTTTTCAGCAGTTTTCAAGTCAATGGCATTATTGTAATTGTTTGAAATAGAAAAAAATATTTATGGTGTAATTTTATTTCTTTTTCTACTTACCTAATTTTGCAATTAATTTTTTCCAAAAACTAATTTTGTTAATAATTAATACTAGATGTTCATAATACCCAAAAATTAATCGTCACTTGCTAAACCATTATCTACTCGTTTATTCCAAAAAAAATGTTAGCATATTTTTTTTGTAATACTCAATATTATATACCTCAACGATGGTATTTCATGTGAAATAAGAAGGCCATAATCCATCTGAAATATCAAATGAGAAAAATATTCCTTTAACCCCAAAAAAAATAAAATAATCAAGCGGTTCCTTTAATTGGCATCAATATATTGTAAAAATAAGAAATATAGATTTCAAAATTTCAATATGTTGTTAAGAGTTTCGACGACTATATATTAGTTATTCCGGTAGTGATCCTAACTACCATAAAGAGAAAAGACTGGGTGTAAGTTTCTTTTGGAAAAAGACTTGTGTTCTATGAATTGATCGGTCTGCATTTGTCTATTACCAACGAAGTAACGATGACATATATATAGACCTTACATATTTTTATAAAATAAGTAAGAATAAAAGGAAAAATGACGTGATCGCTTGGAAAAAACTACTATGGAAAAAAGAAAAAAAAAAGTTGGAGCTTTGGGAACATGTAACATGTTCGCGGGATAGTCGAAAGGACAATAACGTGAAGCTCTCATGTGCAACTTTGGGAACATGTAACATGTTTCTAACCTTTTTTCCTTACTTCCATTGCCGCAAGCGACGCTTTTTTCCTTATCTTAACGGATAATCCTTAATCTCTTTACTTTTAATTGTGGATTGGTGAGCTTTACATGGCATGTTATATATTTATTAGATTAGGACTTGCATATATGCGAGTTTATAATTTAATATTTTAAAATCCGTTAAAACTAAAAACAACAAAATTAATAATTAAATTAAACCACCCATGAAAATAAATAATATATAAATTTAGAAGCGAAATTTCTGAGAAAATAAATATATACATTGAAAGAAGAATTTGGTGGAACATAGCCCGATTAAATAGCTTTGGAAACGATTAATGGACTTTTGATTTTTTTCATATGTAATTGACATACTACCAAATTGTTTATATAGAGGTGAGAAATCAGAGTTTTTTTTTTCCTTTTATGATTAGTATTCCATTGTTTGATTTCCTTAATCTAAATTGAATAACTAAGAAATTTGTTTTCTTTTTTTATTAACTTAGCATTTTAGGATAAATTTAAATTTATATTTTTCTTCTTTGTTTAGTAATTTTACCCTTTACGATTATGAATTGGTTGTTAATTTTTCCGAATTTTAAGGTTTTCTTTTTTATTAATCTTTTTTTTTGTTTTTGACGTCTTTTTTTTTTATTAATCCTTATTAATCGATTTCATTTTTTTCCCATTATTAATTTTTGATTTTTCTTTTTTTTATTAACTTTGGCTTTTAAGAAAAATTTAAATTTTCTACTTTTTTCCTTTTTGTTTAGTAACTTTACATTTTAAAATTAGAAATCGATTATAAATTTAGTAAAGTATTATTTGGAATTTTTTTTTACACATGTTAAAATCTGATCGATTGACTTAACACGTGTCGCGATCAGTCGAATTAACAACTTTGAAACATTCAAATTTATATAATAAGATATCGTCTAGAGAATTAAACGAACTTACAAACCAAACATAATGACTGTCTCTCAAAACAATCTTTTTTTTTGTGCAAAACAAAACAATCTATAAAACCTTTTATAAAAAAAAAAAAAAATCTATATTCTTAGTTGCAAGAATTCTTTTGGGGGAGGTTGAGCCCTTGTTACCGAGTTCGAATATCTACTTGGAAAGAAATGATTCACGTCTAACATGTATTACCACCGGCTAGCTCGGGACCGAATGATTATGGGTCCGGAGCTTATCTCTTGTATATTTCTTATGATATGAAAACTGGAAAACTATTTTTTATTTTCAAAACTGGATAATTGGAAAATAAATTGTTTTGAAAAAAAATGATAATTTTTTTTTTTAATATATGATAGTTTGGTCTAAGGGGGTGTATTAGGGCAATCAAAATATTATTTTGCAGACATGTTTTTAATTTTTATTATTGGGTTTTAGACTTTAGAATGCATTCCACGGTTACAAATATCTACTATATAAAGAGAGATGGAGCTCTCCAGCGTCGACACGTCAGCCCTCTTATTAATTCTACCCAAAAAAAAATTATTTATTAAATTAATTAATTACACAAAATGAAAAAAAAAGAAAATAAATGACTAGAAACGTGTTTCGTGGCTTTCTCCGCGACGTCGCCGCCGGGAAACCCATCCGAACCGCCGGTGAGCACGGAGCGGCGAGGACGGTGAGCACAGAACCGCCGGTGAGCATCGGAGCGGCGCATCGGAGCGGAGCGGCGAGGACGGGAGCGATGAGCACAGAACTGGCGGTGAGCATCAGAACTGGATCTGAAAAAAAGAGTTAGATTTGAAGAAGATGAGGAGGAGAAGAAGAAAAGGAAGGAGATGACGTGGAGAAGAAGAAGCGGAGGAAGGAGCGGCGAGGACGGGAGCGGTAGCACAGAACCGGCGGTGAGCGGTGAGCACAGAACTCACCGCGACGCGTTGATTCAACCACACCTCTTGCGTCGTCGAGTGCGGAGAAATGCCAAGGAGCACAATACCGCAATCATAACGGTCTGTCGTATATAGCACTTTAAGGTATTGATCCACATGGAATAAAGACTACGCACCGAAGATGCGAGAAACATACTAATCTAGAGCCAAACTCTTTTGAATTTTGTATTTCCAAAAAATTTTAGATTGATATCACAAATGAAGATTACATTGATTATATAGAAAAACTAAGAAACTAACTATGGTTAAAATCTAACTTAACTAACTTAACCCTAGTTAATTAAACACATTACAAAAATTAAGGAAAAGAAACTAAGTGCAAAAGTCAAAAATGAAGAAAAACACACAAAAAGGAAAAAGTCTGCGTATGCTACAGTGAATGGCTGCTAGAAGCTTGGATCGATCGATCCAAAATAATAGGATCGATCAGATTCTTCATTTTACTCTAATCCAAGAAGTTACGTTTTGGCCGGATCGATCGATCCAAGGTGGGGATCGACCGATCCAATTGTTTTGCTTGGAATAGTATTCTGATCAGCTCGGACCGACTTCACGAAACCGGGCATAACCTTTGATCGCGCTGTTGGATTGGCCTCAAACCACTTCTCAATTAAAGCTAAGCCATTTCTATAGCTTGTCTCCAAATTTTAGCTTGATCCAATGGTGGGAAGCCTATCATCGATCTCCGAACGTCTGACGTTTCTTCTTTTGCTTCATAGCGTGGTGTGGAGATGATCTTGATCGGTTTGGGGGATCGGTTTGAACCCAATCTGACGTTGATTTTTGGTCATCTTGTTCCTCTTTCGATATGGCTTCAAGCTCCAAACGTCACATTTGATCCTCTTTCACTCCCGAGTGCATAAAACGACACAAAACAATACAAAATACTATAAAGACTCTCTAGGACTTCTAAAATACAAATGAATAATTATGAGACATAAAATGCACTAAAACACACTAAAAAGACTCAAAGAAAAAATAAAATTAATAGAAATAAACACTTTAAAACGTGTAAAATATGCGTTTATCAATTCCCCCGGACTTGCCTTTTGCTTGTCCGCAAGCAAACAACAAACGACAGCCCGGAAGAGTGATTTATTGAAATAATAAAAACAAAACTAAAGGATAGGCTTGCTCGTTTATGTCTCTAGCATTGACGAGGGATAAGATTGGGGGAGTCCCCAATGGCGCGTTTAACGTCACTAGCTTAACGGTTGTGTCTTCTTACTCTTACTCTCCTTGATTGTTTCCTTCACTCCAAGTAACGACGCCCAAGAGTGTAAGATCACAAGAAAAAGGGAAAAGATTAACAACAAAAGAAAAATAAAAAGATGAAAGAAGAAAACTCTAGTCTCAGCCCAAATCCTAACTCTGATGGCAATCGAACTACTCCCCGGCAACGTCGCCAAATTGATGGGTACAAATTTTAATCCCAATACTAAACCCCAAGTGCAAGGTACAAGTTGTAGTAGTGAAGGGTATCGAACCACAAGGAGGATAATAGCTCACTAAGAATTCAAGAAACTCTTTAAGCTAAGCAAATCGGTTTTTTTTTTGGTTTTTTCGTTTTAATAAACAAATAAAGGATGTAAACACAAGATTAAGAATCATCAAAAGCACAAAATAAAAATTAAGATTGATTCAAGAAATTAAGACATGGGTTTTTCAGGTTTGGTATTTCGTTTTAGATGAAAGATAATTGAGAGATGATGCTTAAAACATTTAATTTAATTCAATTCCTAGATCATGATCACTTAAATAGACTAGTTCATTCCCATGATACTAATCCTTTTACAAATCATTTATTTAGGCTAATTTTCCAATTGCAAATAAATGATTTATAAACTATGAACACAAGATCATTTTATTCACAATTTATCTTAGACTTCAATTCCCATTGGTTAAGAATAAATTGCATGAGATGAAAATTACAAGGCAAATCGCAAACATCTTCTGGGTAGCGATTTGTCTAAAATCAAGAAATGGTTTTCCAATTCACTTCTAGCTTTAAGATTATTTTCAAAACATGATGATAAATTAAATTCTAGTTTTAAACACCTTTAACCTTTTAACCACACATCTTAAAACTACCAAACCCTTAACCCATGATGGAACTACTCACACATAGTGCAATAACAAAGATAAGCAATAGAAATAAAAAACATAATTAAATAAAAATGAAAAGAGGAAGATTTTTAGAAGGAATCTTCACTATATGAAAGAGGATGAGCAATCATTGATAAGCATAAAGACAAAAACGAAAACTAAAAAAGAGAGAAAGTTTAAGATTTTAGTAAGAGAGCTGTTTGTATTATGAGTTGATGATTTTAGTTCTTCCCATTGGTATTTATAGAAGATGTGAGAGGTTGTTAAGCTTCAATTGTTGACACATCTAGCTTCCATTGTTGACAAATCGAGCTTCTTTTGTTGACAGCTTCCATATTTGACTACCAAAAGTTTGGTAAAGGTTGTGGGGGTTGGTGAAAGTTTGATACGTCTTCACTAAATCGGCCATAACTCTTGAACTAGATCTCCAAATGATATGAATCCGGCGCCCACGTGAATCTAACTCAATTTTCTACAACTTTGATCAAGACTTCATATTAAACTGGGCGCGGGAAGGCCTTCATTTGACACGATCGTTCAGCCGCTCCAGATTACCGCTGCATTTTCCGGTAAAGACATGTCATTAGTAAATCGCTCAGATTTCTTGGACTTCTGATGCGAATGACATGGAACCACTTCCGTTGGAAAGCTAACTCAATTTTGTATAACTTTCATGAAAAGCTCCCAAGTTAATTCCAAAAGAAAGGGCTTCATCCGATTTTATCTTTTAGATCGCACAAACCGATCAACTCTCGTTTATGCTCAATTTGCTTCTTTTCTTTGATTCTCCTTCAAGCTCCAAGCATCTCCTTTGATCCAAATCACTCCCAAGTACCTAAAAAAACTCCAGCAAGCCACAAAAAGATACAAAACAACCTAGGACATCTAAAATGCTAGACAATACAAAATAAGACTCAAATGCATGAAAACATTCCAAAAACTATACAAAATGAGAATAAAGTCAATGAAATAAACACACTAAAACATGCAAAATATGGTATTATCAACTCTCCCGGACTTGCCTTTTGCTTGTCCTCAAGCGAATAAAGTAAAGTAAGCCAAGAAGAGAAGATCGAAGGTGGGGACTCATATCCAAAAGGAAACACATGAAACTTTCAACTCAATGTCCTTAGGTAAAAATGTCATAATGTAAAAATCGCTTCTACTCTTACGAACTGCTCCATACCTATCGCAACTTGAATCTTTTACTCTAGTGCCTAAGACTTAAGAATCCACAAGCATTCCTATCAACCAACTCCTTAACATTTATTAATCTCGGTATAAGCACGGTCTCGCAAAGGAAATCTCAATTGTTCTCAATTGGTTTGGTGAGAAAGGTTTGAAAGCATAATGTAGGAGGAGGTTCAAGTTTTTGGGTAACTTACTCTCAAGAAAACGTAATGCATGACAAAACGAAAAAACAAGAAAGGAATGGAACAAAGATGCATCAAAGAATATCTTCCGTCATAGCCTAGCTTTCTAATCTCTCGTCTTAAGCTCATTGGCTTGCATCTCTTGTCCCATAAGTCAAACCCAAAGCCCTTTTGGCTAGATATAAACATCGTACACAACCTTATTTCTTTTTCTTTTATCAACACTCTAGGGGGATTTATTTTATTAGTCTAAACTCTTATTCCTTTTTTTTGTTTTTATCTAGAGTTTAGACAACTTTGAATTCTTGGTTCTTTCCTAGAGTTTATTGCTTTCTTTTTCTTTTCTTTTCCCAACTTAGGCTCTTTCTTTAGCATTTATCCGATTTTCTCTCACTTCACTCACCATTCTCCCAAACAAAACTTAACCATTCTATTTCCCGATACCCAAGTCACTCGTCTAAGGAAGATAAGTTTTGTCGTTCCTTTCTCTTTCAAGATTTTTCAGTTGTATACATTTTCAAGAAAAATGCCTCATTCACAAATAACAAGGGTTTGAAAAAATAGGCTTAGGTCAATAGGTGGGGAACTATCCTAAAAATGAGGATAGCTACTCGAATTAGCACAAGAGTGGCAAAGTGGATAAGAAAATTCGAGTATATAATTTAAGACCATGAGAATGCATTTCGAACCCCTAGGCGAGACAATTAATGTTCAAATTAGATTCAAATAAATAGAGTTGGAATCAAATCACAACAAATTTCATCCTAATCAAAGACATGCAAGCCAAGAGATCAAATCATGGATTTTCCAATTTTTCAAAACGGTTCAAGCATCATGACATGTTTAGCAAGGGCAATGTTTTCAAAGTTCAAGTGTTTAATCATTGTCTCCTATGCATATGAATGTAAACTATATGATCTAGACTCAATCCTAAAATGAAGCTGAGACTATGCAAACTACAAGATATTTTTGTATTTTTGAATTTTTTTTTTGTTTTTTTATGCAATAGAATATGTACAATGCAAGACTCAAAAATATAAAATAAGACAAAGAAAACAATGTTAAATGACAAAGACCTCTCCCCCGGAATTAAATCACACCGTCTCGGTGTGAAATGAATCCAAAGAGAGAGTAAAAAAATGCAAATCAAAAAGTATGTAAAAGGTGTTAAGTGAGGTACCTTGGAGTTGGAGATGTGGTGGTTTATCGGTCGTGTCTATCGGTCAGGACCCCGATAGAATGCCTTCATATGTGAGCTTTCTTTGTTTTGACCCCGATTCTTTTTCTATTACTCACCAGCGCCCTGTAAAATCAAAACACACTAAAACAAAGATGAAATCACACTCAAACAAACAAATAAACATTTATACAAATGATAGAATTGGGGGAGTCCCCAATGGCGCGTTTAACGTCTCTAGCTTGACGGTTGTGTCTCGGTCTCCTCATTGTCCTAAAAAAACAAATAAAAATCCAAATTAACATAAAAAAAAAAAATAACATGAGATTGCCTCCCAAGCGCGCTTGTTTTTCGTCACTAAGTTTGACGTTGTTGAGGTGATCATGCGTCTTGGGGGTCTGAAAGAGGAACCGTGATGTTCTCCTCAATCGCCACGTCTGCCATGTATGGCTTGCACCTCTGACCGTTAACTGAAAAATCTCCCCCAGACTTGTTCCACAAAACAATTGCTCCATAAGGGCGAACTTCTTTGATTGTGAATGGCCCCGACCATCTTGACTTCAACTTCCCGGGAAACAATTTCAACCTTGAGTTGAATAACAGGACTTGGTCCCCGGTTTTGAATTCCCGTGTTATGATTTTCTTGTCGTGGAATGCCTTGGTTCGTTCCTTGTAAATTTTTGAACTCTCGTAAGCACCTTGGCGAATTTTCTCAAGTTCTTCTAGTTGAATCAACCTTTTCTCGGTGGCTGTCTTGAGGTCAAAGTTGAGAAGTCTTGTAGCCCACAGAGCTTTGTACTCTAGTTCGACCAGTATATGACATGATTTCCCGTAGAGTAGGTTGAAAGGGGTTGTCCCGATTGGTGTCTTGTAGGCGGTTCTATACGCCCATAGAGCGTCATCTAGCTTTGTCGCCCAATCCTTCTTTGTCTTTCCAACCGTCGTTTCCAAAATAGCCTTGATTAGACGGTTTGACACTTCCACTTGGCCGGATGTTTGGGGATGATAAGGTGTAGCTACCTTATGTTTTACTCCATGTTTCTTCATAAGCCCTTTGAAAATTTTGTTGATGAAATGGCTTCCCCCATCACTTATCACCACTCTTGGCACTCCAAATCTTGGGAATATTATGCTCTTGAATAGCTTCACCACCACCTTAGCGTCATTTGTTGGACTTGCTATGGCTTCAACTCATTTGGAAACGTAGTCAACTGTTACAAGGATGTATTGGTTACCGTATGATGATGGGAATGGTCCCATGAAATCAATGCCCCACACGTCGAACACTTCAACTTCAAGGATAGGATTTTGTGGCATATCGTTTCTCTTGCTTATATTGCCCTTCCTTTGACACGCATCGCACTTAGAAATAAATTCGTAAGTGTCTTTGAACATCGTGGGCCACCAAAAGCCGGCTTGTAAGACCTTTGTCACCGTCTTGAATGTTGCAAAGTGTCCACCATAATTTGACCCATGGCAATGGAATAAAATCCCGGGAACTTCTTCTTTCGAGACACATCTTCGATAAAGTTGGTCCTTGCATCGCCGATAAAGGTAGGGCTCATCCCAAAAATAGCTATTCACATCCTTGTAGAATTTTTTTCTTGCATACCCATGGAGGTTTGGTGGTTCCATCTCGCATGACAGGTAGTTGACAAAATCAGCATACCACGGCTCGCTAACGTTGGTGGTGTCAATCGCCAATAGCTCTCCTAGCATGTAATCCGCTTTGTGTAAAGTGTGAATAAAGTATACTTGCTCCTCAGGTAAAGAACCATCGATTGGTATGTCTTCTTCAATCCTCATTCTTGATAGATGATCCGCTACACCATTTTCGATACCCTTCTTGTCTTTTATCTCTAGATCGAATTCTTGCAAGAGAAGAATTCATCTCAACAATCTTGGCTTGGCATCTTTCTTGGCCAGCAAGTGTCTCAACGCAGCATGGTCGGTGTGCACGATGACTTTAGAACCCACCAAATAGGACCGGAACTTCTCAAAGGCATAGACTATCGCCAATAACTCTTTCTCCGTTGTTGTATATTTGACTTGTGCTTCATCTAGAGTTCGGCTTGCGTAATAAATGACATGGAGCTTCTTGTCCTTCTTCTGTCCCAACACGGCCCCA
The DNA here is from genome assembly GCA_002933915.1 of Eutrema heterophyllum. Taxonomy (NCBI): domain Eukaryota; kingdom Viridiplantae; phylum Streptophyta; class Magnoliopsida; order Brassicales; family Brassicaceae; genus Eutrema; species Eutrema heterophyllum. The sequence goes on from PKMM01040874.1 coordinate 763,823, forward strand.
ACAGCATAGTCACTTGCGTCGCACATCACTTCAAATAGCAAGTCCCAATCTGGTGGCTGTACAATCGGTGCACTCACCAATGCATCTTTTAGCTTCACGAAAGCTTTGTGGCATTTTCCATCAAATACAAACTCTTTGTCCTTGCACAAAAGTCGTGTCATTGGCCTAGCGATTGATGAGAATTCTTTGATGAATCTTCTATAAAACCTAGCATGTCCCAAGAAACTCCTTATGCCTTTCACCGAAGTTAGCGGCTGCAAGTTCATCATCACCTTGATCTTAGCTTGATCGACTTCTATCCCACTCTCGGATATCTTGTGTCCTAGTACAATTCCTTTTTTGACCATGAAGTGGCATTTCTCCCAATTGAGGACGAGGCTTGTGTCTTCACGACGCTTTAATACCCTGCACAAATTAGAAAGACAAGCATCAAAGGAAGAGCCATAGACAGAAAAATCATCCATAAAAACCTCCATTATATCTTCGATAAAATCAGAGAAAATCGACATCGTACACCTTTGAAAGGTCGTAGGTGCATTACATAATCTAAATGGCATTATTCGATAAGCAAAGATACCATAAGGACATGTGAAAGTTGTTTTCTCTTGATCATGAGGGTGGATAGGGATTTGAAAGAATCCCGAATATCCATCAAGAAAACAATAGTATGAATGATTTGCTAATCTTTCTAGCATTTGGTCAATGAATGGCAAAGGAAAATGATCTTTCCTAGTTGATGCATTTAATTTTCTGTAATTAATGCACATTCTATGACCCGTAATTGTCCTCGTTGAAATCAATTCATCTTTGTCATTTTTAATCACTGTAATTCCACCATTTTTTGGAACTACATGAACCGGGGACACCCAAGTACTATCCGAGATAGGATAGATTATCCATGGTTTAAGTAGCTTCAAAATTTCCTTTTTAACCACTTCTTTCAAATTAGGATTCAGCCTCCTTTGTGGTTCAATTGATATTTTATTTTCGTCCTCAAGGTAGATTCTATGCATGCATAATGATTGAGATATCCCTTTTATGTCATCCAATGAATAACCTATAGCTTTCTATATTTTTCAGTTCATGCAAAAGCAACGAGGTTTCATCATTTAATTCATCATTAATTATGACGGGAGACGTTGAATTAGGACCGAGAAATGCGTACTTTAGCCCCTTGGGAAGCGGTTTCAGTTCTAGTTTCGGTGCATCGAGCTCGCTCCATTCATCCTCCACACTAGTCTTACCATTGCTAGTGTCTTCTCTCTCCTTCTCGTCCACGCCTTCTTCTAGTTCCAAGAAGTGTGCATCTTTACTCCAGGGTTTTTGAGAATCGAGAAATTCCTCATAACCAATAGCTTCTTCATTTTTGATCCCACGTTCTTCATTCGGCTTTGTAAGGGTCACTTCGAGAGGATCTTTCATACTTAGCTCCTCTAAGTATTCATCAACCATTATCTCCAAGGTTTCTATTGGGAAAACCTTTCCTTCTATGGTTGGCTTCTTCATTACGTCTATAATGTTGAATTTTAGGACAAATTCTCCCAAGTGAAGATCGATCATGCTTTTCTTCACGTCAATAATGGCTCCAGCGGTTGCTAGAAAAGGTCTTCCTAGGATAATAGGATATGTAGGCTCTTCATCCATCTCTATTACCACGAAATCAGTGGGGACGATACAATCTCCAACCTTTAATGGCAAATCTTCAAAAATACCGATGGAATAACGTATTGATCTATCCGCCAAGACTAGAGAGATCCTTGTCTTCTTGAAATTGGTTAATCCAAGCCTCTTGGAAACCGTTAAAGGCATGAGACTCACACTTGCACCGAGATCAACAAGGCATTTTCGAAAGGACAAAGTGAAACTACCCGGGTCTTGAAGCTTCTTGGGCAAGTTGTTTTGAATGATTGCACTACATTCATGGCTGACCACCACCATTGCTTCTTCAAGATGTCTTCTCTTGGTCATGACGTCTTTGAGGAGTTTATTGTAAACTGGACAGTCAAGCATTAAGTCAGCAAAAGGGATGGTTACTTGGACCGTCTCCATGATCTTCTTGAACTTCTCAAATTGCTTGTCCAATATTTGCTTCTTGAATCTACCGGGGAATGGGAGTTTCTGTTCGTATGGTGGAAGGACAAAATCCACCTTCTTCTTGATGATCCCAGTTGGTTTCCCCTTATTCTCCTTGTTTTGATCCTCAGAAATCGGATCGTTGGAAGTGACATTTGTCAGGGTCTGCTTCTGGATCGGTTTCTCTGAGTGGTTTGAAACCGTTCCCAGCTTATCTTCATTTAAAAACTCACCAACTTCCTTTAATCCTATTTGTCCTCCATCTGTAATCTTCACCAAAACTTCATCCCTTGTTGGTAGTTCAGTTCCACTCCTTAATGTGATGGCCAAGCAATACTCATTTGGGTTGGTTTCGGCTTTCCCCGGTAAAACTCCATTCGGTCCTTTTGATGTCGAAGCTACTTGGGCAATCTGGTTGTCCAAGCCTCTTACATGAGTGGATAGGTTCTCAAATTTGGTATTAAGGTCGTTGTAAATCCCGTCGACCTTGTTGTGGATTTCCATCATATTCTTGTTGACCTCCGTTTGGCCTTTAGCTTGGCCTTCCAAAAGTCTTTGGAGCATGTTTTTCATTTCATCTTGTGCTCCCGGGTTTGATGTGTTTCCTGGAGCTTGGAAGTTGGTTGGCTTTTGTTGGTATCCTTGCTGGTAGTTGGAGTTGAAATTCCCTTGGTTTGCTTGAAATCCGCCTTGGTTAGTCTTGAAACCTCCTTGGTTCCCTTGGTTGAATGGTTTGGGTTGGAAACCTTGTTGTTGGAATTCTTGTTGTTTATGTGGAGGATAGACTTGGTCTTGGGGATTCTCCACGTTGTTGCTCCGATATGACAAGTTAGGGTGATTCCAAAAATTTTGATTGAACCCTCCTCGGTTCCCTTGGAATCCTCCTTGATTCCCTATGTAGTTTACTTCCTCTTGGGGTTCCTCTTCTTGTGTAACGTCTTGGTATCCTTGTTGTCCTCCACATTCTCCAACAAAATTTATCGATCTTTGATTTGCAACAGACTTATATCATGGTTTAACTTATATAATGGCTTAAAAGGGGTAAAGACCATGATATATCAACCCCTCGGTGTAGGATTCCTAGAAGCGCTTCCTTGGAAACTCCATGGTGTGTACATGCCCTTGTATATCCTTTTAGTCTCTCCCACGCTTCGTAAAATGACTCGTTGACTCCTTGTTTGAAGGTGGTGATGTCGTTCCTCAGTTTGGCGGTCTTTTGCCTTGAGAAGAATTTTAACAAGAATTGTTTTTTACATTCGTCCCAAGTTGGTATGGTGGCGGTGACTACGCTTTTCTCCCATTGGGCAGTCTTGTCTCCCAAAGAGAATGGGAAGAGAGTTAGCTTCACCACGTCCTCCGGAACTCCATTCATTTTTACCGTCCCACATAGGCGGTCAAATTGATCGATGTGGTCAATCGGGTTCTCCATCGGCAACCCATGGAACTTAGAGTTTTGCACCATGTTGATAAGGCTCGATTTGATCTCGAAGTTGTTGTTCGCACATGGTGGAGGTCGTATTCCGGTTCGAAGTCCTTGAGTGGTGGGTTCGTCAAAGGCACCAATCCTTTGTGGTTGCCTTGGCGGATGGATTGGCACTCTTGGGTTTATGTTTCCTAAACCCACGCCTTGGGCTTCAACGTGTGGTGCTTGTGGTGGTAAAAACCATGATATATCAACTCCCCCAGACTTAGCCTTTGCTTGCCCTCAAGCAAATAGAAGACTAAACCAGAGAAAGAGGTTTGAAAACACGGAGACTCACCTGTTCTTGAAACATTGCAATGACCCTTTTCCCAAGCACCCAAATGTCACCTAACCAGTTCCAAGACTAACCACCATGTACTTCTCCTTAGGCATTCGTAGCTTCCCCAGACTATACACATTATTTCGCAGCTTCATTCAATTAAACCCATCATCGCCAATTTCATCGCTGTGATTAATACCAAGAACCTTCTAGATTCTTTCCCATACAATATCATGACAAGGAACCACCCAATTTCACACTTTTTGTATACTTTCTCTCCCCCAGACTTATTTCTTATTTTGTTCTCTCTTTTTTTTTTTTTTTTTTTTAGATTCGCATATACACATCAAGGTATGAGACGCGAGTATTGATGGTGTTTGCCACCGAATCCCCGGTTCTTCCCTCTTAATGTATCAAAGGGTGTAGGCGAATAATGGCATCATAGGAAAATCCTAACCTCGCTTCCAACCTTTGTGTGATCATTCCTCACCAAGTAGAATAATAGGATCGCTGGAAACATTCATAACCCTCTACTTAGGAGAAAATCATCTCATCTTTTCATGCACTTATTTATTAATTAACAGAAGGGGAGAGAGATACTGTCACTTTTAAACACATGGGTTCCTTTGTCAGATATGAATGAGGAATTAAGCTCTGTGAATACTAACCACATCGATGAAGTGCAGAAATTTGGCTCAGGTTTTAAAAGAATTATGCTGGAAACATGTGTGTCTTCTAGTTAACTGGTCAGCCTTTGGATTTTTCATTAGTCGATCTGTAACTGATTCTGTAACAGTGGACACTCAGAAGCAAAGTCAAAACAAAAGAGTCAAGAACACGATCATAGTCTCCAACAAATTTTGACACAAAACCGACTAACTCTAAGAAAAACAAATACAATGTCAGCGACTACCTCCCCCAGACTTAAACAATACTGTCCCCAGTGTTATCAAGCCTAGAGTTGGTAAAAGAAAAACAGAAGAGCTGAGTGGATTGGTGAAAATCGAAGGAGACGTACCTGGGTGACGGGTATCGACCGACACCGTGCTGGTATCGATCTATACGAGGGATATTGGTCGATGCAAATTTGACCTCGATCGATCTGTAGCTCACGGTCCCTTAAGAAATACTCAGCTCCTTTGTTGTGTGGATGGTGTCGATCGATACCGGGTGGGTGTCGATCAATATTGCTCTTCTGAATCTGTTGCACGTGAAACACAAGACGCAAAACCAAAAACAAAAATAATAGAAAAACGTATGTATAGACTTACCAGTGGGTTGCCTCCCACCAAGCGCTTATTTAACGTCACGAGCTTGACTTTACTGACGTTCAGGCAGTGGGGGCAGTGGGTGCATCAGCCAGAGGACAATGTGTCCATCTGGAATCTCGGCTTTCGCCCAATAGTGTTTCACCCTCTGTCCATTGACAGTGAACTCTTCGCCGGAGGGATTAGTCAGGACAAGTGCACCATGTGGTCTAACCTCCTTGACAGTGAAGGGACCTGACCAACGAGAACGCAATTTACCAGGAAACAAATGCAAATGAGAGTTATACAGAAGTACCTGATCATTGGGTTCGAAAATTCCGTCGAGGATTTTCTTGTCGTGGTACGCCTTAGTCCTCTCCTTGTACAACTTCGAGTTCTCATAAGCATGATGCCTAATCTCATCCAGCTCGTTCAGCTGGATCAATCGTTTCTCAGCAGCAGGCTTGATGTCGAAATTCAGCAACTTTGTAGCCCAAGCTGCCTTATGCTCGATCTCCACCGGAAGGTGACATGCTTTCCCATACAACAAGTGAAAAGGTGTAGTGCCCAATGGTGTCTTATAAGCAGTCCTGTAAGCCCACAACGCATCGTCCAGCTTCGTAGACCAATCCTTCATAGAAGTACCCACTGTCTTCTCCAGAATATCCTTGATTTACCTGTTGGAGACCTCGACTTGTCCACTAGTCTGAGGGTGATATGGAGTAGCCACACGATGATTCACACCATGCTTCTTCAGTAACTTCTCAAAAACCCTGTTGATGAAATGATTGCCACCATCACTTATAACAATACGAGGTACTCAAAAGCGTGGAAATATGATGGTCTTAAACAGCTTAAGAACCACCGAATAGTCGTTGGTTGGACTAGCAATTGCCTACACCCATTTGGAGACATAATCCACTGCAACTATAATGTACTTGTTCTTGTATGACGAAGGAAAAGGACCCATAAAATCGATACCACAACAATCAAAAACTTCAACCTCAAGGATGAAATTATGTGGCATATCATGTCTCTTACTGATCTTCCCTCTCCTCTGACACACATCACACTGCGAGATGAAGGTATGAGCATCTTTAAACATAGTCGGCCACCAGAAGCCTGCTTGAAGAACCTTGGACACCGTCTTGAAAATAGCAAAGTGGCCAGCATACTCAGAACCATGACAGTGAAACAAAACCTCAGGTACCTCCGATTCAGCAATGCATCTCCTGTAGATACCATCAGAATAATGCTTATACAGGTAAGGCTCATCCCAAAAGTAGCGCCTTATGTCTCGCAGAAACTTCTTCTTGGCATAGTTCTTTAGGTGCTTTGGCTCTGTATCTGCAGCGAGGAAGTTGGCAATATCAGCATACCATGGTAGATCGGAGTCAACTGCAGCAACAAGATACTCTTCAGAAGCACCAAGGTGTTCCACGGTCAGCACAGGTGCGGAAATCACATGGTGTCGACCGACACTAGGAGAGTGTCGATCGATACCGAAACCTGCAATTCGTGGGAATTGCAGATTTTCTGTGAAACCACTTTGAAACCCAATTTCAATGAAGTAAATTGACTCCTCAAATAGTTGATCATCAATAGGCAAGTCTGCATCGATCTTCAACCTCGAAAAATTATCAGCAACCCCATTCTCTACTCCTTTCTTGTCATGTATCTCAATATCAAACCCTTGGAGCAAAAGAACCCAACGACAAAGACGATGCTTGAGATCCTTGTTCTGCATCAGATACTTGAGAGCAGCATGATCTGTGTGAACAATCACTTTGCTCCCATTCAAGTATGGTCGAAATTTGTCAAAAGAGAAAATGACTGCAAGTAATTCCTTCTCTGTTATGTTGTAGTTTCTCTGAGCATCGTCCAATGTTTTGCTGGCATAGTGGATGACATGCAGCTTCTTATCCTTCCTCTGACCCAGAACAGAACCTACATCAAAATCGCTGGCGTCGCACATAATCTCGAAAGGCAAAGTCCAATCATGAGGTTGCACAATAGGAGCACTCACCAAGGCCTTCCTAATCGCCTCAAAGGCTGCAAGACACTCTGGTGTGAAATCGAATTTGGTCTCCTTGCATAATAGGGCGGTGAGTGGGCGGGTTATCTTGGAGAAATCCTTGATAAATCTCCTGTAAAACCCAGCATGACCCAAAAAACTTCTAATATCCTTCACAAAAGTCGGTGGTGGCAGACCTGTCATAACCTGAATCTTAGCCTTATCAACCTCGATCCCAGCTTCAGAGACCTTGTGCCCAAGAACGATGACATCATGAACCATAAAGTGACACTTTTCCCAATTAAGGACCAAGTGTTTCTCTTCACACCTCTGTAGCACCTTGCACAAGTTAGCCAAACAGACATTGAACGATGATCCATATACTGAAAAATCATCCATGAACACCTCCATAAAGTCCTCAATCATGTCTGTGAAGATAGACATCATGCATCTCTAAAAAGTAGCTGGGGCATTACACAATCCAAATGGCATTCTCCTGTATGCGAATGTGCCATAAGGGTATGTGAAAGTTGTCTTCTCTTGATCATCTGGATGAATCGGAATCTGGAAGAAACCTGAATACCCATCGAGAAAACAGTAGTAGGGTTGACTAGCCAACCTCTCTAACATCTGGTCAATGAAAGGCAATTGGAAGTGATATTTCCTTGTGGCTGCATTCAACTTCCTATAGTCAATGCACATTCGATGCCCAGTGATAGTCCTAGTAGGAATCAACTCATCCTTCTCATTCTTCACCACAGTTATCCCTCCTTTCTTAGGAACAACGTGCACTGGACTAACCCAAGAACTGTCCGAGATGGCATAGATAACCCATGCATCCAAGAGCTTCATAACCTCCTTCTTAACCACTTCTTTCAGATTTGGATTCAGCCTCCTCTGATGCTCAATGGTAGCATTTGACTCGTCCTCAAGATGAATCCTATGCATGCACAGATCCGGTGATATACCTGAAATGTCATCAAGAGAATAGCCAAGAGCTTTGCGATACATGCGCAGCTTGCTCAGCAGTAAGGCCACATCTGCGTTGTTCAAAGAAGCATTAATAATCACAGGGTATGTGGAATTGGGACCAAGAAAACCATACCTCATATTGGCTGGAAGTGGCTTGAGTTCCACCTTAGGAGCTTTCTCCTCACTCCAATCTCCAAGCTTAGCAGCTTGCTTGGAACATTCGGCCAACTCTATGTCTGGTCGTAGGGTATCGACTGATACTAAAGGGGTATCGATCGATACTGATGGTGCAGTGTCGAGCATCTTCGAGTAACCAGCAGCGTCTTCACTCAAGCAAACCTCAGATTCAGCTGAACAGACCAATGCCCTCTCCAACGGATCCTCAGGATGCGTCTCCAAGAAGTACTCTTCAGCAATGTCCGTGAAAGTATCAACGAAGAAAGTCTGCCCATCAATGGTTGGTCTCTTCATCATCTTCTCCATGTTAAAGGTCATGACCAAATCACCGATGTTAAGAGCTATCTTCCCATTCCTACAATCAATCAACGCACCAGCGGTTGCAAGGAATGGTCTGCCCAAGATAAGCGGATCTTTGGGCTCAGCATCATACTCCAGGACAATGAAATCAGTCGGGATCAAGCAATTCCCGATCTTAATCGGAACATCTTCGAGTAGCCCCTCTGGAAGTCGCACTGAGCGATCATACCCATCCTCAAGTATCAAAGATATCCTGGTGGATGTGAAGTCTGTCATACCCATCCTCTTGGCAACTGAGTATGGCATGAGGTTGACACTCGAGCCAAGATCGCATAGAGAACGCTCAAACCTCTCCGTGAATATCGTGCAATCCAACACAAAGCTCCCTGGATGTGGAAGTTTCTTTGGGATTATGTTGGTCAAGATTGCACTGCACTCCTGAGTAAGCATCACACATCCCTCTTCAAGGTTCACGTTGCTAGACACCATCTTCTTGACATATCGTCTGAAAGCTGGAGAAGACTTAATAGCATCGAGGAAAGGAAGTTCAACAATCAGCTTGTCCAATATCTGCTTGCATCTAGAGTCTTCTACCTCCTTCTTAGTCTTCCCAACAGCTCTGGGATAAGGTATCCTCGATATATAGACTCGTTCTGCAACTACTTTAGGCACCACATTTGAAATCTCAGGTGTCTTTTCGACAGTAGGCTCAATATCGACCGACACCTTAGGAGTGTCGATCGATACACGGGTTTTGGAGTTGTCCCGTTTCAGTATTTTGACTGATGTCGATCGACACTGGGGTGTATCGATCGATACCCTAGGGATTTCAGAATCCTCATCGTCGAGATCAACGAAATTTTCTGCTGGTAAGCCACCTTTCATTCATGTATCCACCTCTTTTCCATTCCTCAGAGTGATTGCATTGATGTGCTCCCTCCTTGGGTTTTCTCCTCTACCTGGAAGAACACCCTCTTGTCTTTTCACAGCTTCCGAAGTTTGAGCAACCTGAATTTCCAACTTCTTATGACTCATGCTGAGAGCTTCGATCCTTCCATTCAAGGTCGTGTAAAGATCATCCAACTTCCCATTGAAGCTCACTGTCATCTTATCATGCCCTTGAACCAGCTGTTCAAGCATAGCCTCGATCTTACTCTCAGGAGTCTTAGCAGGTACATGCTGATAAGATGAAGTCTCATAGTTCCTTGTGTAACCACTGCTCTGGAAAGGTTTCTGGCCAAACTGATTCGATCCAGAACCACCTTGATTACCCTTATATTTGATTCCTCCTTGCTGAAAGTTGTTGTTGAAGTTTCGGTTGTTGTTGTATTGATTCCTATGACCTTGAAAACCAGAACCACCAATGTAGTTAACATCCACTACCTCATCCTCATTGAAAACCTCGACATCTTCAGCAAAATGAACAGCCTTTGTTGTTTTGCCCATCAACAGGTTATGCATAGAATCCAGTTTGGCTTGAACCTCAGCAATATTTGAACCTTCAATACCACCAACTAGCTTCTTACGCTCCATAGCACTCTTTGTGCTATTGCTAGACGCAAAATTCTCAATCAGCTGGTAAGCATCATCAGGATATTTGGTAAAGAAATTTCCATTGCTCGCAGAGTCCAACGCCATCTGGTACCTCCAGTCAATCCCTCTGAAAAAGAAACTTAGCAACTGAACCATAGTGTACCCATGATGTGGACAATCCCTCTGATACGATCTGAATCTCGCCCAAGCAGCCTTGAAAGCCTCAGTCATTCCCTAAGAAAACTGGGAAATCTTGTTCCTAAACTCTTCTGATCTCGCATCGTTATAGAAGTTATTCAGGAAAACAGTCTTAGTCTCATCCCAGATAGTCAATGACCCAGCTGGTAATTGCTTGAGCTAATAAGAAGCATCCCCACCAAGAGAGTAAGGGAAAAGCTTACAGAACAGGTAGTCATAGGACACTCCATTGCATTTGATGCTAGAGAACAAATCCTCGAACCTCTCAATATGATCCATGGGGTGCTCATGAGGAAAACCATGAAAAGGGTGCTGACCCACAAGAGTGAAGTATGCAGGTTTCAGCTCAAAGTCATTCATCTGGAAAGCAGGTGGACGAATCGCTGATCGATTGGCATAGAACTGATCAAACCTGTTATACTCTCCAATTGTCCTACCATGATCAACCACATTATTCACAACATTCACAACAGCTGGAGGGACAATGATGTTTCCATCTCCATCAAGTCGTTGCCCCCTCTCATTGCACAATCGACCCTCATGGTCTCTCAAAGCTCCAGCATCATCACGAATCAAAACCAATGGGTTGTTCATCTCTGCTGGCGTCTTTGCTCTCCCTTTTGTGCGTTCCAAAAGTGATAGTTCCTCGTTGGAAATATTAACTAGCTGCGTGCTCTTGTTTCTCATGGCTTCGCGATTAGGCATGCACCGGAAACACGAAAGTCAAGAACGTAAGTAACCGAAAAACGCGACGGGTATCGATCGATACTCTACGATTTAGACGAAATTCTTAGCTAAAATCTAATGGCGAAATTGAGTCCCCGGCAATGGCGCCAAATTTGATATGCTTAAATTAATACCCTATAAGTACTAAAGCAGTTGTTGTGGTATATGTAGGGGTCGAACACAAAAACTCAAGAAAGTCACACAATAGATTATATAGACTCGAATTAAGCTAAACCAAACAATGTAATTAAATGCGAGTGCGTAAATTAAACAAGTTGTAAGTCAGTTGGAAAGAAGATAGTCTCAGGGTATTTCTCAGGAATTCAATGAATGTAAATAAACTAACTAACATGATTCAGATTTAGCGCAGTTCTTGAAGTCAAATCACTAAAGTATAGCTAACCAACTCTCGTTGCGAAAACTATATAAGTCTAAATCCTAGAATTCCAAATCTCTTTGCGAATCCTAAAATCTAAACCAGCTTTTAGTTCAAGTTTGATTTGTTCACAAAACAACTAAACCAAATCTCTTCGCGAATAGTTATTTTGCTCACCTTAAGTTCTATCAGGTAATTAATCGCACTCTCGTGCCTAATCAATTATCCTAAGATCTAAGTTACAGATTCGTCAACCTAGAATTAGCTATGAGAACAACTTATGGTGAAGAACTAATTCAGATGGTGAATCCTAATTAACTAATTAACCTAACATTCAGAGAAAACCCTTATGAGAACCCTGAACCTAACAAGAGAACTACTCAGACATGGTAATTGAAACAATAAACATGACTGAAATAATACTCAGATAAATAATAAAAAGTAGAGTAACAAGAGGATTCGAAATCTTCTCTCAGGCGAACAGAGTTTCAGACTTGTCTCCCTCCAAAGCTCTCTCACAAAACCCAGAATAGAATAAAACGTAATTAGAACGTCATCGCCAAAGTGGCTTAAAAACCTAACTTAAACTCCTAAAATACATTTTGGGCTAAATTGTAAATAATAAAGTCTTCTAGGCAATTTTGCAATTCTTCAACTCTTCATAACAGTTGCGACTCGTGTCTTGCTGTAGTGAGTATCGACCGATACTAGGGTAGTGTCAATCGATACTGAGGCTTCAAATCGGGTACTCAGCTACACGAACTTCTGCTTTGCTCCAAAATGCTCCAGAAAGCTCCAATATCCCCAATTATGCTCCAAACGTGCTAAAACCTGTAAAAGACTCTAAAACACTACAAAATAGTAGAAAGACTCTATAAAACGGACTTATATCATGGTTTAACTTATATCATGGCTTAAAAGGGGTAAAAACCATGATATATCAACCCCTCGGTGTAGGATTCCTAGAAGCGCTTCCTTGGAAACTCCATGGTGTGGACATGCCCTTGTATATCCTTTTAGTCTCTCCCACGCTTCGTAAAATGACTCGTTGACTCCTTGTTTGAAGGTGGTGATGTCGTTCCTCAGTTTGGCGGTCTTTTGCCTTGAGAAGAATTTTGCCAAAAATTGTTTTTTACATTCGTCCCAAGTTGGTATGGTGGCGGTGACTACGCTTTTCTCCCATTGGGCAGTCTTGTCTCCCAAAGAGAATGGGAAGAGAGTTAGCTTCACCACGTCCTCCGGAACTCCATTCATTTTTACCGTCCCACATAGGCGGTCAAATTGATCGATGTGATCAATCGGGTTCTCCATCGGCAACCCATGGAACTTAGAGTTTTGCACCATGTTGATAAGGCTCGATTTGATCTCGAAGTTGTTGTTCGCCCATGGTGGAGGTCGTATTCCGGTTCGAAGTCCTTGAGTGGTGGGTTCGTCAAAGGCACCAATCCTTTGTGGTTGTCTTGGCGGATGGATTGGCACTCTTGGGTTTATGTTTCCTAAACCCACGCCTTGGGCTTCAACGTGTGGTGCTTGTGGTGGTTGTGGCTCTTGCAAGAGCGGGTTGTCTCTTGCGGAGTCCATCGGAAAACGCCTCTCGTTTTCTGCTCGTTCTCTTGCGATTCTTACGTTTTCTTGTTCTAGTCTCCGGATGTCAAGTACAAATGGTTGCAGATTTTCTTGTCCTTGACTTCTTGTGATCATGCACCTACAAGATAAGAGCACCAAACAAAAAAACAATTTAGTAACAAAATCTTAGACTTAGAAAGATTCCAAATCTTAACGGCTAATGCAACTCCCCGGCAACGACGCCAATTAGATATGAAGAAGAAGAGGGAGAAGAGGAGGAAGGAGAAGAGATAAGCAAATTGTTCAAGAGAAGAAGAAAAAAGAGAAGATTTGTGTCCGTTATATTTAATCTTATCAACGGTGGAGGATAAAATAAATTGTGATCCTCGTCTTAATGTAGTAACCAATGAGAAGTCAAACTCTTTTTAAACGGTTATTTGTATATTATTTATAAGTGTTATTTGTATATTATTTGTAAGTGTTGGATTTTTTTGTTTATTATTTGATGTTTATGTGTAAGAGTTTACAATTTAAAATTTAGAGTTTATGATTAAGGGTTAGAGGTATAGGGTTTAGGATTTAGGGTTAAGGATTTGTGTTTGGTGTCTAGAATTTAAGATTTATAAAATGATATATTTAAAAATATCTACTATATAATATTTAAAGAGATAAATATCTACTATATAAAATTTGTTTTTGTTGAGAATTTTATGAATGATTCATTCATTAGTCAGTTTCATGCTCTTGAAAATCGGAGAGATAGTTATCGTTGACCAAAACATTTGAGAAAAAACAAAGAAAGAGATAAAAGGTAAGTCATCACATATATACGATTTCAAAAAAAATAAACATGAGTTCAATGGACTAAATACTCACAACTAAAGAAATTGAAGACTATTCATAATGAGGAAGATGAAGTACAAACTTTCAATATGGCAGAAACAGCAATGTAAACACACTTTTAACTACTTTTTAATAATAATCAATCCAAATGATATTTCGTTTAGTTGGGATTTGGGATCATTAGATTTACTGCGAGACAAAGATATTACATAGTCGGAAATAAACCATTGGTCTAGCAGCCCGACTTAATTGAATATTATAAAGTAAAGTTTCCAATAGCTGAACAAAGTCAAAGAAAAAAAATATGTCATGAAACAAAACAAGCAAATAAAAATACACAATTAAAAAAATATATAACTACAAAATAGTTTAAAATTAAAATATCCGCGCATTAGCGCGGATTCTCACCTAGTATACATAATACATCATAAACTTCGGTAGAAGAAGCTAAACGATAGCAGTACTAGAATTTGGAGATGGAATACATAATTTGTTAGGTTTAAGGTCTCTCTAAACTCTCTGATTGCACTCATTTGCTTGAAGAACGAAGAAGATAGAAAACGTAAAATAGAGCATGCGATTGAAAGTAAAAAAGGATAAAAAAAACTTTAACGAGTTCAAATGTCAATGTGACATCCAAAATCTTACCAGAAACATTCCGTAAATCTTGTTAAAAAAAAAAACATTCTGTAAAATCTGTAAAATAAGATTTGCAGGTTTCTGAGAAATACTTTCTCTTACTTTAGATTGAAATTGGAATGGCTTTTAAATAGCCTTACAACAAACCAAAAAGAGAAAAACTAGGACAACAAAGCAACAGCAAAGTAAACTAATTCAAACGTGGCTCAGTTCCTATTATTGAATGTGATGAGAGAAGAACACGTTAATGTTTAGGAAGAAGTATATTAACTCTTATATTAATAAAGATTGGGATACATATACTTATAAAGTACTAATGTTTAACCTAATTACTAACTAATAGAATCATATAAAGATATATACAAATCTCCAGAATATCTTTTCATAATATCTATAATATATTTGATCTTTCTAGATTTCTATATGCCCCCTCAATCTCAAGGCGGTGATGAAGAATCGGCGGAATGAACGGCTTGAGATTGATTGAATTTATCAATGAAGCTCTTTGGTCTTTGTAGAATAAGATGTTGACTTCGCATAGGCTTTGGGCGTTTGTTTGAAACATGAGTACATTATTGTTAATGCCTTGGTGGGCCTGTCAAATTTTGGGCTTTAAGCTTCCAAAAGATGTTGTGCTAGGCAAGCATCAGGTGAGAGTTGGGAGAGTTGTGGCGGCGAAACCACGTTGGCGGAGAGGAAGCCGGTGGGAGATAAAACTGTGAGACTAGTCGGAGTTAGAGGCCGTCTCGGCGGTGGCGGTGAGCCGAGACTACAAATGTAGACTCGACAGCAAGCATTAGAACTAGTGATCCATGGCGGAGATCATAGATCCCGTGTTGGTGACATCGTCAGATGGCTCGGCTTGGGCCAAATGTTTTGGCGGAAGCAGCGATTGACAGCGACAGATCTGGTGATGGTGCAGATCGAGGCGACCCGGTGGAAGCAACAGAAGGTGATGAACTTTGTCTTGAGGAAGAAAAAGAAGCCGATGCCTGATTTTTTTTTTTTTTTTTTTTTTTTGATTAAAAAGTTTATTGGCTTGAAAGAGTAACGAACACAAAATAAAAACTTGTAGCTTGAGTAGAAGAAAACAAGAAAACAAGAAAACAAGAAGCACAAATGCACGATGGTTTGAAGCAATTTTTTTTTTTTTTGTTAAAGATTAAAGAAGCATTGTAGCTTTGAAAACAATTAAGAAGCTTGATATAACGAACGAGAAGCACTATGGCTTGAAAGGTTTAAGGAAACTTGAAGTTTCAGATTAAGAGGTCTACAAGACTTGAATTATTCGAAGCTTGATGGCTTAAGATTAAGAGGCTCGTGAGCTTGAATTGAGAAGCACATGCCTTAATAAAAACAAAAACAAAAACGGAGCCTGGCTCGTATTCAGAGGTCCATGATAGATTTGAATAATAGAAGCACTTGGCTTAAAAAAAAATAAGAACGAGGAACGGAGCCGATCGTTAGATCATTGTGGCTCTGATATCATATTGAATGTGATGAGAGAAGAACACATTAGTGTTTAAGAAGAAGTATATTGACTCTCATATTAATAAAGGTTGGGATACATATAGTTATATAGTACTAATGTTTAACCTAATTACTAACTAATAGAATCATATAAAGATACATACAAATCTATAGAATATGTGTTCATAATATCTACAATATATTTGGATCTTTCTAGATCCTTCTATACCTATAACTTCGCCTTATTGACCGAATCAGCCGCAACACTACCAACGATTTAGTCTTAGAAGACTTATTCAACTCCAACAAAATCTACTAGAATGAAGTTCTTGAATTTTGACAACTAAATCTTTTTGATATTTCTTTAAGTTTGTGCTTTTGCAAGTCTTTCTAATTGGACAAACTTCTCTTAAGGCAGAAGTTGATTTTAATGAAAATCCAACCTCTACACCACATAACTTTTCATACGTAGCCAATAATAAATAAATAAAAAATTAGACAATTCTGGCGTTTTTCATAGGAGACTTGTGTTACAAGTTATAACTTAAAACAAAGAGTGGCATAATACAGCGAGAGTTTCGAAAATTGAGAATCAGTTTGCATAGAATCGAAACTGAAGTATAGATTTGAAAACATAAATTGCCTCATGAATCTTTAAAACCTTGCCTCCAACTTGCATAGTTACTTGTACGCAACTCCATAGACATGAGGTCTTATTATCCAAGGGAAGCTATAGATTGCCGCCGTATTGATCTCTGTGCCACCGCCGAAACCGGCAGCCAAAATGTACAAGCCGGTGTTTCTTGTCAAATGGCATCGGTCTGGAACTAGTTGCTGTAATGGATCCAATACATTTTGGACATGCCTGAAAAAAGATCCATCTGCAACCCCCAAAAACAAAACTTTTGGATTTCAGATTTGTCTAACAATTTGATTTCAAGGGCTATGATGTGGAAATGTGCATACCTTCAGCCGCCACGTGATCGATGAATACGAAAATCCCTCCCGGTTTCAGCACACGCTTGATCTCTGAAAAATAATAGTCGGTTAAGGATCGATTATCAGATGGGAATGTCTTATGGGCTTATGGAAATTGCAAGACTGCTAATGAATCACCATTAAGTGTTTGAGTGACATCAGAGACAAAACATAGAACAAGTGTTGCAACGACTGCATCCACAGAGTCATCATCTAATGGTATAGCTTCTCCTTGGCTGAGTTTTCCGGTTTCAGCCCGGATTATGAAAGGTGAGCTCTAATATCAGGGGGTTATGAAAGGTGAGCTCTCACAGTTTAAACAGATCCGTAACACTCACTCCTTGGCTGAGTTTTCCGGTTTCAGCCCGGCTTCCCTAGCAGATTCACAGGCGTACTTTTCCATTTTGTGATTCGGGTCCATACCGAAAACACAAACGTTCTCATTACTCACATAGTACTTGAGATTAGGACCTGTACCAACACCAATCTCCAGCACTTTTTCTGCTTTACCAGTCAGATTATCGAAAAGTTTCCTCTTGTAATCTGCGATCTTATCAAATAGCACAAACATAAGACCGGAAACTCGGGTTGTAAGAAGGTATATAATAAAAAAAAAAAAACAGAACTGAAATCTCATGGAATGGATCAAATTAGAGTGATGCATCCAAGTCACAAAGACTGACCTCCGCCTCATAAGATCGCATTCCTGTGCTCAAGAACCAAGCAAAAAGCTATACCAATCTGGCCTCTGAGGATGAAATGTTTCTGAAACATCCTAGTGAAGATAAATCTTGGTCAGTTATATTTCCTCTACATGTCAAGTGCAATGATTCTCAGAAATATATTCAGTCAAGAGTACCAAACTTGGCATTTGGAGACAAACCGTTAAATCTTTGTGCCAAAAGAAATACATTCGTTACTTGTAAATTCAATGTTAGGGCCTATACACAAAATCCATCTAGGAGAAAGATACTAAGAAACAAAAATCACCTTGGAACGCGTAGCATTAGGAGAATAGATGAGAAGAAAGGGCATCGTCGGGCTAGCTGCTTCAAGAAAATGTTTTCTTCCAACATGAGCATAAGCTATTGGAGGAAGAGCCTGAAGGAATGTGACTCTTTAGAGTGTCAGCACAAACATGATCTCGTGAAGCTCTAATTGCTGCGCGAGGTGTGTACGTGAGCGACGACACCAGTGAGGAAGGCGTTGAATGCACTTTAGTCATCATCATCATCGTCAAACAATGATCATACAATCTCAGATCTTAGTCTTTAGAATTGTCTCCAGATCTCTAGGGAATCATCTTATCTAATAGGGACATGAAACCCGGCCTCGAACGTTGCAAAGTTATACTTTCAACATTGAAGCTTTTAAAAATATACTACAATAGTTGTTTTATTCAACAAGGACACCCATATCGATATCAGACTTTAATATATACTATTTAAAATAGATAACAACCATCATTTAGAATTATTTATATCATTGAATATGTACAACCATCATCATACCTTGGATGAGTTTAAGAGATCGACTCTCCTGTTTTTTTTTTTTTTAATTGTAAGCAACCCCATAGACATGAGAGCTTATGTAAGCAAAGCTAGAAATAGAGGCCTTTTTAATATCTGCACCGCCATTAAACCCGGCTTCTAAAATGTACTCTCCGGTGTGCCTCGTTAGGTGACATCCGTCGGCAACAACTTGTTGTAATGGATCCAGCACATTCTGCACTAACCTCAGAAATGATCCATCTGCTCAGCAAAAAACAAAGAAAAAAACTCTGAATTTAGTTTCATAGTTTCTACAATGGACTCCGATGGATAAAAGAGATACCTTCTGCTGCAACATGTTCTATGAAAATGTAAATCCCTCCCGGTCTTAGAATCCTTTTAATCTCTGTAACAAAACCATAGCAATCAAACTGTTGCTCATCGTTTTCTTCTGTTACTACGTTGGATTTATAAAGGAAGTAAACAATTACCGTTGAGTGTTTGAGTGACATCAGTGACGGAACAAAGCACGAGAGTCCCCACAACTGCATCAACCGATGCATCTTCTAACGGTATAGATTCTCCAAGCTATGCAAAATCAACAGGAAATGTAGCATCAAGGGATGCACCAAGAAGGATCAATGATGATGAATTGATCGATATCACAAACTTACAGCGTGGATGAATCTGAAATCTTCGGATTTTAAACCCGCTGCAGCAGCGGATTTGCGGGCGTAGCTTTCCATTTTAGCGTTTGGATCCACACCAAGAACAGAAACGTTAGGAATAGCTGTTGTGTAGTACTTGAAATTGGGACCTGTACCAATGCCAATCTCCAAAACCTTTTCTGCTTTTCCCACCAAATTATCAAAGAGTTTCATCTTGTAACCAGAAATCTGACAAAAGAAGAAGACATATAAGAATATGACACACAAAAAAGGAATGTAAGATCAAACTCATCAAGTTATTGTCTTATTGACCTCTCTCTCGTACGATTCCATCCCTATGTTCATAAACCAAGCGAAGAGCTCTTCAATCCAATCTGGCTTTGGAGGTCGCAATCTTTTCAAATCGTCCTGATAAACAAAAGAAGAGATTTTTAGATGATTAAAGGATGCATCACTCATCAATTCCAGATAAACCCTAAAGTTCTACCATTTTGGGGATTTTTCATTCGACATCAAGCAGTGATGAAATTCGATGTAAGTAACCGTGAATCCAATTTCAAAATCTAGAGAAGAAAAAAGGGTAAAAGATTTCAATACAAACCGTTGAGCTAGAAGCAGAGGACCCAGAAGCGAAGGAGGGAGAGTTGGGAAGAAACGGCATCGAAGTCATAGCTCCAAGGAAATGCCTTCTCCCGCAGGGACATAAGCTGAAAGAGGAGACAGAATCTGTCTTAATAAGATTCTTCTGGGTTCTGACGGAATCTCGCGAAGCCCTAATCGTTCTTCGTTGTGAGTATGTTATCGTCGAGATCAGTGAAGAAGGTGACAAGTGAAGGATCGCCATTGCTGACTCAAAAGCTCAATTACTCATCGAAGACGAAGATATACTTTGTACCGCCAAATTCCATCCACATGTGAAATCTCTTTATACAAACGTCTCTTTCCAAGATTTCAAAGTTTTTTTATTTTCAATTATAAAGTTACAAACTTTGAATGAGTTTTAAGACATTTTTAAGACCTTTTGTGAAATCTGAAAACAGAATCAACAGAAGACTAATGACAGAGATGCAACGGAATATCTGTGAATGGACATTGATTTCGATTTACATAGATGAAAAATTACAGAGATAATAATATATAAATATTATGTTTGTAATATAAATAGAAAAAGTCCTACAGCTCATGTGGTTTTCACGTTTGCATACCATTAATAATGTCTCAAATTTTTGTAACATTCAAAACGACGATGTTTTTAATCTCGTGACACCGGGTCATGCCAACTCAGCTTCCGTCGTGCCTCGTCAGAGTCTGTTAAGGATTGACTAACGCCTAAGTTAGTCAATGCAAAAATTGAACTATGGATAAGAGTTCATGTAGCAAATTTGAATATATGTGCATTAGAGGTAGTTATAGCTGTCAACTGGACGGGTCGTCCGTGGGCTCGTCCAGTCCATATCATCACGGACCGATCATAGCCCAATTACAAAATGGTCCAATTGGGCAAAGACCAGTTTTGTCCGCGGTCGAAAACGGGCTAGAGAGCGTGGACACTATAGATACCCAAATACTTAAAAATCATAGGGTTTAATCAATTTGAGGTATTTGAAAGAAAAAAAAATTGGGATTAATTTTCTCGACTGTCTTCATCGTCGTCGAGACTGAGACCGAGACTTCCACTAAGCAGATTTGTTCGATCTCTTCGACTAAGACTTAATCAGTTCATTGTTCCGTCGAAGGTATTTGGAGGATTACGAAATTTCGGCAAAAGTTCTCTCATTTCGGTGAAATAGGAAGCAAATTTCGGTATTCCTCTTTCTCCTCTCTCTTTCAGATTCTGTGTTTATTGTCTCTGTTGAAGTTTATGGGTTTTATTTCAATGTCGTTTTGTGTTTCAATGGACTTACTAGATTGAGGTTTCTGTTTAAATTTTGTGTTCTTCTTCCCCTGTGTCGACGAGATGATTTTCTTTTATAGAGGCTAGTGAGATGCTTTACTTTGTTTATTGTTGAATCTTTCTGGATTAGCTTGTGTTTGTGTTCGTGTTGAGATATCAGCTTCATTGGCTTCAGCTCTATTTTCGATTGTTGTTGCTTGGTTTCGTAACTACTCCACTCATATTACTCATAGTATTTATACTAGAACTTTGGAATTGTAATCTGTTTTATTAGATTTTTTGGAACGTTTGCTTTCTAGCCTCTGGAATTTAGTCTGCTTGTTATCACATCTTCGGAGGAGAATTGTTTTTAAAATCTATACATTTGAATATTCTTAGCTCGTTTTAGCGAATCTTGTTCCTTGGTGCTTGTTTGAAAAGTATTAATTTACTTGGTCTGAATAAACAGGTTGATGAGTCAATCTGCAAGTTTGCAAAGAAAAGTTTGACTCTATCAGTTGTATAGATGTTGGTTGTGCCTACTGTTGTTGCAGGTTTTCCTTTTGGGTGACCTGAAGGAAATCCATGAAGCTTGTAGCATCGATCAACAGTGTGTCCAATCTTGTTGCAATGAGAGCATTTAGGTTTCTTGAAGTTGCCATGAGCCAACAGGATTTGAGATGAATCAGGCATTCCAGATTCTTGAACTTGAAATGCAGCTGGAGCAGAAACCATTCTATTCCCCAAACCAACTACTCGTTGACTCTCATCTTGATCCAGCATATTATAGATCTCAGACAATCCAGGCCTAGGTCCCATGTTGAGTATCTGACCTCGTATATTTGCAAAACCATCATTCAATCCCATCAAAAATTGAATGATCTTGCTAGTATCTGCATCATCCAATAACTCATTTGCATAGTCACTCACATTTCTTTGCAGAGTGAGACTTCGTATTAGAAAGCTGTTCCCAAAGAGTTTTCTTCTTTGTGTAGTAAGCAGACAAATCAAGGGAACCTTGTTTGAGATTGTATATGGACTGTTCTAGTTGATATTTTCGTGGCAAATTGCTCACACGAAACCTTATATACATATCATTCCACATCTCAGCAGCATCCTCATAGTACAGAATGCTATCATATATCTCCTTGTTCACCACATTCATCACCCAAGCCTTAACCATGCTATTGCATCTACTCCATATTTTGAACAAACTATCATTCACATCTAGCCTAGGGAGAGATCCATCAACAAATGCGAGTTTATTCTTCGCATCTAAACTGATTTTCATCGCAATGAACCAGTTATTATAGTTTGTACCATCTAGAATATGTGTAACAATATAAAGACCTGGATGATCAGCTGAATGCAGAAAAAACGGACTGTGTGCATTGTCGAAAGACTCCAATCCAACAGAAAACCTACCAGAAGTAGCGCGAGTAGCAGATCCAAGAGGGAGCGAGGTCGTGACAACTTCTGGTTCAGCTGGTGAAGAAGATCCAGCTTTGTTCTTCATCGCAATTGCATCTACTTCCGATTCAGCTGGAGTAGATGAACGATTCCTCAGTTTTCTTCCTTGTTTCGCCATTGAAGAAGATCGAAGCTCAAATGACAGATCGAACCAAGAACGAAGCTCGCGTGAGCGATTTTGAAGTTTCCGATGTCGAACAAATCACAGATACGAGATCGATGCAGCAATTAAACGGTGAAATTGAAAGAAAAACGAAGAGGAAGAAGTGAAATCATAGAGATGAGCAGAGATTGCTCTGATACCATATTAGAGAAGAAGAATGTATGAAAACCCTTTTCTGTTATTCACTTTCTCGTCAATAAGAAGAAGATACAAAATGTAATATATACAATTGAGATAAGATTAAACCAGCTAATCTAAACCAGAACTAAATCAATTTACAAGTAAACCGGTCGGTCAACATCTATACAACTAATATTCCCCCTCAAGATGAAGGTGTGAAGATATTGAGAACACCCATCTTGTGTATCATATCCCGAAAAGGAGCTGGAAATAGAGGTTTGGTCAGAACATCAGCAAGCTGTTGATCCGTCCTCACATACATGGTTTTGAGAAAACCAGTATCAATGTATTCCCTCACTTTGTGACAGTCAAATTCGATGTGTTTAGTCCTCTCATGGAAGACAAGATTGCCGGCAATATGCAGAGCAGATGTGTTGTCACAGTAGAGATACGCAAGAGGAGTGAAAGGAACTCGAAACTCTGCAAGCAACCTGGATAACCATATCAGTTCTTTGGCAGCCATAGCCATTGCCCTATACTCTGTTTCTGATGTACTCATAGAAACGACATATTGTTTCTTTGATTTCCAAGTAATCAAAGAATCACCAATGAACATTGCATAGCCTGTGACTGATCTTCGAGTGTCCAAACAGGCTCCCCAGTCTGAATCACAATAACCCCGAAGATCAAATTTATCATCAGCTGCATAGAAGAGTCCCTGTCCAATAGTTCCCTTAAGATACCTGAGCACCTTATGAACAGTCTGGAGATGTGGTGCTCTAGGATCCGAAGAATATTGAGCTAACTTTGAGACAGCATAACTGATATATGGACTTGTGATGGTCAGATATTGCAACTTCCCTACCAACTTCATGTACTGTTTCGCATTATCAAGGACCTCACCATCCCCTTTACGCAGTTTCTGGTTTGGTTCCATAGGAATGGCTGAAGGCTTACAACCAGAGAAACCACTTGAGGCAAGTAAATCCAGGACATACTTCCTTTGGCTAATTGAGATACCTTCATGAGATCTAGCAATATCAGTTTTATAGATGTTGACCGACCGGTTTACTTGTAAATTGATTTAGTTCCGGTTTAGATTAGGTTTAATCTTATCTCAATTGTATATATTACATTTTGTATCTTCTTTTTATTGACGAGAAAGTGAATAACAGAAAAGGGTTTTCATACATTCTTCTTCTCTAATAGACTCCATCTCAGATTGGTGTGATTTTCCGTGACTCTCACAGTATCCCTCAGGCGAAGAGTGTTACCGGAAACAAGATCTTGCGAATTCTGAAAGCCCATGGTTTGTGTCTAACCCTGATCATATCTGTTATCTATATGCTATAGAAACATATATAGGAGGAAACTTAAAGACTTTGATTGTATTGCTGCTTTTGAAAAAGGTCTTGCTCCTGAGATTCCTGAGGATCTATACCACCTGATCAAGAAAGCAGTTGCTATCCGCAAGCATTTGGAGAGGAACAGGAAAGACAAAGATTCCAAGTTTAGGTTAATTCTTGTGGAGAGCAGGATCCACCGTCTTGCTCGTTATTACAAGAAGACCAAGAAGCTTCCTCCAGTGTGGAAGTAGTAAGTACACTTGCAAAATCGGCCCTTTTTATCTTTTTTTTTCTTTTGTTAAATAAAGATTATGACATATATCTTGATTGTGCGTTTTTGCAGCGAGTCTACTACTGCAAGCACTCTTGTGGCTTAAGAGCATGGAGCTAAGTGAATGGGTTCAAGAACACTACCGTTTCTATTTACTGCTTATCACTGGAATTAATTTCTCTGTTTCGCTTAGTGTTTTTCTTTGTCAAGTTACAATGAATGTTTTGATCATTTTAAGGAACAAACGTGTTTAATATATTTTATTAATTATTAAAAATAAAAAATATTAATTATCAAAAAATAAAAAATATTAAGTATCAAAAATAAAAATATTATTTATCAAAAATAATACATACAGTAATCAAATAATTTGTACTATCATGTTTAGATCAATACTGATTAAATTGGAATTAATCAAATAAACACACTAGTTTAAATTAAATCAAATAAACTCAAAAAAAAGAAATTAATGCAATTGGGCGTCCATGGATACGTCCATCTGGACATGCACCGTATTTTAGGTTGAGTTTTTTTTGGCACACTGAATTTAGTTTGGGTTGATTTTTACCATTTTCCCTAGATAAAATAGAAAGACATTCCTCTCTTATAATCTAGTAGCAGACTTCACTACTAGCAAAGGTATTAAATAGGATCGCCATTGCTGATTGAAAAAGTTTGTCATCAATTACGCATTTCCGAAAGACCAAGAAAGATTAAAAAGTTTTTCTATTTTATAAATTTATCAAATTCTTCTTAAAGTAATAAGATATAGATGTCTACCTAACGTAAAATTCTGTCGCATGCGATATCTATTCATGCGATAGTTCTCTTTTGGGAACTCTTGGGTATGGGCTCGGGCTTGAAAATCATGGGCTAGACGGAACTATTTCTCAATTATCTAGCATACTGTAACTATGTTCTCTGTTTGTACTAGAGAGTATAGACTCACATCTACATTGCAAAAACCATTCGTCATTGGCGACTTGTCTTATAAACTTTCACATAAAAATTGGCATTTTCCTTTTTCCTTAATGAAAATTCAGTTACAAAAGCTGTCATAAAAAATCTCAGTCATCGTAGTAGTGTTAAGAGTTGATAGTTTTACTTGTAAGCAACTCCATAGATATGAGGTCTTGTTATCCACGGGAAGCTATACATAGACATCGTCTCTATTTCCGCACCGCCACTGAAACCAGCTTCCAAGATGCACTCTCTCGTGTTTCTTGTCAAATGGCATCCATCTGCAAATTTCTGCTGCAACGGATCCAACAGTTCCTGCAAACGCCTGAAGAACGATCCATCTGCAACCGACAAATGATTTAGGTTCTCTGCAATTAGATATGGTAAAAGCTCTCTCTCTCTTTCTCTGTATATATATATATATATATATATAGACACACTTATGCACCTTTTGCTGCAACATGTTCCAAGAAGATGAAAATCCCTCCTGGTCTCAGCACCCTTTTGATTTCTGATAGAAATCCTGAAAAGGGTTACTTTCTATTTGTGTAGAAATGAGCAATGATGCTTTAATTAGTAGGAAGAACACATTACCGTTGAGTGTTTGAATGACATCAGAGACAGAACACAGAACAAGTGTTGTAACGACTGCATCCACAGAATCATCATCTAGTGGTATAGCTTCTCCTACCTAGTAACAGACAAGATCAACAGAGAACTAACATCAGGGGATTATGAGAAAAAAAAGACATAATGTAGGATGCAAACAGATAGTTAACCAAAACTTACTCCTTGCTTGAATCTAAAGCTTCTAGGTTTAAATCCTGCTTTCGCAGCGGATTTGCGTGCGTACTTCTTCATTTTGGGATTTGGATCCAACCCAAGAACAGTTACGTTCATATTACGAGCAGCGTAGTATCTCATATTAGGTCCTGTACCAATACCAATCTCCAACACCTTCTCGGATTTTGCAGTCAGTTTATCAAACACCTTAATCTTGCAATCCTCAATCTTTATCAAAGAAGAAACAGAGGAAAAAAATAAAAACTTTTAAGACTCTGAGGAATCAGTCAAAAGAATGATGCAAAATCCAGCTCAAGGAGCACAAAGACCTCTTCCCAATAAGACTGCATCCATGAGTTTAATAGCCAGGAGTTAAGCCTCTTAATATACCTCCGGCCTCTGTGGATGATGTGCTCCCGGAACATCCTGATGTACACACCAAACTCTTAACACTATCAATATATCTCTTCTGTACAGAACTCACTCAGATCAAGAAGTCGACTTCCAGATGCAACCAACTTCTGCACAGCCAAGATCTTATAGAAAGTATTGAGATAAGGATGTCAAGTATATTATGACTAGATACAATTAGATTTATTTCTATCTCTTCTCCCAATCTATTTGGGATCTACAGAGATTTCCATAAGTTATTTCATGGTATCAGAGCTACATATGGTTTGTGAATTCTATGATCAACATATGGCCTATGATACACGAAATGCATCTGGGAAAAAAAAACAGTGAGCCGTACCTCTGAACACGAAGCATTGTGAAGAACAGAAGTGAGAAAACGGTGTAGTAGCAGTAGTAGAAGGAGGAGGAGGAGCAACCTCAAGGAAGATGAGTCTTCTTGGTCTTAGAACGAACATGGTCTCTTTAAGCTCCAATTTAATGGTGAGAACATCCCAAAGTTACTTACTTTGGAAAGGTCAAGTCAATAAGGAAACAACAAAGAAAAGACGAGTAGGCCAAAAGAGAGGAAAAAAAACAAAAACAAAAACAAAAAACCTGCAAGTTGACGCTAGAGTTGACTTTCCATTCCCGTCAAAATTGGATAAACTTATGGGATTGATTCTCTAACATTTCGGTTCAGTTTGGTTTAGCGCAGTTTGCTTTGGTTAGAGGGAAACTTGCGACTTGCTAAATTAAAATCAAAAATATTCCTGCAATAATATCCCAGAGAGGCACAAAAAGAATCTGCAAAATACAAGTTTGAATCATTTTGATGTAAGAAGTGATCTACAAAAGAGATACTCATCTCCTCATTCTTGCTGCTTTGCGGCGAACAACTTCCAGAATCCGGCAGAAGTCAAAGAACAATGAAGATTGGTCTCCTTCAAGTCCGCTCCGACTAACCCGATTAGCACGGGCTACTGTAAACATATATTAATAATACTGTGTCGAAATATTTTAATTAGTTAACTAGATTCAATATCAATTTTGTAATCTTTTAGAAGGTAGATAATATCACACCTTTAAAATTAGCATTTTTAGAGTAAGACGTAATTAGCACTTTTTGTAACGCACAAGGACTCTCTAATTTATCAGCAATTAAGCAATTTATAGAGATGACAATATTGGTGTTCAGATGAATATATAGATAGAACTTTGATTAAGAAGAGGGCTTTGGTGGGATCATTAAGGCAAACCATTTGCAATCAATCGTCCGATAGATATTCCAAACCACGAGGTTCGTATGTGATACAGATTTGCTGTCCCAAATATGATAATAGACTTGATATTACAACCGTTGCAAAGCAATCCTGGTCGCTTATTCTTCTGTAAATTGACTTGCGGTGTTGTTTGTTTTGCTCCTCAAGAGACCTATATCTTTGTTCACGATTTGATGTTGTCTTTCACGTCACAATCGCCACTGCCATCATCCTTTAAGTTAGCATCGTCAACAGCTGATGCGCAAGCTTGGTCATCGAGAGGTTCGTTGTTGTCAGTCTCACAGTCTGATTTCACGAGATTGCAAAGAGATCCGTTGAATGACTTGAGAGTGATATGTCAATGGAATCAAGAAAACAAGATTTGTGGATTCATATATATATATATCTAAAACGTCACCTTCGGCGCCTGAAGCTAAAGCCATTCGTCTCGCTCTTGGTTGCTGGTGCGGGGTTGGCTGTTGCGTAAACAGATATATTAATGTCAACGAGACAAACAAGAAACAAATGTAGAAAGCAAAGAAAGTAGAGTTTTCACATTACCTGCAGTTTTGGGCGGAGGGCTTCCAAAGGCCCTTTCGGCTTTTGTCCTTTTTGCTGATTAAAATGGCAAACTCAAGTCATTTGCTTGTGCTTCAACTCTTGTGTAAATTGCACACCACATAGAAAGAGACAGTAATAAAAAGATTCAAGGATAGCTTAGATAAGTTGGTATGAAAGAATCACCTTGCCTAAAGCCCAATCGGCCGAGTCAAAAAACGCGCGCTCATGGTCCTTGAATGAAACATGAATACAGCTGAATTAAGCTTCTCTCTAATGGATTATGGCAGAGAAGGGTATAAAATCAATAGTTTTCATGTATTAATGGTAAAACTAAGCTACCTTGGATATCAACGGGATCTTCTTTGCCATCAATCCGTACTTTTTCTTGATCGCATTTTCCTATAGTAATACCAACAATGGCCAAATGAAGAATGAGTCAGAACCAAAAAGGGAAAAAGTTTGTGAATATAGAAAAGGATCATTACATGTCCCTAAACCCTAAACTCTAAATGCTAACTCCAACAACAAAGAAACATTTCAAAATTACCTCACACTCAGATGATGGCTGTTCATCCGAAACCTTCTTGATATCAATTTTTTCAGTCGGGGTATCATCAATAAGCTCCTTGCCCTTGACGTCTTCCATATCTGAATTTTAGAAAAGTATGTTTCAAATTCTATCTTAATATTTGAAAGAGCATATACTACACATCTAATCTCGTTCTTCTCGCCAGAAAATCAAAACCATAGTGTAATAATGATTTGAAAAAGTCCACTCTCGTTTTCAAAAACTTCACAAGAATACAGTGATGCAGAAACCGAATCCTGTCAAGATCTAGATATCACTCTAAATCACATTAGAAATTTCCATTTACAATCGTTCAAGCATACTCGGAACATGAGCAGCCGCGCATGATCAATCAGGAAAAATCAACCAGAAGAAGAAGAAAAAAAAAACCAATCTGGAACAGATTTCAGTGAAACCATTTACCTGAAGTGGAGGTGGATGAAGAGCGCCGGTTATCGTCTGGAGATTCCGACGAGAACCGGGTCAGATCCGATCTAGTGGATTTATAGTGTTGTTTGTATTTTCCGGAGCTGCACGTTCCACGATGACGATGCTTCAACTTAACGCAGCAAATATTCTCTCCTTTTCATTTAAAAAAAAAGGAAGAGATTTGGGCCTTAATGGGCCGAATATTCCAATTTATCAAGATTCCCTTACTCCTAATCACGTTCGAATCGTAGCTTTCGTCGCCATTATTCTATTGATTGTGAAGTTTAAGATCTTGTTTCGGCTTATCTTTTAAGAGTTTTTAGGTGCTTGAAAGGGAAAAAATTTCTTTAATTTACCAACTTCACAATTTTTCAATTCGGTTATCATTCGAGATTCTAATATATTTTAAAAAAATTTGATTGATATTTTTTTTTTTTGTTGCTAAAGGGTTAATTTTGATTGAGATTTGCTAAAAGGTCAAAATTTTTCCCTCTGAAGTCTTATCTATACTTTTTTGTTTTGTTTGACATCACTGAAGTGTTATCTTCTTTGGTGGTTGGGGAAAAAAATAGTTATAAAGATTTAGATTTATCTTCTTGGATCATTTCACATGCCCTTTATTGTTCTACTCTTTTTCTTTTTATTGTCTATGAACGTCTAGATACAGTAACTTTCAAACCATGCGCCATGGATAGGATCGTCATCATCCGATACTTGACAGGATGATTTGGCACCAAATGGAATTTATAGAATCTGCAAAGTATTGCCATTGCCATCTTCATTTGAAGATAAGCTGAATCTTTTCCCAAGCATATCCTAGGTCCAGCCTGCATTCACACAAACTCGTGTTGTTATCCATCAATACCTTGTATGTGTGTTTTATATACGTTTTGATTATACCTGAAAAGCTGTGAACTTGAATGGAGATGCGTTCTGAAAGGTTCCGTCTTTAAGCCATCTCTCGGGTTTAAACGAAGCGGCATCTGATCCCCAATTGTATTCCATACGACCCATTGAGTAAGGAACATATGTAACCATCCCTCCTGCTTTTACTTTTGTTCCATTAGGTAATATATCATCTTCTAACACTCCTTTTGGATCCTACAATATGAATCAAAATGTTTAAATGTTTCTTTTCTTGGTTTAAGTCCCAGTTTGTTTCACGAATTTTGATGGACATACCTGAGGAACCGCAGGGTAGAGACGAAGTGTTTCTGTTACCACGGCGTGTAGGTAGTGTAGTTTTCCTAAGGAATCGTAGTTCAACAGTCCTGCAAATTGTGTTACCCTCTCGTTGAAGGACTTGAAATCCTCTGTATCGTAATGGTGCAACGGTGTTTTAGTCTCTTCTGCTCTTTCTCTTTCGAGTTCTTTTAGCTCTGAGCAAAGCTTCTCGGCAACATGTTCATGCATCATTATCATGTATATAGCCCAAGTGAGAGTTGTTGCTGTTGTATCTCTTCCAGCAATTACAAAGTTGAGGACAATATCTCTAAGGCTTTTCTCAGTCGATTTGCTTTCAGGGTCGTCGCTGATCTCAATGAATCTCGAGAGTATATCATGCTTCATCTGTTGCATATGATTTAGAGAGAAAAAATGATGTTCTGTGACAAGTGCATACATTTGAGTTCTAACATTTTTTTTTTTTACCTTATTGTTGTTGACAGGAGATTTCTGTGTTTCTAGTATCTCTGCTTTCCTTCTTCTAATGACTGAATAGGTGAAATCATCTACTACTTTTATGCTCATGCCAAGTAATGCCTCAGAGCCTATGTTAAGGAACTTCTTCAACTTCCAAAGAGGATCTATGAAACGAAGTGTTACGATTATATTTGCAGTATCGAAAGCCTTAGCAAAGCGATTCTCTGGTAAATCTGGAGCCAATGTCCCTATCTCCACACCAAATCCCACTTTACATATGGAGTCTAGAGTCATTCTCATCAACAATTCCTAGAGCCAAAATATTATTTTAAAAAAAGGATATAAGAAGAGATGTTTGGTTATTACAGATTTGATTTATGGATTTTTTACCTGCATATCTACTTGTTGGTCTTTGAAAGATGCTTGGCAAAGGATGGTGAAGAGCTTAAGGCTATACTCTTTAAACACTACAGTACTGAAATCTCTGAGATTCTTGGAAGCGAATTCGAAACTCGCGGTTTTTCTCTGTTTCCTCCAGAGCTCTCCATCCGAGTTGAAAATCCCATCTCCCAAAAGAACTTCCATATAGGAATGGTACGTCTCTCCCTTATTACACAAAAACATAAATGAAAATGACAACAACACTTATGTATATATACATTTGGTAAAAGAGTTTATTTTTTTCACCTTTGGGTAATTGGAGAAATTGGTTTTGAGGACGTGTTCGACATTTATGGGATCTGCTATGTATGTATAGGTGGTGAAGGGCATTGGGACAACTACAGTTCTTGAGTCATAGAGATACTCAACGAGCCAATCGTGCATTCTGTCAAAATTGGTCAACTGCTCGATCGCTGCTCCGACCAAAGGCCAAGTCTTTGGAC
The DNA here is from genome assembly GCA_002933915.1 of Eutrema heterophyllum. Taxonomy (NCBI): domain Eukaryota; kingdom Viridiplantae; phylum Streptophyta; class Magnoliopsida; order Brassicales; family Brassicaceae; genus Eutrema; species Eutrema heterophyllum. Next base: position 795,556 of record PKMM01040874.1, read on the forward strand.
CTCTCTGCTTCCTCTGTCCCCATCGGTGCAAGAAGATCCATGATGTCACCATGCAACCTAGAACGATCCACATCGACATTTTTTATTTATTGCTTCTTTGAATCTGAAAAAGTAAGGACTAAAGGTTCATGGAGTTTTTATATCTCTATCTGGTTTGTTTCTAGATCAGCCAAAGCATGTGAGAAATCTACTACTTAGCTAACAATCTTTTTTAATGCTGCCTTCTTTGAAGAAATGGTTCACTTCTTTAGTGTGTTCTTTCTAAAACCAGTCTAGTCTCTTGGTTTTTGTAAACCGAAACCGGTCAGCAAAAAAGGGCCACATATTTTGTAAAAACGTCTTATTAATGATAAGTTCATTTCTTTCCATTATGTTTGAGTCTGCGCTGACCAATCAAAATGAAGTTTAAAGTACGATGATGACAAGTAACATTCGTTCTAACGAAAACGACAAAGATAAGTTACCCAAATGCATTGCATCTGGCGTAGGTTCCTCCACACGCCATCGACTTTTTTATTCCAAGTTAACGTAATCTCAAACTCTCTATTATATATATCTTTAAAAAAAAAAAAACATCGATCGTATATTACAAGAGTCTTTTGTTTACTAGTTAGTATAATGTAAATAAACTCCATGACTCCGTATAACATGCTGAACATGCTGAAGCAGCTTGATATTAATTAAACATGTTGTTTTTCGTTTCACATTCGAAAATATAAAATCCCATTTGGGTCTTTAGTTAATATTTTACAGTTTTCCTATACCCAAACTAACGAAAAATATGTAACTTTCCAAGCAGATTTTTCTTTTGGTTTTCATATTTTTGTTTTTCTTCTTTTTTACTAATCCATCACTAAAACTGAAACATAGCTTGACGATGATGGTTTAAGACCTCGTCTTGGTTAATCTGTAGATCTCCGAACCAACCAGACTGGTTCATACTGTCCAAATCAGGATGATGAAGATCGAACGGTGTTAAAATATGAGATATGGGTCCCATGTAATCCATTTCCAACAAATGAGCAAGCGAACACGTTCTCGGAATTTTCGTCGACGTCGTCATCATCATCATCTCTTCCTCATTTCTTCTCTCTGCAGCTTCGTTCGTAACAACTGTTAACGTCTCATCGATTTGTACTTCATCCATGAAGCCTTCTTTGTCATCCAGAAGCTTTGCTGCTCCTCTCTTTTTGTATATCCTACACAATACCCATTCATCTAACTGCAAAAATATCAAAAAAATAAATAATTTAACATTGTTAACAAACAAGTTATAAAATAAAACATGAGCTTATATATAGTGTTTTGTTTCCTTTGCTTACCCTCATCGAACCGTTACGTTTTGTCGCTGGTTTACGTGAATCGTGGAGACGATACTCGTGCATGATCCAGTCAGTTTTGATTCCCTTGGGAGGTCGACCTTTGTAGAAGACGAGAGCTTTCTTAACACCCACGTTACTCGAGCCGCTGTGAATGGCTTTGTCTGTACCGGTTGCTTTCCAATAACCGGAAACAGCGGCCCGGTTTGGCCTGACTCCGTTTGGATATTTTCGGTCTCTCGGGCTGAAGAAATACCACTCATTTTCCCCAAACTCTGTTTTCTCTGTTCAGATAACAAAAAGCAAATTATGAGGGTTAAAATCACCGAAAAATTAACATTAACATCGGTAATTGAGAAATAAAGAACCGGGTCGAACCGGGTAATTGCCAAGGGTCAAATTTGTAGATATCGACTTCTGGTATGATGGAGACAGGGCATGGTTTGGACATGGTCTGGTTTCGGAGATAGTAAACGATGAGCTCTTCGTCGGTAGGATGAAATCTGAATCCTGGAGGGAGAGTAGAACTGGATTTTATTTCCATGATTATGGGCAAATTAGAAGATTCTAATGAGAAGTTTTTTTTTTTTTGGCTTGCTGTTTATGAAATGTTAGAAAGCCTGAACGTGAGGGTTTATATTCTTGAGCATTCTTGTCGGTTAGTGTGCGTCACTTCTTTCTTATTGGTTGGTACATTGCGATTTAAATAATAACTAATTTTGTCCTCTCCTCTGAATGTCCTACTCCTATCCATTATCTCTAGTCATCTAGTATTGTTTTTCTTCCATATAAATTGGGATTATATCAATAGAATTGTTTTTCTTCCATATAATACTGGGATTATATAAATTTGTGACATTTTTCTAATGGTCATCCAGAGCAGTCACGGTTAAAAAGGCTTAAAAGGAATTTGAGTTAGATAACGTTTTTTTTTTTCATGAAAAGCATGTGATCTAAAAAAGAAAAAGTATTATTTGACAATATAGTTATTGTATATGATAGTGAATTCAGTATTTACTTTAATGGTATTTGGTTCTATAAATTGTAGAAATCACATGTGTATATAGAGCAGGTTTGTATCTATCTCAATATTATTATTTAAGAAGTTATTTAGGAAAATGAATTTTATTTTGTAAGTTATTATGCCATTACAAATAAGAAAAAATAATTGAAATATTAAAAGATATAATTGTTTTTTAAAATTACTGATGAGAATATAAAAAGTTTTTATTGAGGTTATTTACTATTTAGTTTCTTAATTATTATGATATTAATAAATAATAATCAATCCATACATATTCAAAGAAAATATATTTGAGATCTTGCAAATTTTTCACTATGATTATTATATTTTATTTGAATATATATCAAAACAAAAGTTTGAAATATATTTTACTAATTTTATAAAAAATTAGACACGAAAAAATTGATGTTTTAAGAGTTTGTGGACTGACCACAAAAACCATAGTCATTAAACAGTGCATATTAGAGTTATGTTTTCAAGATTATAGGTTTTTGCGGGTTAGCCCGAATAATATTTTAGTTCATTGCAAAACGGGTAAAGTAGACAAGTTAGTCCGGGTTGACAGTTATATATATAATCATTAGTTAGACATATTATAAAATTCAGATAAATTTATTTTTTATTTTTATTTCAAAACAATTTTTAAAAAAAAATTATATCGCGCTATATAGTTAACGCGGGTTGAATCCTAATATACAATTATTTAGAAAGCTTAACTAAATATGCAATGAAGGTCAAATAAGTGAGAATGATCGGATAGTGTAGAAATTAGCTTTTAATTGTGGGGATTCTAAAGGGTCTTCTTAGCAAAATAAAAGAGGACAAATAATTAATTGAGTGTGCTTGACCACTGATTTGTTTGGTTGCATTGCATGGCTTTAGTATTATTATTTAGGTGAATCTCCATTTCAAACAGAAGTATATTCTTTTGTCCTATTTCCCCAAATATTCCTTCTTCATTCTTCTTTATTTGCTTTCCTCCTATCTTTGTCCATCCTATCCATATTCAAGCCCAATTATCAAAAGTCATATATACAACATTATTATCTGCACTATATATAGTTTTATTACATGACAAAAATATAGATCAACATCCAATTTTATGGGGATCAAATGCCTTTATATTGCATCTTTAATACACATATATTTTAATTATACTGGTAGTCTAGTGGTTGTTGACTTTGGAATCCGTGACCAGCGTTCCTCCCAGAGTTCGATTTTCACTATGAACAAAAATGTTGATGTTTGGTCAAATAGGATATGAGGTTAATGTCTAGGTCTCATTTGCAAACTCAGATGTACGCTTAGTCCGTTAGTAGTACATTTCTATGGGATTAGTCTGGACCTCTCAATGGGTTTGGGATTTACCCATGAGTTATCAAAAAAAAAAAAAAATTATTAAAATCCCGGCTCTTATGTAATTAATTAATATTTTATACATTTAAAACAATCAAGATCGTAAATATATTGTACTATTTGGAAACTATTCTTATCGACCGATTGAATTAAGGGGGGTCATCCATCTTATCATATTTTTCGTTAAATCTTATATATTTGACTGCTGATTTTTTTTTGTTCAACATCATTGAATAATTTATAAGATCAGAATTAGTAGTTATAACCTAATAATAACATTCATTTTCAGAAACAAAATTAATAATTATAGCCCTATGAATCCAAATGGAGAAGGACTTAAGAACTTGTATTAAAACAAAGGTTCAAAAAAAAAAAAAAAAAACTTGTATTAAAACAACAAAAAAACAAAAAAAAAAGTACAAAAGAAATGTGAAGACCGTTCTTTCTCATAATTTTGGAAACGAAACGTGGCACACTATAAGGCTAAGGTCCACTTTTTTTTGCTCTTGATGACGTGTCATTTTCACGTAAAAAGTCATTAGGGATAAGGATCGTGGAGGGCATACAACACCCACGCGCCACGGCGGAGCGGATTTATGACTAAAACAATAATTAGATGTCACTAATTACGCCTGCTCTTATCTAATAGCGTCATTACCACTCCCTAATTGGATAATTAATTAAATCTTTGTTTACTACATTTGCCAAGAACTCCACCCGCTGAGTTCCGATTGGCCACAAGTTTCCTGAAAAAGGTTTTGTGGAAAAGAGGGGGAAAAACCAATTTTATGACAATTATCAAGACCGATTTTATTTTTCCATCGGTTGAGTTTTGGTTTAGTATTATGAATTATAAAAGTTGGTTTATCCTGGTTTATTTCATGGTTTTAACTTTTCAGCTATAAACACTTTTAAAAACAAAACAAAAATGTCCCCAAAAAAAAAAAATATAAACAAACCCTTAGTCGACCTTACTTATTTAAATTAATGGACAATAGTTTCATTTTTCTTTTTCTTTTTGGGTTAAATTGAGATTCATAAAGTAGAAACCGTACTGATAACATATATTTAAACAAGCAAGTTACACAATTTTAATATATTGTCTCGTCATATTCGATATAATCTTTGATGATATATAAGAGATGCACAAGATGGAGGCATTTATCCCCAAATATAAGATTTGAGTTCGGTTTAAGTCTACACAATCATAAAAACACATAGAAGAGAATTATCCGACGAATAAGCTATTTTTATAAGTGTACATAAATCTCTATAATATTATTTAAGAAAACATTTTTGAAAGTGAACTTTGTTTTGTAAGTTATTACATGTTACGCTATTACAAATAAGAAAATATAATTAAAATAGAAAATGATATAATCGTCTTTTAAAATTATTGATAAGAATATGAAAAATATTTATTTTTCATTAAAGAAATTATTTACTATTTAGTTTATTAATTATTATAATATTATTAAATAATAATCAACCCATACACATTCAAAGAAAATATATTCGACATCTTGCAATATTTTTCACTATGATTATTATATTTTATTTGAATATATATCAAAACAAAAGTTTGAATTTTATAAAGAGTTAGACACGAGAAAATTGATTTTTTTAGAGTTTGTGGACTAACCACAAAAATCATATCATTAAGCGGTGCATATTAGAATTATGTTTTCAAGATTATAGGTTTTTGCGGATTAGCCTGAATCTCTATAATATTATTTAAGAATACATTTTTGAAAATGAAATTTGTTTTGTAAGTTATTACATATTATGCCATTACAAATATATAAGAAAATATTATTGAAATAGGAAAATATATAATTGTCTTTTAAAATTATTGATGAGAATATGAAAGTATTTATTTATCATTAAAAAAGTTATTTACTATTTAGTTTTTTAATTATTCTTAATAATAATCAATCCATATATATTCAAAAAAACAATATATTCGAAATCTTGCTATATTTTTCACTATAATTTATTATATTTTATTTGAATATATATTAAAATAAAAGTTGAAAAATATTTTACTAATTGTATAAAAAGTTAGACACAAGAAAATTGATTTTTCTAGAGTTCGTGAACTAACCACAAAACTAGAGCCATTAAACGGTGCATATTAGAGTTATGTTTTCAAGATTTTGCGGGTTAGCCCGAATAATATTTTAGTCCACTGCAAAACGAGTTAAATAAACAAATTATTCCGGTTGACAAATCTATCTATAATCATGAGTTAGACATATTATAAAATTCAAATAAAAACAATTTTTCTTAAATTTCAAAATAATTTATTTTTAAAAAATTACTTCGCGCTATAATTAGCGCGGATTAAGTACTAATTATACTATAATTCAAATGGCACCGAGCCATTTACTTATTACTATATAGCCATATAGGGCATGAGACAAAAAAAAAAGGATTGAAAAGATTAGGATGAGATGACGCAACCTAAAGCTCTAAATTTAGTAAAGGAACCAAATTATAAATGAGTGACGATGATTAATCAAGTCGTCACCATAATCTCTAGCTTCTTTGCTATGCTTTATTAAATTATTTCTCTATTTGCATGACTTAAAAAAAGGAATTTTGTTGTGATAGGCTAAGAGAAGGAATTCTCTACTTGACAAAAAAGGAATTTTGTTGTGATAGGTGGTTAAGAGAAGGAATTCTCTACTTGACAAAAAAAGGAGGCATTCATTAATGTTAGAGACCGAGTTTGATCCAAGTAAAGTAATCTAAATAGATGGCCCAAGTAAAGTATATATTGTAATTTAGAGTGGGATTATATGTTCGAATAGAATTAGAAGAATTATCATTATTTTGAAGAGCTGTGTTAGAAATCTCACATTGAAAATGTGATACAACCTACAATAATATACACATATATATATATATATATAAAGCACATGACATAATCTATTAATTGCCAATTAATTCTGTAATCCATGAAACTTAATATTTGATACATATAGGTCAAAAGTCAAAAATCCAATTTGGTAGTCAAAAGTTTTAATATAATAAAGAACTTTTTGGCGGTTAGACAAATTGTGGGTAGAGAGAACAACTTATCAGGACATATTATGTGATTAAGCTTTGCTGAATTTGGATCCGAAAAGAGTGGAAAATCATATGATGTTCTTGGTGGATGACTCTGTTTTTGGGCATATCATTTAGATGAATCAATAGCTGTGTGAACATGCACTTCAATTCTTTAGACCATTTTAAAAGGGTTTGCAGTCATGTGTGCGTGGGGATGTTACCAGTCATGTGTGCTTTGTGAAGAGCCTGAAGAGACACGTAACCATCTGTTCTTCGGATGCCCTTACTCGTTTACGGTGTGGTCGAACGTGGTGGAGGGTCTTATGAATAACCGACAAAACCCAGGTTGGGATGAGACAATCCGAGGGATTAAAAGACGTGGTGATGCCCAGAAAAACCTTCTTCTCAAACTATGTTTCCAAGTAACTCTCTATTCCATTTGGAGAGAAAGAAACGCAAGAATCATCAAGCTGGATTCAAATCTGTATCTCATATGACGAGACAAATCGAGGGCTTAGTTCGTAACAGAATTTTATCTCTTGATTGCTCATCAAATAAGTTACACAAAGACCTGCTCGAAAGATGGTTATCAAGGAGTGTGCAAGGAGGAAACTCCACTTGATTGGCTTTCTTGTTTGTGTTTCTACATATGACATATTTTGATGTAATGTCTTTTTCATTTTAATTTTTCCTACGGTTATCTCTTGTAAAATATTAGCTTAATTTCCAATACATTTAACATTCAATCAAAAAACAAAAAAAAGGTTTGCAGAAGTAATTTGAAAAAATTAGCAGTATAAACGCAATTGTGTAGTAAAAAATAGGGATGACTGCCTAAAACCCACTACTTATTCAATCCTAATTATTTCCCCCCAAACTATTTATTTCTTCATTAAACTCTCAAACTTATAATTTTCAACTCTAAACCACCTAAACTATTTTACTCTGCTTAATTTCACCTCTCTAATCAAAATCATAAAACCAGACCCGTTTTTGAAAAAAACCCGACCCGTTTTGAAAAAAAAAGCGGAGTTTAAGTAAACGAAAACACGTTAAATAAACAGTGATTGCCCATAATAAAAAACCCGATCCGACTTGAAAAAACCGACCCGTTTTTATAAAAAAAACGGAGTTTAAGTAAACGAAAACGCGTTTAATAAACAGTGATTGCCATAATAAAAAACCCGATCCGACTTGAAAAAACCCGACCCGGTTTTTGCAGTTGATTCGAATTTCTAGTGGAAGAAAGACAATTTGTTAATCATGACCTCAGCCGCAGACGATCTCCTGCCGTAACCATACTATGTCAGTCGGCGTTTAAAGTAGCGACGTCTCCCTTCGTCTTCTTTATCTTCGTCAATGGCGTAAGTCAAAAATTGCAGAGGAGCTCCTAATTAAGCGGTTACTTATTCCCTCTACGTTTCTTCCTTATCAAGGTAATCTATCTATCTACTCATGGAGTTTCGTGCTCTGTACGACCAATCTCTATGAATGCACAATCTTATGCTTATTTGCTGTTCTTATGGATCCTAAATCTGTGTTCTGCTTCTCTAGTATCATAGATTCTTACAGATTGTTGATCTATTATGCGTAATGTTGTCTATGTTTCTCCATAGGGCGATTCCATCAACTATTATATATTTGATAGTCGCATGTCCAAAATTATGGTTATATTTCTAAATTGGGTGGAATGTAACTACGACACGAACCCTAGGTTCTGCTAATCTCTGGATGCATGTGTGATTTGATCCTTATAGTACTCTATATAAATCGAACTATGGAAATTTGATGGGTTTCTCAAATGTCTCACTAGAGTTCTTGTTCTCTTCGTGAAGTTTGTGATAGCATCGATTTGGTTGGATTGTGCTGCAAAAAAAGGGATGAAGTTTGGGAAAATATTTAAGAAGCAAATGGTGCCCGAGTGGGTAGAAGCTTATATGGACTACAATGGATTGAAGAGGGTTCTAAAAGAGATACGTAGCTACAAACACAGTAGGCTGAATAGAGCAGCATCGAGAGTGTCGCAGCAGGCAGAAGCCTTGCACCGTTCGTTTAGTGGCCTTTCGTTCCATCCTAGGAATAGTGAACATGCAGGGGACATTGAGGACCAAGTCATAAAAGTTGACACGGTGCAGCAAGATGATTCTCGTAAGCTGTACGAGACAAAGTTTCTAAAGATATCTGAAGAAGGAGGGGAATTCGAAGAATCGTTCTTCAGAAAGCTAGATGAGAATCTAAACAAAGTCAACAAATTTTACCGGGACAAAGTTGATGAAGTGCTTGAGGAAGCGGCTTTGCTAGATAAACAAATGGATGCACTGATTGCGTTGCGGTTCAAGGTGCAGAAACCTGATGCAAATAACCTGAATTTGGAGAAGCATCCCTCCGATAAGGTCGTAGTAGATACATCTGATAGCACAATGAGAACACCGGGTAAGCATATACGACAAGAATGTTTTATCAGAAGCTTCTTATGCTCAGATGGTTTTCTTTTCAGTGTACTAAATACTTGAAATAGTTGCAGGCAGTGCGAACACAGAGATGGTACATGCTATTGACAGAACTAGCGTTCCAGAAGAAGAGGCCTCCCATATCGTGGCTGACATTGTTCGGGCTTCTCATATTGATGGAAACGACGAGGAAGCTGGTACTGGTGATAAGCAGGATCAGCGTGAAATACTAGAGCGTGTAAAGATGAATGATGCGCTTGAATCTCCCATTTCTACATTGAAAAGTGTTTTTGGGGATTCTAAAAATGATGAACCAATCTCCAAGAAAGGATTAAAAAAAGCAGAGGAACAGTTGAGGCTTGTTTTTAGTGAGTTCTATCAGAAACTCCGCCGTCTGAAGGAATACAGGTGAGGAGGATGTTCAGCCAAAGCTCAATTTCTCAAGCAATCTTTCTTTTATATTGCCTTGCCACTGATTTGTCTATGTTTGTGTAATTGCAATCAGTTTCATGAATCTTCTGGCATTTTCAAAGATCATGAAGAAGTACGAGAAGGTAATATAAGAGGTTCTTCTATATCTTACAGATTCATTACTGCAGACTGCAGAGCAAAATAAATGCATGAGCAATGTTCTCAATATCCTGGTTAATGTGTAGATTGCTTCAAGGAATGCTTCCAGGAACTACATGAAAACTGTGGATAATTCATTGATTGGGAGTTCGGATGAGGTTTGTGGAGTATTTCAGACTTAAAATCAGTTTTCCGTAATGTTTGTACATCAGATTTTTTGTTCACTGTATCTTGATGTAGGTTAACAGGCTCCTGGAGAGAGTAGAGGTAACTTTCGTGGAGCACTTTTCAAGCGGAAACCGAAGAGAAGGCATGAAGTGTCTAAGGCCAAAAGTTAAAAGAGAACGGCACAGGGTTACATTCTTCTCTGGTAAGGGAATCTACGAGAAAAAGAGAGTCCGGTTTCAAAGATGTGACATTCCTTCACTGATAATTGTTCTTCAACTTCTCACAGGTTTCTTCTCTGGTTGCTCAATTGCACTAATTGTTGCTATTGTTTTCAAGACAGAAAGTAGAAAGATCATGGAGAAGGACTACGGTATTGAATACATGGCGAATATTATCCCCCTTTACAGGCAATTAATTATTGATTCTAATCAGTGACTCAGAACACGTGCTTAGAAAAATAGAAAACAGATCCTTCTTGTCTCACACCCACAAACATTTCACTTCATCTCTTGCAGCTTATTTGGATACATCATTCTTCATATGCTCATGTACTCAGCGAATATATACTTCTGGAGACGTTATAGAGTCAACTATACCTTCATCTTTGGTTTCAAGCAGGGAACGGAGTTAGGTTACAGAGAAGTTTTCCTGGTAAGCACCGGTCTTGCGGTGCTTGGTTTTATTTGCTTCCTGCTAAATTTTCAGCTTGATATGGACTGGAGGATAAAAGATCATAAAACATTCCCTGAAGTTATTCCTATGGGTTTAGTCACTGTAAGATGTTTTTTCAGTGTTTACATTTTGTGCAGTCGTTAAGTGTCGTTTAGAAGATGGAATATATTAGACTTACACAACCCTTTTTGTTTGCAGATTGTTCTTTTCATACTTTTTTGTCCTTTCAACATCATATACCGCTCAAGTCGGTTGTTCTTCATTCGATCACTGGTTCACTGCATTTGTGCCCCTCTCTACGAGGTGATTGTATATGTACGAATCGTTAGAACCAATAACAGCAAAGATCCCATCTTCATGTTTTTGTTCTTTATCACAGGTTACACTTCCAGATTTTTTCTTGGCAGACCATCTAACCAGTCAGGTTTTAAATATTTTACCTGCATTAATCTCTGTTTTGACAAGAAATGACACAGAATAATATAGGCCGTTGTTATTTGTTTTGGTAAGTTCAGGTACAAGCCATAAGGAGTTTTGAGCTATTTATTTGCTACTATGGCTTAGGGGAATACTTGCAGAGGCAAAACAAGTGTCATAGTCATGGTGTTTACAATGCCTTATACTTTGTTGTTGCTGTTATACCTTACTGGCTCCGTTTCCTCCAGGTATCAACACAATTTAGTCTCTTCTTTTTGCACTGCCTTCACGGGTTCTGTCATATCCGAATCTATAATTCACATGTATTTTTCAGTGCATACGCAGATTATGCGAAGAAAAAGATACCATACACGGATACAATGCTTTGAAATACATGTTGACAATCATTGCGGTCATCATAAGAACAGCTTTTGAACTGATGAAGGGACGAAATTGGATGGTCTTGGCTCTTGTAAGCTCAGGCGTTGCGACGGGAATGAACACATTCTGGGATATTGTTATAGACTGGGGACTCCTCCGTAGGCATTCCAAGAACCCATACCTGAGAGACAAACTGCTTGTCCCCCACAAAAGCGTCTATTTTGCAGCCATGGTAATTAACACTATACACTATCAGAGGATCTCATGCAATTCGATTATTTTGGAGGGTTGAAATATGGATATTGTATTTTGACAGGTAGTGAATGTGATTCTAAGGGTGGCATGGATGCAGCTGGTTCTGGAGTTCAATTTGAAGTCCCTTCACAAAATCGCAGTATCAACCATTATTTCATGTTTAGAGATTGTTCGTCGGGGAATATGGAGCTTCTTCAGGTAACACCCTTCTGTATATATATAACAAGTTCCAACTTTTGATAATGGAGTTATGATTAGTAATGTGGAGTTAATTTTGTTAGGTTGGAGAATGAGCACTTGAACAATGTGGGCAAATACAGAGCCTTCAAGTCGGTTCCACATCCTTTCCATTACTATGACGATAATGACACTGATGACAAAGACGACTGAGCTATCATAATAAAACTATATGATTCACTGCCAAAATAATACAGATATTCGTTATATATAGCCTTAATAGGAACCAATTCAATGTTTAGAAACCATATTTTTATACATGAATCCAAAGTTGGACGGAGATTGTTTAAATTGATCAAGATTCTTCTTCGATCTATGTTTAACTTTGACCTATATACAAGACGTAGAATAGAGAGTTTACACTCAACTTTAGTAGAAAAAAAATTGACCTAAACAATGGTAACAATCATCAGTTTACAAGAGAAAATCCAGAACGTTGATCATACTCTCTTCTTCTATCTTCGTTCTTCAACTCGTCTATGCTTCGGCTATACCAGATCATAGACCCTCAAAGCCGCCTTGAAGGTCACAATCTCGCCGTTCAACAACTCGATTAGCTCCAAGCACCGCCTCTCAATGGATTTCGCCACCGACTTGGAGGACGATCCGCGTTTGATTCCCAACACGGCGTACCAGTCAGGCTCTCCTGTGACCGTTCGATTGTTGGCTGCCGTGAAAAGAATTCTGTAAGCCGTGACGTGTGCGTACGGTTCAGGTTCTTTTGGATTCGCCATGGACACTGAGACTGCGCATTTTAATGCAAGTTCTAGGTTTCCTTTCTCAAAGTTCTCTTCACAGTAACAAAGGGCTTCCTGAATCTTTTTTGACATTCTCTCAGTTTTTTTGTTTTGTTTTTGTTTTGCAGTAAAGATGAATGATCACTGAAGGCTCATCAAGTAACTCTATTTATATGATGTTCTTCTTCGAAACTCACTCCAAAGTTTCCCTTTTTATTTGTTTAAAGAAAAGGAAATTTCTGCCTTTTTTACCTTAAGGAAAGGAAATCTGTGTTATCCTCGCTGAACCCAACCACCCTCGCTACCTTGAGACGCAAGGACCACATTATGCTATACCGAACCGGGTCTGCTGAGTAGAATTGAATAATCATCAATTCATCAAATTATGTTGCACACCCGCTCTACGCGCTGGATTCCATACATCTTTTGTAAATTGTTAATTCAATATCAATTATATTTAAGATTATAAAAATTATTATTATTTGCTGACAAAAAAAAAATATATATATATATATATATATACAATTCTTATTTGCGATTAAAAATGGTAGTTGTTGATAGAAAAAGGGGGCATGAGATTTTTAGAAACGAAAAGAAGAGCATTAGATTAGCATTTTTGGAATGTGTTATGTTTGAAGAAGATTTGAAAGGGGTAAGATTTATACAATTAGGTAAGAGGTTGTAACCAGTGTACTCTCATTTAAACTTGGTGATTATAATGTGTTGCAGAATTGATTGGAACCAAATTGATGTTTGTTTAATTTTACGATAATAAAGTGATTGAAACACGTTTGGATGGGATCTTAGGCGTCGAGAGCAAGGATTGGACTTAAAACGAGCTGAAGGCGATCAATTGGAGGACCGATCGATCGATCCCACCAATGGATCGATCGATCCTTTATCGCAACCGGACCATAAGCCTATTTGATCGATCGATCCAACTCAGGATCGATCGATCATTTTCATGAAGTTCGAACATAAAGAATTTCGATCGATCGGTCGAAATTAGGATCAATCGATCCTTTTCCTATACGCTATATCGGCCGGTTTAGCGATCCAGAAGAAAAGGAAATCTCGGTTTTCACTTATTTTGGACCGGTTTCGCTTAAGACTTCATGGAAAACGTGTTTAGACCTATTTCAGCCATTGTTGCGGCTACGCTTTCTTTTCTATTCAGACTTTTTGGCTTTAGCACTTTGTAAGCTTCGGGGAGACGAATCTCTGACTCTATATCTCTTGAGAAGATTTCTGAACCCCTTTAGATTTCTATTTTATTTGATCATGAGTTTTTCTTCATCTCTATGTGTTTTCTCTGCTTCCATGTCTGAGTAGTTCCATAGTTAGTTTTTAGAGTTTTCAAAGGATTTTCATGAATCACTGAAACAGATCTGTTATAGACTAGATTGATCACCTAGTTTATGATCTTATGATTAATCTAATCATCAAAAGTGTTTTAGATTTTATGAAAGAACTTAGATGAGCAAATCGTCCTTAGCCAACGAAAGCTGATGCTAAGGCGATTTGTGAACTTATCAAATTTGAACTTTAATGCGTGCCTAGAATTCTAAGGTCAAACGACAATTTAGATACTTAGGTTATTAGGCATAGTAGTTATGCCACGACAGTGGGTTAGCTATAAATTCATGTTTGAGTTCGAGAACGGTTCTTAATTCATTCCTTGTTCGATAGTCTGTTTAGTGAGTATTGGATTCCTGCAAATTACATGAAAACCTAGCGTTTTTTCTTATTTGATTTTACATCGATTTTTATTGTCATTCTTAGTTTTTAGAAGTTACAAACCACAAACATTTATCATTCGTCTTTGATTTACTTTCCTCTTGCATTCTCGTAGTGTTACACTTAGTTCTTGTGGATTCGATTCCTAAACATATTGTTTCGTTAGATGTGCTCTTGCAGTAAAACATTAGGATTAAACCTGAAGTGTTTCAGGTATAAACATCAAAACACATATTGCACAACACATCAACAAAAAATTATATTCTCACTAAAAAAGCAAAAAAATACAAATTCAACACATTTGAATCAATAACATTTAAATTAGATCTTATTTCTTATTTTATTTTTTTATATTTCAAAATTTAGTTTACAAAAAAAAATTACCCCGAATGTAGTTATTTATTAAAAACAGTGGTAAATTTAAAAGCTCACGTTCGTGAATGCAAATATCGAAAGAGACCTCAGAAAATTTAAGAACAAATCCAATGATTACCGTAACACTGAAGGTGTCACTGGCTTCTTCCTTGGCCATTTCACCCAACCCTAAATTCCAGAGGGTTAGATTCAATTGAATCCAAAAATTAAAATTTATGAATTTACGTACCTTTTCTCTAGGGGTGGGACTTATTATCCGGGATCCGAGATCCAATCCGGGATCCGTTGAGATCCGATCCGAAAAAACGGATATCTGGAGGCGCCGGATCCGGATATCCTGATTTTAAGGTCCGGATATCCGGATCCGGATCCGGATCCGGTTCCTTTAAATATATTAAAATAATATTTTATTAATAAAATATTAAATATATTGAGATTTTATATATTAAAAATTAAATTTTTTTTTTTTTAAATATCAAAATTTATTTATTTTCTTTAAAAATAATATATAATTTTTTTTTAATTTATCATTATTTAAATTTTTTTTTTTTTTTTCGGATCCGGATATCCAACGGATATCTTAATTTCTGGGCGGATATCCGAAGTCCAGATATCCAGGAGCAACGGATTCGGATCCGGATAGTAAAAACTCAGATCCGACGGATCCGGATCCGAAACCGGATATCCTGAAATTCCCGGATATCCGGATCCGGCACACCCCTACTTTTCTCTCTATCCCAGAAAAATAAAAATCAAGTCACATTATTTTATATCCCATAAAAACCGACAAAGTTATTGGGCTTTTTCTAAACTCCTAAAAGCCCAATTAATCGGGTATCAGTTTTTTCCTCTCTGCACTTACAAATTTATCAATCCAGACGAACTCAACAAATAATTGCAATCAATTTGGTTTGTCTTCTGGGGACAAAACTTCTACACAAGACAGAAGGTTTGAGAATGAAACGTATGTGCCTCAACCAATGAGACATATACGCGTGTAAACGTTACTGAGTTTCGTCTCCAACCCCTTTATGATCGAGGAGGAAGCAAATAAAACCGACGAAGGAAGGAAGATTCTGATTTCGAAAATGTTTCTCCGGTCTCAAAAACTATGGACGGTGCTTTTGATTCTAGGGGTTTGTTCGCGGATTTCACACTCGCTGCACTTCGATCTGCATTCAGGTCGCACAAAGTGTATCGCCGAAGACATCAAGAGCAATTCCATGACTGTTGGAAAGTACAGCATCGATAACCCTCACGAAGGCCAAACTTTGCCTCCATCTCACAAGATCTCCGTCAAGGTACGCGGATCCGTCTGATTTTGACCTCACTTCTCGTTTTTTTTTTTTTTTGGGAAAGATCTGATTGTGCGATTTTATAAAAGGTAACGTCAAGCTCCGGGAACACATACCATCACGCGGATCAAGTGGATTCAGGGCAATTCGCGTTCTCGGCAGTGGAAGCAGGGGATTACATGGCTTGCTTCTCTGCCGTCGATCATAAGCCTGAGGTTACGCTGAGCATTGATTTTGAGTGGAGGACGGGTGTTCAATCCAAAAGCTGGGCTAGTGTTGCCAAGAAGAGCCAAGTCGAAGTAAGCTCAATTTTGTTTTTTTGCGTCCTCTTCTTCTTTGTGTGGATGACATGTTTTTGTTCCCTCATTTTCCTTATGAAGTGGTCTAATTTCTTACATAGACAGTAGCTGAACAATTTAGATAACGTAATCTCCCAGTTTTGAGACTTGTAATAGCGAAATGGTTTCGAGCTGGCGGTATGAGTAAATAGGGCAAAGACTCTACGGATATGGTGGTGTTAGGCTAGTTGTATTGTGTATTTAACAATGTTGTTGATCTTCGTGTTTGCGCCTTCTTATGCACTTGTGTTGGTCATTTTATGGCAGGTTGTGGAATTCGAGGTTAAGAGCCTTCTTGATACCGTCAGTTCGATTCATGAAGAGATGTTTTATCTTAGAGAAAGGTAAAGTCTTGTACTTTTCATTCTCAGTTGTTTGGTGATGTTGTGATGCTATTGATCACTATCCCAAACTATGTCAGGAAGATACTGTTTATGTAACTTGATTTGGTGTCTCCTCAGGGAAGAAGAGATGCAAGACCTGAACCGGTCCACAAACACTAAAATGGCATGGTTGAGTTTCCTCTCTTTATTCGTCTGCATAGGAGTGGCAGGAATGCAGTTTTTGCACCTGAAGACGTTTTTCGAGAAGAAGAAGGTCATCTAAGATCCTAGGCAGTCGCACACACACACTCTCTCCCTCTTTTCACAACCCAAACAAACAATCTTCTCTTCTTTGGGTGTTGTACATTAGATCAATGGCTTCAAGCATGTTCTCTGAAACTTGGAAATTTGATTTATGTGGCAGTATTGCCCTTTTCGGAGATGGGTTTTGATTTTGCTTAGATTGTGCTGGATAAGTTGGTCTAAATCATAGAAACTGTGCATTTCCACTTTCAGACAGAAGAGAGAGATGATGTACCCATTCTAATAATTTATATGTAAACATGTTATAACATAGTTTGGGATACAAGTGAAACCTGGGGAGAGAGGAGGTCCAAGCCATTACAAGAAAAATGACCATAATCTTATACACAAATGAGTAGAATTAGTGAGAAAGTTTGAATGAAATGATCAGGATGATTGCGAGAATGAGAGCAACGATCACTGAAGTAACGATCCATTTGTTCCTTGTCATTCTTCTTGACATGGCCGTCAAAACCTTCTTGCTCTTGTCAATGGCCTCATCCACACCATGAAGCTGCAATCAAATTGGGAATGTTAGAGGGTCATAAATAGTCTTGACCTCAAATAGTTTGAATGCTATAGTTGGAATAGAGTAATTTCTGACTCATCCATCTGATTCAGACAAACTTCACAGACGGAAAATGCGTGGTTGCTGGGATTGTTACCTTGCTGTGCGAGTGAAGGAGAGTTTGCCGCTGCTGACTCAGATCTTGAAGAATTGAGACACCAAGCTCTTCCGTCTCCATCATGGTTCTTCGACTTTCTCTGATTCTGTCGCTAGACTGATCAAGCCTCTCCACTGACATTGTCAATCTCTCTCTTTGATCAGCAGACACCTGGAAGGGCAAGTAACAGCAAAGATTTAGCTCCAGTATGCTCTTTGCGCAGAGTAAAACAACAAAAGTCCTGGGAAAAGCGCATCTCATGCAAGTCAATCAAGTATAAAGAAAGGAGCAACAAATCTGGTTTCTTAACTTTGTAACAAGTTAAAGAGAGAAGAGTATCCATTAAGGTTTACCGAATGAAAATCCGCCATTCCAGATTCCATCAACTCTTCACGGGCAGATTGATTGGCATCTGGTGACGAAACCCGTTTGAATTCCTTCTTGAGTTGGTTCAGGTCAGATTTATATTCTCTTAGTTTAGCAAGACACGCAGCCTTAGCACTCGGCTGCAAACTCCTCGCCTCAAGGTCCATTTTTCGGATCTTCAAAAAGGAGAAACCTTTGTCATCACAAATCTAGTGCAAGAGAAAATGTTTTCCCACAGTAAAGAGCATAAACTAGTTACCAATACATCCGCTTCATCTATTCCAGATTTGATCTCACCAAGCTTTCCTTTTTTGTCATCTGCAAAAGCCACGTAACGGATTCATCACCACTCTGGTTCTATCTCACCGGGAAGATGCCAACACAAGTACATCATCATATTAGACTGATCCGTCTTCGTCTTTAATCTCAACAGTAGTGTTGATCCAAATTGGAGATAGATTTCAAGCCCGCATACACAAATTTCATTAAGTTTCAGAAACTGATCAAATCACAAGACCCAATCATAACGCATTACCGATGTACGTTTTAAAGCTCAAAAATCCGAAATTCGAAATTGGAAGATGAACAGATGGGTTTTGCCCAGGTTAGGGTAGGTATATGCATAAACAGAAACCAAGTTAAGATCGTTTCTAAGATGAGAGGCGAAAGAGTGTGAATTGTTTACCTCCTTGGGGAAGAAGGGAAGCCGAATTGCATTTTCTGGTGAGATTTGTTGATAGCTCACAGTACTGGCGCTCGTATCCTTCAAACACGTCGCTCATCTTCTTCTTCTTCCTCTTCAATTAGTCAGAAAACTAGTCCTGGATTAGTACTGGATTCGAAGTTTTTTGGATCACAAAATCGATTGAATCGCTGAAAGAATCAAAGAAGTGCTTCTTCTTCCCAAGCTGAGGCCGGTAGATTTTTCTCTTTCAGATCGAACGGACTCAAAACGATACGTTTTCGTTCTTAATCCAATTTTTAATGTCTTTACTATGTCAAAATATTTAAAAAATTAAATAATCCAAGTTTGAAAAAATTATTACATATATAGTTTGAAAAAACAGCATATAGGTTTTACTAGGGTGTTGTTTGATTAAAGTTTAGATCTTATGAGTTATAATTTTTGTGTTTTTTTTTTGTATCCATATATTTAAATCAAGTTTGGCCGGTAAAAAAAATAGCTCTGTGAAACCACTTTTACCGACTCTATTTGACTTACATGGAAAATAAAATACCTCGTGTATGAGTCTCTTTTGTAAAAGAATCGACACGGATATTTGAGAGAACGAGAAATGAAAACTAATTTAAAGTCCTCAAATATATTTATAAGAAGATAAAAGGAATCTAACATAAAGGCTAGCCAATCAACTGAATTTTCGATCATACCCAATGTCAGCTCAATCATTGCTGAGACCCGGTGCAGTAGAGAAAAAAAAAATCCCCTAATATACATTTTTTTGCAAAATTTTGGACTCTTGTATAGTGTAAATTTTCAAAATTTGGACCCTAGACCTAGTGCAAAAACACCTCCAGCACATGGAGAGAGCCGACACTGATTCATACCCATATCAAGTCTAAACGAATCGAAGATATCCGCTTTTCTTTTAGTCATGACATAGCTCAGAGTAGTCTGTCTCTCTCAGCATGGAGAGCCGAGAGGCTTCTGCGGCAGCTTTGCATCCCGAAAATCTCTTGTCCCATATGACCTCTATGACAACAACCTAGACCACCGATTGTTCCATGATCAATCCAAGAGGCATCGATTTGGCATGTCGAGATTCATAGGACTAAAAGGAGGTGGAGTGGGTGGAACTCTCGTGGCTTTATGGAGCTTCTACTTCTGTTTCGGATTCCTTTTGGTTTACGATCTTACGATTTGAAATGTGTCCTCCAAAAAAAATATTTCCAACTCTGTATGTAGTAGCATGTGATCCAAAGATGTGTCTTTTTGTGGTTTTGATAGACTTAACTCTTTTGTTCTCAAAAATAAGAAATTCATATTTGGTTTTTTTATAATAGCGATTGCTTCATCGACCGGTGTTGCTAAACCGTTGACTTTCCAAAATGTACAAGAATACCCTTACGGAGTCCTACAAAGCATACAATTGTCATCCCAAGCACAGTGAGGGTAATATGGGTAATGTCAATAAACAAAATGGGAAGCGAGGGAAGGCCTAAATCTGAATGAATGGTCGTGATAATATATAGTATAGGCTATAACGCGTGGTAATCGTGTTCTTGACCGTCGATTTCAAAACTATTTTTATTAAAATCTTCTCGTTATTTTGCTCTCTGCTTCTCAGTTCTCTGATTCGTGCTGCGTTTTGCTTCGATCACTGACTTTCAAACGCGTGTCTGGACTTCAATTTCGCGGTCCCAGACGCACGCTCAGGTTTGATCCTCCGTTCTCGTAAGATCAGTGATTTATCTCTCTATTTTGAATCAGATTGTATCGATTCTTGGTTTTGATTTCGCGTCTCGAGTTCCAATTTTATCCTTGTTGGTGTGTCATTAGAGAAGGGAGAAAAATGTAGAATCTGGGCTTTGTGTTTGAATTTGAGCATCTATAACCTTAGTTTCGTATGTGTTTATTTCTTGAATTATTGATCAAAGCCTTGAATATTACACAAACTGAGCTCCGTTGTTCGAAATTGGTCGTTTGGATTCTTGGTTTCATAGCTTTTGTCACTTGTTTAGTGGTTGGAACTTGGAATATCACGAATTAACCTCCCCATTCAAATATAGCCTTCAATTTTCACTTTTGATCCTATAGTTTTTAGAGAAAAGTATTTAGCAATCACACGCTTGGAAACATATAAGCTGGCTTTCTGTGAGTTAGAGGATAAGAGACTAGTCTAGTTTGATTTTCATACATTCAATTGCTCGCTTAATCTTAGCTAAAATCACATCCCTTTTTTGGTTTGAATTTGAGCTGATCATTTTTCTTCCTTCTAACCCTGAGTCTCTACTTCGCATCATTAATGGTTGAAATGTGAAACTTACCTTTAGAAATTTTCCTTTGATGCATAGTTCGTTTTTCAAACTTGAATCTCTGCGCTTCTCATTCGATTTATTATGCAGTTCTAGAGCTGAGTTCGAGGTATTGAAGTTGTCCCGAAAAGATGCTTGTGTCCGCCCTTCTTATGTCCGTTGGGATAAACTCTTGCCTATGTGTATTGCTCTTCATACTTTACTCTGTACTGAGGAAGCAGCCACACAACTATGAGGTGTTTTTACCACGTCGGCTCGCGGCAGGGACGTCTAAACGAAGACGTAACAAAGTGGCAAGGTATATCCCTTCTATTCGTTGGATTTGGAAATCATGGAAGCCATCAGAAAAGGAACTGATGGAATCCTCTGGCCTGGACGGCGTCGTATTTATGAGAATGATCACTTTCAGGTCTGTACCTCTGGTGTTTGTGACTATCTTAGGCTTGAGATATTCCCATAGTTTGTACATTTGATTTGCTTTATATATATATCAATGCATTGTAATTATTCTCTCAATTTTCTGCAGTTTGAAAGTGTTCTTGTTTGCTGGGATCATTGGGATTTTCGTTCTCTTGCCTGTGAACTGCTTCGGAGATCAACTTATACAGATTAACTAC
Organism: Eutrema heterophyllum; assembly: GCA_002933915.1. NCBI lineage: Eukaryota > Viridiplantae > Streptophyta > Magnoliopsida > Brassicales > Brassicaceae > Eutrema > Eutrema heterophyllum. Next base: position 817,209 of record PKMM01040874.1, read on the forward strand.
GCTGACTGGTCAGCGAATTCTTTGGATCTATTTTCTGTTGCAAACCTCAAAACCCGCTCACCATGGTAACCTCAAGCTTTTACATTATTATTAGTATGGCTCGGATGAAGTAGATAATGGAGCTTAGTATCAACCCATGTCTCAGTTGACAAGAACAATAATAGTTCCAAAAAACTAATTAGGTTTCCTGCAATTAGTACTCTACTCTACGAAAAGCGAAAGATCTTATAGATACCAGCTCTTTTTGGCTTCTTGCAGGCTATGGGTTCACTTTGGAGCTATATATCTTGTGACTGCATTTGTCTGCTGTCTTCTTTACTTGGTAAGGACTAAGTGAAATCATTTCATCGAAATGAATACCAATGTTCTTAGTGATGAGTCTTTACAAGATTGTCACTAGTATTGGCTCTCTCACTCGGGTATATTTGTCACTAGTATCGTCTTTCTTTGACAGGAATTCAGATATATTGGCTTGAAAAGGATTGAGCATTTCCATTCATCCAAACCTCAACCACATCAGTTCACCATATTAGTTCGCAATATCCCCTCTTCAGATGGAAGCAGTGTGAGCGACACTGTTGATAGGTTCTTTAGAGAAAATCATTTCTCTACCTACCTGTCTCATGTGGTTATCCATCGAACAAGTAAGCTTCGAAGTATCGTTGTAAGTCCTGCCTGAAACAGCTAATCTACCTTCCATTGGACAGCATATATTTGTATGTGCATGCTATTCGCGGCCTATTACAACTTTATCTCTTGGTTACGCTTCTTTTCAACTCTGGCTCTTGCAGGATAATGCCAAAAAGTTATACAAACAAGTGAAACATAAGAAGCCAGATCCTCTTCGAGTTAAAAAGACGCCAATTGTAAGATTCTTCAGTCGCAAGGACACTCCCGAGGGTCACTATGAGAAAGTGTTACAAGAATTGGAACAGAACATACGATTGGGGCAAGCTGAAGTTTCATCGCCTGGAAAAGTATGCCTCCGATGGTTTCTTTGGATTGAAATCAAGATAATAGTACTTGCATAAAATGATTATATAGGACTTGCGTACTGGATTCCTCCTTCTCATTATTTGCATATTCCTCTTGTCGTGTAGGAAGTTCGAGCTGCTTTTATATCATTCAAGTCTCGATATGGTGCTGCGATGGCACTCCATATGCCACAATCAATCAACCCCACCTACTGGCTCACAGAACCAGCACCAGAACCTCATGACGTCCACTGGCCTTTCTTCTCTGCATCATTTATGCAGAAATGGCTTGCTAAGATTGTGATTGTGTTTGCTTGTCTCCTCCTTACGATCTTGTTCCTTGTTCCAGTCGTACTTGTCCAAGGTCTCACCAACCTGTCTGCACTAGAATACTTCTTCCCGTTCTTGACATTGATTCTATCAATGTACGTTAAAGATTTTTTCACTCCCATTACATTCAACAATATTATAAGCTCATTCTGCTAAACGTTAGTTATCTCTCTGTTGCAGGAAAATTGTAAGTCAAATAATAACTGGGTACCTCCCAAGTCTTATACTTCAGACGTCTCTGAAAATCGTTCCTCCCATCATGGAGTTTCTCTCTTCTATCCAAGGGCACATTTGCCATAGCGACATACAAAAGAGTGCTTGCAACAAGGTGATCTGGTTCACAATATGGAATGTGTTTTTCGCGTCTGTTTTCTCTGGTTCAGCCTTCTACAAGCTTTCTGTAATTCTCGATCCAAAGGAAATTCTGGTCAAGTTGGCCGTGGCTGTTCCGGCTCAGGTAAATAAACAACTTCTTCCACCACATATTCATATCTTTTTGGCACATGCCAATGGTTACATCTCTTGGTTGATAATTGAAAGCAATGGATTAAACTACCAAGAATCATACTTCGTTATAACTGGCTGGTTTACATCATTTTGTAGGCATCATTTTTCATCGCCTATGTTGTGACAACAGGATGGACGGATACTCTAACAGAACTCTTCCGTGTAGTTCCCTTCATGGTTAGTTACGTAAAAAGATCACTCGAACCGACAGATGACAATGAACTTGTTATCCCTCCAATGCGGTACCACAGAGACACCCCAAGAGTTGTCTTCTTCGGGCTTCTTGGGATTACATACTTCTTCTTAGCTCCATTGATTCTTCCTTTCATCCTTCTCTACTTTGTCCTCGCATACATCATCTACCGAAACCAGGTATGTATCTTATACTCCTTTAGATTTCTCCTTCCACTGACTGGACTAAGCACTCAATTGCGTTTTCCGGGATGCAGTTCATAAACGTGTACGAACCAAAGTATGAAACAGGAGGGATGTTCTGGCCAATGATACACTATACCATGATATTCTCTCTTGTACTCATGCACGCAATCGCGATCGGTCTATTTGCTCTCAAGAAGATGGAACTAGCCACATACTTGCTTGTCCCTCTTCCCATTTTCACTCTTCTCTTCAACGAGTTCTGTCGTAAACGCTTCATGCCTATATTCACCGCCTATCCCGCTGAGGTACAAATCCGAAATCTCCCTGGGGAATTACAAGATGTATATGGAGTTAACTCTCTCTCTGTTTTGTGGCTGCTTAGGTGTTGACAAAGAGAGACAAGGAAGATCAAGACGATCCAAGAATGGCCGAGTTTTACAATAACCTGGTCAGTGCGTACCAAGATCCAGCTCTGCTCCCACTTCGATTCTCAGGAAGCAGAAATGATAGCCTCACTAGTCCTCTTCTCTCTTCGAGTGAGGTTTGATTCTCTTCTATACAACTTCCCTTTGTACAGACATGTGCATACATACTTCACTTATTATACCTCAAAACATTAGAGATTTATAACGAAACTCTATATCAATTTATTTGTAAATCTTTACAGAACCAGTCATGAGATTTCCTAGTTTATATCATAAACGAGTTGTTTATTCTTGTGTTCAGCTTTGATTAAAAGGGGTAATCAACATGTTTAATATTGACTAATAACAGTACTAACGTTAGACTTAGTTATCTAAACCTAGTAGTCGCGATGTAAAATCAGCAATAATTATGCTTTCACTTTGGACCCACGATGATCACTTGTATCCTAACCATGTCTCTTATCTTGACGACATCATTTGGTAAACATAATTTTTTGTAAACTAAAATTTAAGAGAATGTATTTTCATAGACATAGGCCATGTTCTAAAAATCCCCGCCTAGCTCCGATTACTTCCCGACTAGTCGCTAAACTCACCCCATCCACCAAGCTAGCCTAGGCGGCCGCTTAGTTTTTTTTTGTTTTTTTTATAAATTTATTGTTTAACACAAATTTTGAAAAGTTCTAATTTGGTTTTACTATATTGTTAGAAAGTCATTAAAAATCCAAAAAGGTCCAAAAAAATCATTAAAAATTATTAAAAAGTCATAAATTTATAAATTTATGAATTAATATGTTAAAAAGTCAATAAAAATCCAAAAACTAGTCCCCGATTAATCCCAAATTAATCTCCGATTTTCGGGTTAGGCGCTAGATCCAATCCGACCGCCCGACTAGCGCCTAGCGCAATTTAGAACATTGGACATAAATATCCAAAGATTATCTGATGATGTTTATGTTTAGACCATCTTTATCGGTTCTTGTCTAAATCAAATGTTGGTAAATGGAATGACGGGTCATCTGTTATTATTATATTGGTTAGAGCGATTGGACCTTGATCTTTGAATTTAAATTTTCGTAATTAGTTTTTTTTTTTTGGTCCTGAAGCGTGCCAGAGGAGGCGTCTAACAGTGGATTTATGATTTCCAAAAAAAAACGAAAGAAAATATGAGAAAATAATAATAATAATAATTTTGGTAAATTTGTAATGAAGATATAGTATGTTGAGTAAAAAAAAAGGATTAATTCTATGGTTTAGGGTCCACGTTAGTCATATTTCCCTTTCGACATTGCCACATTCCCATAATCATTTTTTTTTTTTTATAACTCAGGGGTAAAAAATTATAACAGGAAATCATCGGATTAACGGCTTTGATCTCCAAATAGTTTATTTTATTTCTTTGCCAACCACCATATAGTTTTATTTTAAAGAGAAAAGGCAAAAACTATACAACACACATATATATACATATATAATTATTAGTTAGAGCTAGCTATTTGGATTAAAAGTGGAGCAAATTTAGCCCAAAACAATGGGTTATAGGGAACTTTTAGCTTTGACCGAATCTCTTTGGTCCCAGTAATCTTTAGTGTTCTTGTTCCATTACATAAAGGAAACTCTTTGAATCGGACCATTTTTTCCACAAGATATCGTATATATACTAAAAACGATTCATGTCATCCATCTAGAATCTATTGATTCTCTATTTCTCTTTAAACATTACTTCGAATAATTTAGATACAAAAGATAATTGGATGGGATTATTATAAATTTTGGATTAATACCTAATATATGATGTTTTAAGACACCATTGTTCATCGTTAGATCTTTCAAGATATAGACTTATTCAAAGAGATAAATCTAGTGGGACCTATAATTGTGGGAACCATCGGTTTGGGTTTTGGTCACCATCAAAATGAAAGGAGCCAAAGGCTCTTTAATTATCTGCTTTCATGTAATACTATTGCATAGTTGCCAAAAATAAACTATGAATAATAAGAATCATTAATCTAACTTTGATATTGTTCCAATTTTGTTTGCTTGCTTAAAATTGGTCGATTCATTTTTGTTGCTAGAATTTGTTTTTGTGTTATTTAGCGGTAATTTTGCATAAACCTCGAAAAAGAAAAACATCTAATTTTTTTTTTTACGCTTATTGAAATTCAATACCAAATGGAGTCAAAAGTTTACAAAAATAAGAACACGAAGGATCTTACACTACCTCAATAGAGATGAAGAAAGAGAAGAAGAAAAACGTTAAATCAAGTACTGAAACGTCTTCTTCAAAGCTCATAAAGCTGAGGATCATGCTTATAGAACATTGGCTTCGGAGACTATGAGATTATGAAGCCAAGAGGGACCATTACGAGCAATATATGACTGGTAACGATGGTCACGGGTCAAACTCAACGCAATGGCATCAGCAGCTTGATTACTACCTTCGGCGATATAGTCTAGACTCCAGGATTCAAAGGATCTTAGGATTAGAAAAATCCCTTTTAGAAGCATCCAAGATCTGGGATATTGATGAGAGTGAAGCAACGCATCTCTAGCTCGGATAAAGGGGATTCAAAAATCACTCTCTTAAATTGCATATTTTGAAGTGATTCAACCGCCCAGAAGATACTCAAAAGCTCCGTATCTAGCTTGGAAACAATCTTGGAGTATGATCTCCGACTGTGGAATTTAGTATCCCCTTTGTCGTCCCTCACCAACCAGGAGGCTCCGCAATTTCTATCCGGATTAATCCATGAAACTCCTATGTTACATTTCAGAGTGTCTTTCGGCGGGCGTTTCCATGAACTCGGGCAGGTTTGGGAGATTTGGTCATTTGGATCAACAATTCCTTTAGGCACGTTCAGCTTAATCCAAATTTCTGCATCTTCTAATGCTTTTGACAGAATATCTGCTGTAGTGAGGCGGGAGTTTTCAAAAACAAGGGCGTTTCTAGCTTTCCATATTTTCCAAAAAATCCACGGAAAGGCAAGACGCACATTCACAGCAAGAGACTGGTTCTTACTAGATGAGAACATATGGTAGAAATTCAGCAGAACAGAGTTTATGGAGAAACTTGCTGCTGGTAATGGTAATTGGGACATATCCCATACTTCCTTCGCAACGCTGTAGTGGAAAAGAACATGTCATATAGTTTCCAAAGTCAGACCACAAGAATTGCAGGTAGGATCCACCTGAACACCTCTGGTTTGCAGCCTCTCTTTGACCGCTAAAGCACCTGACATGGCTCTCCATAAAAAGTGTTTGATCTTCGGAGTTGTTTTCACTTTCCAGAGGTCACTCCATAGTTTCTTCTCGAGAGATGGCATAATCGAAGTAGGAGGATGCTGAATTTTCTGCAGGGAATCAATAAATTTATATCCACTTTGTGAAGTATAAGCCCCATCCTTCGTGAAACCCCATATAACTTTGTCGCGACGTTGTTGTGAAGGTTTCATCTTTCGAATATACACAACATCTTCTTCTTCAAAGGTTTGGAGAACACGATGTCTATCCCAATTCCCAGATTGCTCATCTATCAAGTCTGAGACATGTAAAGTTAGATCAATGACATTATCTTCACGATATCTCGGCGGTCTAGGGAGAGGGTTTGAAATCCAGTTATCCATCCACACATGAGTCTCCGTACCATCACCAATCGACTTAACCAAGCCTTGTTTAAGTAAGTCTCTTCCATGAATAATACTTCTCCACGCATAAGAAGGTCGAGTACCCGTTCCACACTCAAGAAATGATGAATTTTTGAAATACCTCTGTTTTATAATCCTCGATAGCAGAGAATCAGGTTGGTTCCAAATCCGCCATGCCTGTTTGCTTGCTTGATTAAACTTACTTATATCGTGAAATCCCAGCCCTCCACACTCTTTCTTCTTGCAAAGTTTTTGCCACGCTACCCATTAAAATTTTGCTATGATTGTCTCCATTACTCCACCAAAACTCAGTCATCGCACTGGTGAGTTTCTTACATAGGTCTTTACTCAATTTGAAACAGGACATAGCGACCACATGAAGAGCTAGAGCCACTGATTTTAAGAGTATTTTCTTCCCTCCCTGCGATAGAGCTCTAGAGAACCAGCCTTTGAGCCGTTTTTGAAGTTTCTCTCGAATGAAATTCACGAGCTTCCTCTTAGATCCACTGAAACATTCAGGTAGACCAAGGTAAGTGCCTTCTCCTCCCTCCTTATCGATCTCAAGGATTCGTTTAATCGCTATTTTCAAACCATTATCAATTTTTGAGCCAAAAATTATTGATGATTTAGAGTGATTAATGACCTGTCCCGATGCGTCGCAATAGAGCTTTAAACATTTAATAATTTCTGAGCCTCCTCTACCGTTGCTCTACACATCAAGAGACTATCATCTGCGAAGAGGAGGTGATGGATCGAGTGACCATTCGCAGCAAGACGGATACCATGAAGATGTCCTGAAGCCTCAGAGTGATTCATACAACTAACCAGAGGTTCTGCGCAGATAATGAACAAGAAAGGAGATAAAGGATCTCCTTGTCTAATTCCACGCTAAGGTTTGATGAAACCATGGGACTGACCATTGAGCATGACCGAACATGTCACAGTACTCACGCACGACATCACCCATCAGATCCAAACTCTGTCAAACCCCATTTTTTCCATTAACGTTTCCAGGAAGCTCCATTTCACACGGTCATAGGCCTTGGACATATATGTTTTTATAGCCATGTAATTCTCTGCTACAGGTCCGTTAGTTCGAAGTCCATGAACCATCTCATGTGCTATAATGATATTGTCCGTGATCAATCGGCATGATACAAAGGCTCCCTGTGAGTCTGATATAATTGACGGGAGAATGAGCTTAAGTCTGTCGCATAAGATTTTAGAAATGTTCTTGTACTGAACAGAGCATAAGCTAATCGGTCTCATATCTTTCATCGAAGTGGGGTTGGGAATTTTTGGGATTAGGCATAACTGAGTATAGTTCCAGCCACTCGAGATAGTATTAAACCGAAAGAAATCCTGAATTTCCTTCATTACAACATGACCTACGATATGCCAGAATCGTTGATAAAAAACCTCGTGAGACCATCCTCACCCGGAGCGCTACTACCTTTAACACTGAAAGCAGCCTTCTTAATCTCGTCGGTAGTAATTTGTGTCGTTAAGAGCGTAGTCATGGACGGTGTAACACGCTCATCAAATACTTGAAACAGATAATCCAAATCATATGGGTTTGAGCTTGTGAAAAGTTCTCAGAAATATTCCACCGCAATGTTACCTTTTGATCCTTCCGAGAACTGATCCCGACCCATTTCATCTTTGAGCATCAGAATTTGATTCTTTAATTTCTTCCCTTTGACACTGTTATGAAAAAATTTGGTGTTTTTATCTCCGGCAATGAGCCATTGATCATAACTTCGTTGTTGCCAGAATATCTCCTCCTCTTTATGAGCCTTCGCTAAATCAAACTTCGCTCTCTGCATTATTCATCTGTCCGGCGTGATTTTAGCGATTTCATTCTCCAGCGTATGTTGCAATTTCTGGATTTTATTATGCGAATTAAGTCCATAAGTGTTCTTCCATTTGGAGAGTTCTTTACGGCAGCTTGAGATGCGGTCCATCAAACTGATATTTCATGAGTTTTCCCCACTTCCCCACCCTCGTTTGACAACATCTTCAATGCCCTCTTTATCAATCATTCTCTTATCGAAATAAAACCTTCCCCTAGAAGAGACATTCTCTTCAAGCACAAAACATGTACGTATAGAACGATGGTCTGACGCCCTCATGTCGAAATACTCCATTTCGATGGAATAGATGGAACCATGCATCGTTGTCAAAACTTATATCTAGACGGCATTGAATCCAAATATTGTCCCTCCATCTAGCCCAGAGAGACTGTTACCAGAGCTTTGTAACTCTCTAATTTTACAATTTTCAGCCATAGTCCGAAAATCCCAGAAAGTAGATTCGTGTCTAGGAGTGCCACCGAGCTTTTCCTCATTGCTCATTAGCTCATTAAAATCGCCAACTAGTAACCAAGCATCATCTCTAGCGATTCCAATGCTTGTAAGCTGATCCCAAACAACATGTCCTCCCGACCTAACAGGTTCGCCATACACACAAGTCAAGAAAAAAACAAGAGAACCCAAAGTAATTTTGAGGTCGATGATTCTCTTGTCCATCGAAAGAACTTCAACTTTATAAATGTTCTTATACATCACCAATAATTCCCCACTTAAACCAATAGGATTAACAGTGATAACTTTGTCGTAACCCAAACTTGCTTTCAAACTCACTACATACTCGAACTTTTGCTTAGTCTCCATGAGAAACAAAAAGCCGGGAAATACTTCTTTCGCATTTCCCATAGTCTACAAACTGTCTTGGTGTTTCCCGCGCCTTGACAGTTCCAACTCAGTACACTCATTGGGATGGCAGCGGCTTCAAACAGAAGCCACCGTAATTTTTGAGTTTTTTGGAGTTTTAACGGAATGTTCTCCATCATTCATAGCAGCCTTCCTCTTGGCAGATGTATCCAAAGCATTGTCAGTGGCATCTTGACCTATCTTGGTAAAAACTTCCGTGTTTCCAGCAGCAGGATCCAGGATGTTGTCAGAGTTGCCAATTTTCTTGACCACTCTTCTCCATTTCTGAGGATGTCTCCGACTCTTCTTCCCATCAATCCGGGTTCCGGCCGAAAGGCCTTCCGAGGAAGACCCAATACAGAAAACCGTTGAACCAATCGAAGATGAGGAAGATGAGCCTTCTTGATCGGCAGAGTGATTGTTAGTCACCAAATTCCCAAAGAGAAGGTTAGGCTCGGAAACAGTAGCCTTCGCTTCTTGGATATTTTGTCTTTTCGAAGATCTGTTCTGTTCTTCAAAGCAAAAACATGGCCTTGCCCCTTATTAATATCATGAGTGATTCGAGTCATTCTCGCAATAGGATCAACAAAGCCAGGTGCTAACGATTGTTGCACTCGTAGAATACGAGCATTCCTTTCAGTTGCATCACTATGGGAGATGTACTGCAGAGCCATTTGTCTATCTTATGCCGATAAACCAGGAAACTTGGGAGGGAAACCCAAAGGAACAGAGGCCGAGCCTTCAGGAGCAGCTTGAATCAGATTTGGCTTATCTGGCGGATTAGCCATCTGATCTCCACCGAGAGGTTTATTAACTGCAGGCGGTTGCCTCTTCCTTAGCCATGGGCATGACGGCCGTTCATGAGTCAACCTTTGGCAATGGAAACACCATTTTCGTATCTTCTCATAAAAGAACTCAATGATTGTTTGGTCTCCAGATGGAAGATTAAGGACTTTTTCATGTATTGCAGGATTGGCAATGTCAAGCTTCACTTGAGCACGGATAAAGGTTTCTTTTTGTGAAGCTTTCAGATCATAAGCAATCTCGATGACCAACCCCATCTTCCTAGCCAAGAAATTCATCGTCTCGATCGTGTAGTAGTTAACCGGGATTTTGCTAATCTAGACCCAGACATCGACATTGGTAAGGAAATTAGCCGGAGGAGAAGGGATCCATCTGTTAAGCAACATGGTCCAATGAGTGTAAGACAAAGGCCTGTCTTTCAACACCGTGAGCATATCTTCTTCTCTCTGAAAAATGAACTGGAACTTATCACGAGAGAGGGCTATTCCTCTCACTTTATCGTACACTCGCCAGATGCGAGGCATGGCTTCAATCATCTTGTCCATAGGTTGGCAGTCCGGATTCAAGAGACGCCCCAACATGCTCAAGGAACTTTCTTCAAATACTCTGAATTTCAGGTCATCAGGTAAGTCAATCGGATCAGAATCCCGAATCGACATTGCACAAATCGCCGCTTGGAGGTTTTCTGCCATCAAAGTAAGTTTACTGTAAACTGAAGGCAATTTCCGGCAAAAGGTTACCGGGAGATTTGGGAGTAAATCAATGTGAAGGGCAGTGGATTTGCCTTTGATTAAGCAATATTCTGCCACAGATTTTACGGAAATTATGGAGATTGATAGATTACAGCTCAAAGAATGATACTGAAAAGAAAAGTTTCGAAGGCAAAGGAAAAAAAATCAAAGGAAAAAGAGAAACCAGAATTTTAAAATCGAAAGAGGACCGTAGCAATGAATGCCGGTAGAGAAATATCCAAATTATCAGAAATCGAAAAAGAAACAGGAAAGGAAACTCAAAGACTCTAGATGAAACAAAAAGGACTAAGCAAAAACTGAACCAAACAAAAAGGGTTGACCAAATTATTTTTTTCTTTGAAAACAATATATATGTATTGGTGAAAGAGTCCAGTGTGTCTTTTATTAATGAAGTACGAAGAAATAGTACCAAGAATAAATAACTAAATAGAATGGTCCCCATCTCGATTTAATTTAGTGTATTTGTCAATTTGTAAAAAAAAAACATGTGTACAATTTTGGGGTTTACGAAACTATAGGCTTATCTAATTATTTATGCTATTGAAAAAACATATGAATGTCTAATATTATCGGTAAGACTCACACCAAACAACTTTTTTTTTTCTTTTTCATTTTTTTATCAACAGATAAGACACCTAGACGGTTCGGAAATCCAAACCGGTGACACCGAATTTACATACAAAATATCATATGGATAGACACAAGCACTCCGTGCTAGCTTGTCTGATATTGTATTCTTTGCGCGTGGAATTAGTGAGATAGAAAAAAAAAAAAAAAAAAACCTCCTTGCTCCTCCCGAATTCCTCCAGATGTAGTGAGAATGCAGACCATTCCTTTGGTGCAGACACTATCTTCACCAGCTCAGAACAATCTGTTGCAAAAGTTATCGTTGTCTTCTGTAAAGCAATCATACAGTGCATTGCCCATATAAGTGCTTCTAGTTCTACGTGTAATGGGGATAGACTTCTACGAAGATTCCTTGCTTCTAGTAGTATTTTTTCACCACCTTCTTGGACAAAATGCCAACCTAGTCCTGAAAAGATGTCGGTCTCCTTCTAGGAACCGTCTACATAACACCAAAACCCTTAAATTTCCGGATGAATCACTGTGGTAACCGTATTAGGAGGGATCATATTTTGATCGATATGTTGTGTTGTGTTCCATAGAATTGCCTCAGATTTCGCAATCTTAAGAATTTCTTGGGCTTATGTCCACATTAGAGAATACCTTATCATTTCTAGTTTTCCAAATATACCATATTAACCAAGGAAATTTTTTAGTATTATCATTTTGCTGTATTCGCCAAACATATAATCAAAATTCGAGAAAACTGATGCAGCTGGGAATCCCCCAAAGGCGATGAGATTGGAGTGATAGCCCAAGTTTGTAGAGCCGGAGGGCACTCAAACATGGCGTGATTTATTGTTTTCCTTCCATTCCACAACGCGCACATTGTGTATCACAATTGATTCCTCTTGTTCGCAAATTTGCTGACACCGAGAGGCATCCTGATATGGCTTGCCAAATTAAATGTCGTATTTTTGGCGGATATTTGAGCTTCCATACATGTGCATGTAATATAGTTACATATGGTCCATAAAACTGGTTGGTACACTCACCAGATAGGATTTCCTGTTCTGTATACGATATCCCGATTTAACCGTGTATCTCCTCGTTTTTGTAAAGTGCCATTCTAGATTATCCGGTCTAAAAGTGCTACTTATCAGCATGCTCTGAATAAGTGTAATATCAGCCGAGTCTATGATGGTATTTAATAGCGGTAAGTTCCACGTCCGTATTACTGGTCAACCATATGATTTATCCTTAAGTTTGTGTCATATTTATATCATTTACATATTGCTGGCCTAGGCGATGAGCTGGTATCCAGGGGTCATTCCACACAGAATTAAAGCATCATGAACCAACTCTTTTGATTAGTCATTTTTTAACTAGAGTTCTAGCTGAGATAATACTCTTCCATCCATATGATGGGGAATACGATTTAACTGAGTCCATCGGATCCGTATTGCGGAAATATCAACCCTCGAAAACCTTTGCGAAAAAGTGAATCCAGATTATCCATTAACCTCTAGAGTTGTGTTGCTAATAAGGCAGAATTGAAATCCTGGATTATCCGATAACCTATTTTGCCTTCTGATTTATCCCGATACAATTTTCTCTTTCTCATTATAATACAGAATTATGTTTTTGAGTGAGAGTGATATACTACACTTCTATCTAAAATTAATCTCGACCTGTGTGATTATACAAAATCGTTAAAAAAACATTTTTCTACCATTACCAAAACCAATTCATTGGATTGTTCATTTTCTAAGATATTGAGAAAACATGATTTTCAAATACTTAATTGAAATTTAATAATTTAAAAAATCCTTTTTGTTCATTAATTATAGTTAAGATTCAGAGTTTTTTAATGGCAATTTCTATTTTTTAGATTATTTTCTTTAAATAGCTTTTTTCCAAATTTATGTTTTCTTTTAAAATTTTAATACAATTTGAGCGTATTTATGACAGCATAAATCATTTCTTTTGTTTTTTGGAGCAGGGCAGAAAAGAAAGAACAGAGGAAGAGACTTTGACCTTTCCCTGAGCAAAAACCCAGACAATCCCTTTCTGCCTCTCTGATAATAAACCACACTCTTCTTGCCTTCTCTCTCTCTCTCGTCTGCTTTTCTCTCTCTCTCTCTCTCTTTCTTTCTCCTTTTCCCTCAGCCATGGAAGAAAAAACTCAGAGTCATCACACTACCAAACACATCCCCAATTCCAAATCAAGAACACCTCTTCTCCACAAGCCTCCTCCTTTTCACCATGTTCCCACCAATCCTCCTCCTTTTCTCTTGCAGCCTTCTTCTGACCACCAAAATCTCAACCTTGTCCCCTCCAATCTCCATTCTAGCTACTACTATTATTACTACTACTGCTTCTACTCTCAACAATTTCACAACACTCTTCCTCCTCTTCTCCCTCTTCCTCCTACTCCTCCTTTGCTTCCTTTCCCTACTCCTCCTCCTGACCAAAGATTCTTTCAATCAACGACAAAATCTCTCCCTCTTTCTCCAGGTGAGCAAACCATCGTCCTCTGTTCTGGGTTTTTTTCTTGCATGTTTTGGTTCTTTTGTCTGAAGGTTTCCTCTCAGAACTATGTCCGGATTCTTGTTTTTATTTTTATTTTTATTTTGTTGGACGAGGTTTCCAAGGCTATCTCTTTACCTTTCTTGTTCTTGGTGTGATTTCCCACACTCTATTGTGTAAATGTCTTTATGGTCCTCCTCTCTCTGTACTATACAATAAGTATCACTTTTTCTTTATATGTTCTTTTAATGTCATAATGTCTGAAACTTTTTACCCAGAAAGAAACTCTCTGTCTGCTTAAATACTCTCTATAGGTACTGATTTAGTTGCATCTTTTGTGTTTCCAATTAAAAAAAACAAGGAACACAAAATTAAAGTTTTTTTTTTTTTTTTTGACTCACCCGTTTACTCCTTCCACCATATCTGTATGAACAGTTGTGGAGAGTAAGCAGCAACAGCAGAACAAGAAAAATCAAGTTTCTGAACATAAAGCCAGCAGTAGAAACATCAGAGTGAGTGGGTCCACAGCAACAGTAGCAGAATCAGCATTAGTGGTTGCTAAAAGACCTGACTCCGGTGGTCAAGAAGGCTCTGTCATTTATCTTCTCGCCAACCATTTTCTTGTCAAGTTTGATCCTTCACAAAAGATTTACCATTACAATGTTGACATATCTCCACACCCTTCAAAAGAAATTGCTCGGATGATCAAACAGAAGCTCGTGGAGACTGAGCCGAGTAGCTTCTCCGGTGCTGTCCCTGCGTTTGATGGTAGGAAAAACCTTTATAGCCCTGTGGAGTTTCAGGAAGATAGGCTTGAGTTCTTTGTTAATCTCCCTATCCCATCTTGCAAGACGGTGATGATGTACGGTGACTTGCGAGATAAGCAACCTCAGAAGAAGATTGATAAACTGTTTAGGGTCAACATGAGGCTTGTGTCTAAGTTTGATGGGAAGGAACAGAGGAAAGAAGGTGAAAATTGGGCTCCTCTGCCTCAAGAATACGTTCATGCTCTTGATGTGATCTTGAGGGAGAATCCAACGGAGAAATGTACATCGATTGGAAGATCGTTTTACTCGAGTTCTATGGGTGGATCTAAAGAGATTGGAGGAGGAGCTGTTGGACTCAGAGGGTTTTTCCAGAGTCTTAGACAAACTCAGCAAGGTTTAGCCCTAAACATGGATCTCTCAATCACAGCATTCCATGAGAGCATTGGGGTAATAGCCTACTTGCAGAAGCGGCTCGAGTTTCTCAAGGATCTTTCTAGGAACAAAGGTAGAGAGCTGAGTTTGGAGGAAAGAAGAGAAGTGGAGAAAGCACTTACGAACATAAGAGTCTTTGTTTGCCATAGAGAAACTGTTCAAAGGTATAGAGTTTACGGGTTAACAAAGGAGACTACAGAGAATCTTTGGTTTCCGGATAGAGATGGGAAGCATCTAAGGCTTATGAGCTACTTCAAAGATCATTATAGTTATGAGATTCAGTTCAAGAACTTGCCGTGTCTGCAGATTAGTAGGACGAGACCTTGTTACCTTCCTATAGAACTATGTATGATCTGTGAAGGTCAAAAGTTTCTTGGGAAGCTTTCGGATGATCAAGCTGCAAAGATCATGAAAATGGGCTGCCAAAGACCAAATGAAAGGAAAGCTATTATTGACAAGGTTATGTCAGGACCGGTTGGTCCATCGAGGTAATTCATTTAGTCGAGTTTCTATATTCTAGTACTAAAACATCGAAAAGATTTTAATCTTTTGTTTCTTTGGTTTGACAGCGGAAACCAAACAAGAGAATTCAACCTCGAGGTCTCGAGAGAAATGACATTGCTAAAAGGAAGAATACTTCAGCCTCCAAAGCTTAAGCTTGACCGGCCAAGGAACCTTCTAGAAAGTAGAGTTTTTAGAGAAACTCGAATCGAGAGATGGGCTTTGATGAATATTGGAGGCAGCCCGGATCAGAAATCTACCATTCCCAAGTTCATAAACGAGCTCACTCAAAAGTGTGAGCATTTGGGAGTCTTCCTAAGCAAGAATACAATAAGCAGCACCTTCTTTGAACCATCACACATACTAAACAACATTTCGCTTCTCGAATCGAAGCTGAAGGAGATTCAAAGAGCGGCATCGAACAACCTCCAGCTGATTATCTGTGTAATGGAGAAAAAACATAAAGGATACGGAGATCTAAAACGGATCGCAGAGACAAGAATTGGCGTTGTGACGCAATGCTGCTTATACCCTAACATCACTAAGCTCAATTCTCAGTTCGTTGCAAACTTAGCTCTCAAGATCAACGCCAAGATTGGCGGATTCATGACCGAGCTCTACAACTCGATACCTTCTCATATCCCGAGATTGTTTAGACTCGATGAGCCAGTGATCTTCATGGGAGCTGACGTAACGCATCCTCACCCGTTTGATGACTGTAGTCCTTCAGTAGCGGCTGTGGTCGGGAGCATAAACTGGCCAGAAGCTAACCGATATGTCTCTAGAATGCGGTCTCAGACTCATAGGCAAGAGATCATTCAAGATCTTGACTTGATGGTCAAGGAACTTCTTGATGATTTCTACAAAGCCTTAAACAAGCTTCCAAATCGGATCATATTTTTCAGAGACGGTGTGAGTGAGACACAGTTCAAGAAAATCCTCCAAGAAGAGCTTCAATCCATTAAAACCGCTTGCTCTAAGTTCCACGGTTACAACCCGAGCATCACGTTCGCCGTGGTCCAGAAAAGGCACCACACGAGGCTGTTCCGGTGCGATCCTGACTATGAGAACATCCCTCCTGGAACAGTGGTCGATACCGTGATAACTCATCCTAAAGAGTTTGATTTCTATCTGTGTAGCCATTTGGGAGTGAAGGGCACGAGCAGGCCAACGCATTATCACATCTTGTGGGACGAAAACGAGTTTACTTCAGATGAACTGCAGAGACTTGTGTATAACTTGTGTTACACTTTCGTGAGGTGCACGAAACCTGTTTCGATAGTGCCGCCGGCATATTACGCTCACCTTGCAGCCTACAGAGGAAGGCTATACATCGAGAGATCATCTGAAACTAATGGAGGATCCATGAATCCTTCTTCTGCGTCTCGAATGGGTCCTCCCAAGACGATTCCTCTCCCTAAATTAAGTGATAATGTCAAGAATCTCATGTTTTACTGTTGAGTTATGTTCTTGATCCTGTTCTTTCTAAGTTCTTGATTTGAGTTCCTTGAGATAGAAGCCAGTGTTAAGATGAAGAATCTTCCCACATTTTGTGTTCGGAATCGAGTTAAACAACATGATATTTGTTAAGAACATCCATAATATCCGTTAAAAACGATGGTATTTAAGAAAAAAAACATGCAATAAAATATATAAACTAACTTATTATTATTTATCTTCACTAAACTAACTTATTTATACTCTGCTGGATGAATTAGGTTTCGTTCTGTACAATAATAGTGTTCCATTTCAATTCATCACATGTTATTATTATCAATACCAAGCCACCGCCAATTATTGAACTTGAAAAAGCCCAAACAGTTCTTTCTTTTGTATGAAACTCTTTTAAAAGGGGGAAAACAAAAAATTAAAGTTCTTTCTTCTGTTTTTTTTGGATGCTTGAAGTTGATCATTTAATAAGTTTCTATCTACGATCACAACCACAAAACCTTATGAATGTCAGTTTTTGTTTTTTTTTGGAACACTAGTCTTCAATAATATCGAAATGGGAACATATCATCAACACCAAAACTCCAACTATAGTAATAATTCCATCACATTCAATATAACATCAAGGTCAAAATTTCAACCAAACACTCGAAAATTAAAGAGTAGTAATTTGTAGGGACTCCAAAGTTTTTGCCTTTTTCATTTAAGTTCAAATTGTCATGATTTTAGAGAGATGATTATTTTTGGGATTAAAATTGAAAATACCGAAATTAAATGCTCTGAAACAAATAAAGCTTCGGGAGTTTGGAAAGGTGAAAGACCCAAAACAAGAGAAAGGACAAAAGTGAGAAAAGGAGAAGAAAAAAAATGAATAGTTTGCAAGTTGGAAGAAAGTGCAGTTAATGAATGGGCAGAGAGTTGCAGCAAAAATATCAAAATATTTATTATTACTTTTCAGTTCGGTAATAAGCGAGGTTTTAGAGATTTTTTTGTTTTTAAATAAGTGATACGATTCAATACAAAATTAAATAGTTTTTTATTGTTTTTATTTTTTATATTTTATAGATTGTTTTTTTTATTAGTTGAATTGTGTTTAAATGTACAATAAATGATATTTTTAGTATAAAAATAAATAAAAATTAAATAAATATTTAATATGTGAGGGAGTATTACTTAAGTTTTCCAAACAATAACGACGACACAGAGGACCAAAGAGATGACAAATGATTTTTATTTATAACAAATGAAATAAAAGAGGAGAGAACAAAAAGAGGAATTAGGAGTGTTTTTGTGAATTGTCACAAAATAAGTAAAGGGGAAAGAAAGAAAGAAAATGAAAATGTTCATCTTTTGGTTTTCTTTTCATCTTTTCTATTTCTCGGGAACTTAAATTCTTCAGACAAGTGAGAGAACTAGTACCAAACTGTCTCAATTCTCTCTCTTTCTTTTTCTTTAATTATATGGTAGTTTTTGTATATGGTATATAAATTGAAATTTGTATTATATTGGAAGTTTTTTTTTTGTCAAAGTATTATATTGAAAGTTATATAATTAACTATACATTAATTCATGTTCAAAATTTTGCTAGAAACTAGTCGGGCGGTCGAACTGGTAGCAAAAAAATTGGGAATTAATCGGGGATTAATTTCTGACCTTTTAATGTATTTTTAACATGTTAATCCATTATAATTTATAGTTTCAATATAATATTATGTTCAAAATTAGAGAAAACACATGAAAACAAATATTAGGTCCAAGACATTATGATTTTCATTCAAAATATGAACATGGACTTATCAAATTTTAGAACCAACTAAATTATTTTAATTTTAAAAAAAAACTGGGCTAGACAACTGCATAGACGGAGATTAATCGGCATAAACGGAAATTAATCGGACACCCAATTTATTGAACCGATTATCTATAAATCGTCACGGTCTATCGTCGTTAAGAGGCAGCCAATTTTTTGAACAGGACGTGCAATCGTATACAATTTGAGTGGTACTTACTTCGTCTCCCGTGCAAAAACTATACATTCAAACTAATTATTAGGTTAGTCTCAATATTTTCAATTATTTTGGCTAAAGTTTAAGTTAACAAAATCATATTTTGCCAAACTGTAACACTTCTCGAACGAACTGTCTATGTGTTGTCAAATAATCTCAAACATTTACGGAAGGAACACATGACACCCACTCATCTTATTATATAAACATGAAAGCGTTAGATAATAATTTAAATAAACAAAATAGTAAAGTTTAAATAACTAAAAAATGCAAGACTATTACGACATCAGATATTCAGAATTATTAGGTGAAGACCCTGTTCAAAAAATCGGCCGTCTAAACGCTAAGCGACGAAGTACCGCTGCGATTTTAGCCTGTGCGGGTGAGTTAATCGGTCAACCAATTTTCATCCGATTTCAACGCTTTATAAGAAAATCGGCCGCCTAACTTAAAAAATCGGTCCAATCATTGTATTTATTTGGTCCACATTTTATTAAAAATTTGGCCCAATAGACAATAGTTAACAAAAACCCATTTTTACAATTATCGTTCTACATCGAATCCCTAAAACAGATGAGCCCTAATCGTGATTCATCCCAAATCGTGATCAAATTTGAGTGAGGTTGATCTTCTTCTTCTCCTACTGGTAAAATCTTCTCTCCGAGCTTCTTCTCCGACTGGTAAAATCTTCTCTCCAATCTTCTTCTTATCTCCCAAATCGCGATCAAATTTGAGTTAGGCTGACATTTCTGTTGCAATATTAGTTGAGAAGATCGTTGTTAGTAGCAAGGAAACCGATTTCTTGCTCTTCTTCTTCCTATTATTATGTGTTGGTGTTGGATCGAATTCGATCAAGGCAAAGGCATCGTGGGTTTTTGTTCAAAGGAGAATAAATTAGCTCTGGAATCGAGGATCTTTATTTTTGTGATTATGAGAATAGGAACACTTTCTGATTCCATTTTAGATGCATAATTGGATCAAGGGCACAAATTTACGGATCATAGCTGTGAAAGTGTGGATTTTTGGCTGATTCAGGATAGTTATATACAAAAGATATTTTCTTGCTATCTAATTATCTACGTCTACCTAAAACACAGCTAACTGCATATGTGCAGTACTCGAGATAGGAAGAAAACAAAGGAAATCAATTATACATGTAGTATACTAGATATCAATGATTACTGTTACAAAGCTACTATTATAATCCTTGTATATTAAGTGTGTGCAGTGCAGAAATGAAAGATAAATATTTGTTTTTTGGTGTGATTTAAGTATAATAAGCAAGAGCCAAATGATGGATATTCACGTGCTTAGCACAATTATATTGACCACACTAGAAACTAGAGTTATTGTAGATGTCATAGGTGTTGCTTACTCTGTTTCTCGTTGAAGCTTTAAGATGTGTTCTCTAGATTGGTGTCAAACTCTATTGTGGTTTTATATTTACGGGTCATAGCTGAGAAAGAAGATAAGCGTTTGTTTTTTGTTTATATTTCAACAAGTTTTCATTTTTTTTTTTCTTGTTTTTTNTCCATAAAATTGTTACAAAAATATTAATTCACATCAATTATTTAGTTGATGCGTTTACAAATTTGAATTAACATCACTTAGAAAAATGATAGAAGATTTACATCAATAAAAAGTTATATATTTATATAAATAATAAATGAATAATAATAATAGTTGAATTTCACAAACGTATATTCTATTTTAGAAATAAGATTGTGACTTTAATATCTCTTTTAAAAAACATCCTATAATATGGCCAATCATATTTTAGCATGTGGCTTGTGCTTTATATTTAAATGAATATTAACAAAAAAACAATTGCAATGCATTACATGTACGTGTTCACTATTAAAGTATTGATTTGTATTTGTTTAATCAAAAATATTTTTAAATAACGATTTAATTTGGCTCAAAATCTGTTTATATCTTCATTTTTTCCTCAAAACTAACAAATTAGATTTTCTAGATTTGTTTTCCTTTTTTTTTTCTCACACACCATCCTTATTCCTAGCCCACAATCTTCATAAATGCTAAATTATCTCTCTTACTTGATACTTTCAAAAATCTTCAAAAGCAGATCTCTCTTACTCTTTATTTTATCTTCTCTTTTTCTTTGCGAGTGTGATTCCGATTTTCTCACTGGTATTTCAATTTTTTCCAGTGTTATTTTGGTTTCCATACTCATCAATCTGCCATGAATGTTGGCTATGTGTGAAGAAAAAACAAGAACATACGGTGAATTCGCCCTATAACATGAGAGATGGTGATATTGAGATTTAGGAGTCGTGCCTACACGGTTTGGAAAAAGCAAATAATAAAGGTATCTCAACACTTATGCTAAATACATTTACAAATAATTATAATTTTTCAAAGATTCGAAGAAATATATTATTTTATTTTAATCCGAAATTTTGCCAAATTTGATTCAAGGGTTCTTTAACCAGGAACAAACTTACAGCTTTTGTTCTACAAACGGAAGAGACAAGACAAGGAAAAAAAATGGAAGTTTCCAAGATGAAAGAATTGGACAAGATGTTAAATCATAACTAGCTTCATCGTTATCTTTTTAAATCATACCACTATATTTTTCTTTTGGTTATAAAGTGTTGTTGAAAGTATATATTAATAGGGTTCGATCCATGAATTTTTACTTTACTTTTGTATATGAGACTTATTATTTATGATATTGTATTATTAAAATCTTCTCAAGATCTTATAATAGTTGAAAACGATTGATTTTGGGATGAATATATCCACCATTTTTTGCTATATAAAAGCATCTAATTGTGAAATAATAATTTCTGAAAAATATTTAAAGCAATATCCATATTTAATTAAATCTTATAAATCTAAAAGCAAGTAGATTTTTATATTTGTTACAAAAATGATGCGTGAGTATTTTAATGACAGTCAAAATGATGTGTGCATTTTAACTGATATAATATTACCATCATTTGTGAAAACAGACAAAAATTATTTACATCAGTTATAGCAATAGACACGTAAATATTAAAATCGGTTATGCTAACCATCATAAATATTTATATCATTTTTGGTAACCGACACATAAATGCATCGTTTATTACAATTGTTGTAAATATTTCCATCAATTACTATAACCGATACATTAATTTGCATCGCCACTATCAGAATCGATTATATAAGTGATGGTAATACATTTATATCATTCAATAACCGATGTAAATGTAAAAAATAAATGATGCTAACTACCTTGTTTTTTGTAGTGTACACTACAAAAAAAGAGGTGTGTTGCATCACTTAAATAGTATCACAAAATTAAGTGATATTAAATTGAATTACTTATTAATAAATGATACAAATTATGTGATTTAACATCGGTTATAATAATTGATACTTATTTTGACTTGTTTGACATCAATTTCATATAATTGATACAAATTTACATTAGTTTACATCACTTCCATAAAATTGTTACAAAAATATTAATTCACATCAATTATTTAGTTGATGCGTTTACAAATTTGAATTAACATCACTTAGAAAAATGATAGAAGATTTATATCAATAAAAAGTTATATATTTATAAAAAGTTAACCTAACCGTCCGACTAGCGCCTAGCGCAATTTTGAACATTGGGTGAAGATGCTATCTTGTGCTAGAAAGTATAGTGACTGGAAATTAATAATTACTTTCAATCAATGGGAACTTATTGGAAGAAAAAGGAAAAAAAATTATGTGAAAAATACGAAAATTTAAATGTTAGGCTACTAGATGTCGAAAATACCAAACTTCCAAAATGATGGGTTTTTAGCCTATTTTCCTATGAAGTATTCGGTTTCTGATTATTCATACACGAAGTATCGATCAATGCTAAAAACATCATGAACTCCTTAATTTTTTGAATTTACTACATGAAATTATGAAATTTGGTCAATTTCACCAAAACCGTAAACGATGTGAGTTTTCCGTTAACGGTTGCTGACGTGGCTGACAGGTGGCACATCGGTTTGATTTGGTTTGAAATTAAACTAAATTTTTTTTAATTGCTTAGACCAAAACGACGTTTTGGTCTCAGTTTCATTTGTCCTTTTTTTTTTTTCATTTGTCCATTCGAAACGGCAACCAAATCTCATTGACCCGAAACGCTCTATTATCGCCATTGAGATGGACCTTGAGATTTTCTCTGGTTAGTCAGAGGTGAGGAGATTTCGCGAGACCGGAGACAGTCTAAGCCAGAGCAGATCGAGGAGATTTCGCGAGTTTCTGGTTTGAAAAAAAAAAAAAAAATGAAGACATGAAGAGAAGCTAACGAAATTTAGTTTTATTCATCAGTTTCAAGGCCTCAAAGGTTCATCATGAGCATCTGACCCGAAGGTGAAGGTGGCTTTGGACATCAACTGAAATTTTAATGAGGATTGTGATAGGAAATCATGTCTGGTCGCTGTCGGGAAATGAAGTCATCGGAGAATAAGACGCTGAGTGTTTGGTGTAGTACCGTAAAATACCGGATTGAAAACTTGTGATTAATAACAATGATTATAACGATACAACAAGAAACAAATTATGAAAGAAAACATTCGAGACAGAGCTATTCCATGATAAAATGGAGACACAGAGTCGAGATATGATCTCTTTCCTTAATTCAATAAATCCCCCGTAGTGATACGGAACTGTAGGATATTTGAATCCCATGATACAACCGTGGCGAGACCGTTTCACACTCACTTGAAAGCGGAATCTACGAACTATATACTACGATATACTCTCGACGTAAAAACTTATGATTTTAAAGACAAAGAAGAACACGAGGGAGAGAGAGTTGTTCTTGTTGAACAATGATTGTTTGGTGTGTTTTTAAATGAAGAGAAGAAGGCTCTTTATATAGAGGAGGAGTGGCCGCCCATGACATCACGCCGACGCACACAGTGACGCACCGCCGCGCAAGGTGGCACGCAAGGTGGCATTTGATGATGCATGCCGTGACGCACCGCCGCGCAAGGTGGCGTTTGATGACGCATGCCGTGACGTTATGCACACCGGTGGCACCGCAAGTAGCGCGCAAGGTGGCACCGCAAGATGCGCGTAAGGTGGCACCGTAAGGTGGCATCGCAAGGTGTCGCGCAAAGATGGCACCGCAAGGTGTCGCTCAAAGAGAGTTGATACCGACATATGAGATAACAAGATTTGTTTTCCGTATCAATGGTAAACCGATCTACGGGAAAAATTTGTTAGTTATGCGGTATTAAATGTTCAGTTTTGAGATAAAACGTTTGTAAAAATTTGTCCCAAAAAGGACTTTTTATTGGGCCGATGGCCCTGACCACGAGACCACGAGACCAGAGCCCGAGCCCGGCTAGGCTAGGCGGCGGCGGCGCGCGTAGGGGTCCCCATCCTCTCTTTAACACACCAAGGGTGTTAGCCTTTTAAATAAAGACATTGATTCCTCCATATATATACATGTGTGTTTTTCTCATTCTTTCCAATGTGGGACAAAACACACACACACTTAATTAGCCATCAAAATCTATGGGCTATTTCATTCACTTCTTCTATTTTAATTAAGCCCATTTGTCTTTATTAAAATTGTTTTAACAATCCCCCACATGAATACAAATTACTCTAAACAGACGAAGACTCGATAGACTTGACAGACTATTCTGACTAGATATAACTGACTAGACAGACTTTACTGACTAGACAGACTCTACTAGACAGAAAACAGTTGAGAGTATAAACGAAAATTCATTGTATCTGAGATGGTAGCAATTTTTCAGCCTTGAACCAATCATTGTTATAACTGTCGGATTTACTTGGCCAGGAGGTGAACATGATGTCTTGAACCCCCCGAATTTTGATGTAAACCGAGACAACAACTATAACACAGCTTCATTTCTTGTAGAACTAAGTTCTCTATTGTGTTCATTTTGGCCTTGAACATGCCTGGTTAATCATGAGTGAACTTGGAAAATATAGCCTCAATATTATTTTCTTAGAAACGGCCATATTTCACACTCATAAGGTGATTTGCCGTTAGCTTGTAATTTTTTGGGGGGTATCTTGTAATACTCTATTTTAGAAAGCTTGGACTCAAATCATTAAATGCTTACGCTTATCCTGAAAACATACAGGTAGCACTGTTTATCATCCTGAGAACTGGGAAGAGACAAAGTCTCACAGTGCGTTTAGGAGATTTAGTTTGACTTAGTTTTCTCTTTGAACCTACTTCTTGGGATCTCTAGTCCGTAGGTGGGGTTACCGCCAAACCTCCTCTTATGTCATAGGCTTTAATCCCATTCCTCTTGATGATTTTACAACTTGATCTCGTGACAAACCTTTAGTGAACGGATCTGCTAGGTTGTCTGTCGATTTGATGTAATCAATTGTGATTACACCACTTGAGATCAAATATCTAATGGTTTTATGACGTCTTCTTATATGACGAGATTTACCATTATAGAGATTACTCAGTGCCCAAGCTATAGCCGATTGACTATCACATTGTACTCGTAATGCTGGCACTGGTTTCTCCCACATTGGAATATCTTCCAAAAAATTCCGAAGCCATTCTGCTTCCTCTGCGGCTTTGTCTAGCGCTATAAACTCAGATTCCATGGTTGATCTGGCCAACAGAGTTTGTTTGGTAGATTTCCACGACACTGCTCCACCACCAAGCGTAAAGACATATCCACTTATGGATTTTGAGTTTTTAGCGTCAGAAATCCAGTTTGCGTCACTGTATCCTTCCAAAACTCCCGGTTCTTTACCATAGTGTATACCATAACTTTTAGTATGACGTACATAGTCAAATACTCTTGTTATGGCTTTCCAGTGTGTATGTCCTAGATTACTAGTGTAGCGACTCAGTACATTGACTGCGTGCGCTAAATCGGGTCTTGTACAATTTGTTAAGTACATTAGACTTCCGATTACTCTTGCATATTCGAGTTGTGACACCGCTTCACCTGTATTTTTTGTTAGGTGAAGTTGAGAGTCAACATGAGTTTTTGTTGTCCCATTTGAGTAGTCTTTAAACCGCTCAAGGATCTTTTCAGCATAATGTGTTTGGGATAGAATGATTCCTTCAGAATTTCTAGTGATCTTAATCCCTAGAATGACATTAGCAAATCCCATATCTTTCATATCAAACTTACTGCTTAGCATACTTTTGGTTCGATTGATCATGTCTTTATTGCTACCAATAATTAGCATATCATCAACGTACAAACAGAGCAAAATATATCCGTAAGGAGTAATTTTGATGTATATGCATTTATCACATTCATTTATACTGAAACCATCTGACATAATTACGTTGTCAAATTTTTCATGCCATTGTTTTGGAGCTTGCTTGAGTCCATACAACGACTTTACAAGTCTACATACTTTGTGTTCTTGTCCCGGGACAACACACCATTCAAGTTGTTTCATATAAATCTCCTCTTCTAAATCACCATTTAGAAAGGCAGTTTTCACATCCATTTGATGGATTTCTAGGTTTCTTAATGCTGCTAAACTAATCAGCATTCGAATTGAAGTTATTCTCGTTACCGGAGAATAGGTGTCAAAGAAATCCATGCCTTCTTTTTGCCGGAAACCTTGCACCACAAGCCTAACCTTGTACTTATCTATTGAGCCATCGGTTTTCAATTTTGTTTTGAAAATTCATTTACACCCTAGTGATTTAAACCCTTGTGGTAAATCGGTTATCTCCCATGTATGGTTTTGCATAATGGAGTCGATTTCACTATTGACGGCTTCCTTCCAAAAAGGTGCGTCTGGTGTAGACATGGCTCTAGTGAAACTTTGAGGTTCATTCTCTAAAAGAAAGACCATTAATAAATCTTCACCATAAGATTTTTTCGTACGAGCTCTTTTGCTACGTCTAGGTTCATCTGCAACTTCTTCTGCATCATCTAAAAATGTGCCAGAAGTGCTTGCTTCAGTTACAGAGGTAATTGCAACTTTCTCTTCACGAGTTCGTTTCAGATTTTTATCTTTACATGGAAACACATGTTCAAAGAAAGAAGCATTCCTTGATTCCATGGTTGTATTAACATGGATGTTCGGTATGTCTGATTTATGAACCAGAAACCTATAAGCACTACTGTTGTGTGCGTATCCGATGAAAATACAATCCACTTTCTTAGGTCCAATTGTGACCTTTTTAGGAAGTGGTACTGCGACTTTTACGAGACACCCCCACACTTTCAGGTATTTGTACGAAGGTACAACACCTTTCCAAAGTTCATATGGTGTTTTACCAGTGATTTTGTGCGGTATTTTGTTGAGGATATCATTGGTGGTAAGCAACGCTTCCCCCCACATGTTCTGGGGTAACCCAGATTCTTGCAACATTGCATTCATCATCTCTTTAAGAGTTCGGTTTTTTTTGTTCCGCAACTCCGTTAGATTCAGGTAAATAGGGAGCGGTTGTTTGATGAATAATTCCATGTTCTTTACAGAACGCATTATATGGTCCATCATATTCGCCTCCTCTATCACTTCGAACTACTTTTATAGTTCTATCGAGTTGGTTTTCAACCTCGATTTTATATTCCTTGAATTTTTCCAAGGCTTCATCTTTGCTTCGTAGCAAATAGATGTAACAATATTTTGTATTATCATCTATGAAAGTCACAAAATATTTTTTACCGCCTCGAGTTTGAACAAATTTTAAATCACACAAATCTGTATGGATTAAACCGAGAGGTTCGGTTGTTCTCTCTACACGAGGGGATGGGGTTTTTGTGAGTTTTTCCTGTACGCATACTTCACATTTCTCTTTACTTGTTTTGTAAGTCGGGATTAGGTTTAAGTTCATTAGTCTTTTTATCGACTTAGAATTAACGTGTCCTAACCGTTCATGCCAAATGTTAAATGACTCAAGCAAATAAGCAACTGGATCTTTCTCATTAATGGAAATGTTTGCAACAGATTCAACAACAGAAGTTACAACATTAGAAGTCGATGCTTCATTATTACGAATGACTGTCATAACACACATTTTGATCAGGTCATTCTTCACGTACCCTTTGCCTAGGTACACCCCATACTTCTTCAGAACCAGCTTGTCTGAATCGAAGTAGACAGCAAATCCGGCCTTGCTCATCAGAGTGCCGGAGATCAGATTATTTCTCATGTCTGGGACATGCTTCACATTTTGAAGGATGACTTCCTTTCCCGAAGTCAGCTTTAACACCACTTTCCTACGACCAGCAATCTTGGAAAATGCGGAGTTCCCCATAAAAAGTTGCTCCTCATACTTGCTCTTCTGATACGTGCTAAACATGCGCCTATCAGTGCATATGTGGGTTGTGGCACATGTGTCGTACCACCACTCCATCTGGTTGTCATCAACCATGTTGGCCTCTGTGACCACAACACACAAGTCAGCTTCTGTGAGGTTGGATTGGGCATTCCCAGTGTTTTTGGGTTTACTCCTACACACGTCAGCTTTGTGGCCAATTTTACCACAATTGTGGCATTTTCCTTTGAACTTCTGTTCAGTTGAACCCTTCTTCTTGAAGTTTGTAGAATTGGTAGGTTTCAGATTTGGCTTAGCCGCGGTTTTGCATTTACCTTTCCCTTTGAACTTGTGTTCAGCCACGTTCACGTCGTAGTCACGACTTTGAAGGCCAGTTGAGGTTCGGTTCCTAGCCTCCATTTGCAAACGTGTGACTAAGTCTTCGAGAGACAAAGCCTTTCGCTTGTGCTTCAAGTAGTTCTTGAAGTCCAACCAGCCCGGAGGAAGCTTCTCGATGAAGCAATTAACTGTGAAGATCTCACAGATGCACATTCCTTCCGCCGCTATCTCGTGGCAAAGGAGTTGAAGAGCTTCAACTTGCTCCATCATTGGTTTGGAGTCCACCATACGGAAGTCAATAAACTTTGAATCCTGACATCCTGTATCAAGAGCTTTGTATTTCTTCTCCAAAGCGAGCCACAAGTCCTTGGAGGATTTAGACTGACTGTACACCAAGTACAATGGGTCGATCAGACGGCCCAGAATCTAGCCTTTGCAAAGGAAATCCCCTTGGGTCCATGCATCAACGCTTGCTACAGTGAAAGCGTCAGTGTTCCCAGGTTGAAGGATTGGTTTATCCTCTTTGAGAAACTTTTCCAGCTTCAGTGTGGTTAGAAAGAAATACATCTTGTGCTGCCACGTTTTGAAGCCTTGTCCGTCAAATTTCTCCGGCATCGGTCATGTAGTGACCGTGTTTGAATGGACCACTCGGTTGGCATTGCCAGTTGATCCTTCATTAGTCGCATCAGCAGCTAATGCGGCATCTAGAGTCGGAGGTCCATCAATGTTTAGGCCGAGAAGACCGTCAATGACGTTGTCGTTTTCGTCAGCCATAATTGCAAGTCTGTTCAACACAAGAACAAAACGAGAATTAGAATAATTTCAAGTATTTGAAATTAAACACACGATTTAATATGCTAAACAAGCGTTTTAAAGCGTTATATCTTAAAGAAGAGTATTTTTAAAACGCTTTGCGGAATCACTTAAGAAGCGTTCGCAAACACCGTTTCCGTTTTCCTTGTTTACAGGAAAATGATGGAAAGCTCCGGATCTTATCCGTTTCCTTGCCGTTTTGCAAACTTGCTTAGAAAGCGTTCGCAGAAACGTTGTGTTTAACCGTTTTGAGAACGATTCGCGGAAACGCTAAAGAGCGGATCGCAAATCCGTTAAGAAAGTGGATAACACAGCTCCGAGATTTTTTAAAAAAGAAAGCCGATTTGAAATCGTTTTAAACAAGTTGACAAATTCTCAATCCGATTAAAGCGATAAGCTAGAAGCGGATTTATTGAATTAAGATTGTAGTACCGTAAAATACCGGATTGAAAACTTGTGATTAATAACAATGATTATAACGATACAACAAGAAACAAATTATGAAAGACAACATTCGAGACAGAGCTATTCCATGATAAAATGGAGACACGGAGTCGAGATATGATCTCTTTCCTTAATTCAATAAATCCCCCGTAGTGATACGGAACTGTAGGATATTTGAATCCCATGATACAACCGTGGCGAGACCGTTTCACACTCACTTGAAAGCGGAATCTACGAACTATATACTACGATATACTCTCGACGTAAAAACTTACGATTTTAAAGACAAAGAAGAACACGAAGGAGAGAGAGAGTTGTTCTTGTTGAACAATGATTGTTTGGTGTGTTTTTAAATAAAGAGAAGAAGGCTCTTTATATAGAGGAGGAGTGGCCGCCCATGACATCACGCCGACGCACACAGTGACGCACCGCCGCGCAAGGTGGCACGCAAGGTGGCATTTGATGATGCATGCCGTGACGCACCGCCGCGCAAGGTGGCGTTTGATGACGCATGCCGTGACGTTATGCACACCGGTGGCACCGCAAGTAGCGCGCAAGGTGGCACCGCAAGATGCGCGTAAGGTGGCACCGTAAGGTGGCACCGCAAGGTGTCGCGCAAAGATGGCACCGCAAGGTGTCGCTCAAAGAGAGTTGATACCGACATATGAGATAACAAGATTTGTTTTCCGTATCAATGGTAAACCGATCTACGGGAAAAATTTGTTAGTTATGCGGTATTAAATGTTCAGTTTTGAGACAAAGCGTTTGTAAAAATTTATCCCAAAAAGGACTTCTTATTGAGCCGATGGCCCTGTCCACAAGACCACAAGACCGCGGCGGCGGCGCACGTAGGGGTCCCCATCCTCTCTTTAACACACTAAGGATGTTAGCCTTTTGAACAAAGAAATTGATTCCTCCATATATATACATGTGTGTTTTTTCCATTCTTTCCAATGTGGGACAAAACACACACACACACACACTTAATTAGCCATCAAAATCTATGGGCTATTTCATTCACTTCTTCTATTTTAATTAAGCCCATTTGTCTTTATTAAAATTGTTCCAACATTTGGATCTATCTTATTTAAATCGAGCATTAGATGTTAGCAGAGAGATGACGTTAGAAGGATCATCGGGAAATACAGAATTCCTGTCCAGAGACATCTCGAGTTGGGTTCTTCAATTGGAAAACGGCGGTAACAACAAATTGAATTTTCCGAAATCAAAAAGATCTAACAATCTGAAATCGGAAAGAAGAGTTTTACGAAAGAGAAGCGTGTCTGTAACAACAAATTGAATTTTTGGGTTTCGTAAATGATTTTCGTGTTTTACCACATCAATTACCCTAATGCGCACACTACCGTAGTCATAACGGTATGTCGATGTTGTACTTAGGGATCGAATCCACAGAGAGAAAGAACAGCACAATAAGAATACAAGAAACTAATTAAGCTAAGCTAAACGTTTTTGGGTATTTGTATAAGGAACTAATTACGATAAAACTAGAAGTAAAATAAAGAAACGTAGAACGAGAAAATTACAGGACACTTAAAATGATCAAAGCTAGTTTTAAAGACACAAGTTCAATGAAGATAAGACAATAAACTCGGTTTACTCAAGAAGACAGAATATAGACCGTAGGATATGGTATGCGATTTCGAGTATTTGATGATTCTCTCATGAAGTTTCTAGTTACTCAATGAGCTTGTTCTATGGCAAGGGACACAAACTAATAGCTTAACTCACTTCCGTGATGCTAAACCCTTTATTAATAACTCGAATTAGCTAATCTTCCGATTGCAATAACCAAATTATCGATAAGCATGAAACGAAAGCCTTTTTTAGCCAATAAATGAACCTTAGTCACGATTTTCACCTTGCTAAGTGTCAAGAACATGTTAAAAGTCTTCTAGACAGCCTACTAAACCTCTTCCAAAGGAAAACTGACCATGATCTAGAGATTGAGTAGCTACTTCAATCCTAGCCTTAAGATCACTTCTAAACATAAGAACTTTTGTAATCTTGTCCTAAACATTAAGAGATTATCATCTATCCCTCTAAATCAACCATTCCCACAATCCATAAGAAAACTACTCACACAAAGTTAAAACACAAAACAAAACCGAACAAAAGCAAGACATAACAAAATTAAGAAGATTGATGGAAGAAAAGTAAGAAAATCTTCACTAAGATGGTGTGGATCTTGAATCTTTCATACAAATACAAGAGAGGAGAAGGAAGCAGTTCTAGAACAGTGAAAAGAGGCAAAGTGTTGATATTTTTCGTCAGTGTGTTATTTTTTAGAAAGCACAATAATTGTAGAATATATTACAAAAAAGTTGGACCCCAAAGTCAAGCTAAAAATCCGCCAGACACTCTTGATCGGTTATGGCGATCGGTTATAACCGATCGCCTGTGTATTTTTTCTGCCATCGACTTTTGCCATCTGTTTATAACCGATCGAGCTTGATATTTGTCGTGGGATCGCTTTTATCGATCGGTTAGTAACCGATCACATGTGTAAATTCCGGTCCTTTTGTTCTTCCTTCGATCTTTGCGGTTCCTCCTCGAACTTCGTTCGTCTCCTTTCGTCAACGCTCATCCAAATCAGTCCCGAACACCTGAGAAAGGCTCCAGCAAGCCAAA
Source organism: Eutrema heterophyllum (assembly GCA_002933915.1). Classification (NCBI taxonomy): domain Eukaryota; kingdom Viridiplantae; phylum Streptophyta; class Magnoliopsida; order Brassicales; family Brassicaceae; genus Eutrema; species Eutrema heterophyllum. The sequence goes on from PKMM01040874.1 coordinate 849,462, forward strand.
AAGAACACAAAAACGACCTAGGACATCCTAAATGCAATGTAACTCGATTTGGACCTTAATGCAATATATACCTAATAGAAACTATACGAAACACAAGGAAAACGAAAGAAAATATGAGACTTGAAGTGGTAAAATACAGTGATATCAACTCCCCCGGACTTGCTTTTTGCTTGTCCTCAAGCGAATTAAGAAAAGTAAGCCAAGAAGAGAAGTTTGAAGACGGGGACTCATATCTTAAAGGAAACACACGAAACTTTCAACTCGGGGTCCTTAGGTAAACATGTCATAACGCAAAAATCACTTCTACTCTTACGAACTTCTCCATGCCTATTGCAACTCGAATCTTTTACTCAAATGTCTAAGATTTCAGAATCTACGAGCATTCTTATCAACAAACTCTTTAACATTCATTTAAATCTTTTCAAGTGCGGTCTCACATAAGGGAATCTAACACATTCTCTGTCGGCTTTGGTGAGAAAGGCATTGAAAGCATAATGCATGAGGAGGTTCAAATTTTCCGGGCGACATACTCTCACAAAAACGTAATGCATGGCAATTTGAAAAAGCAAGGAAGGAATAGAACAAAGATGTATCAAAGATTATCTTACATCCTATCCTAGCTTTCTAATCTCTCGTCTTAAGCTCATTGCCTCACAATCACTCATCTCGTAAATAAAACCCATAGCCCTTTTGGCTAGATATACTCATTGTTCAAAACCTCGCTTCTTTTTATTTTGTTAACGCTCTAGAAATTTTTTCTTCTTAGTCTGAACCCTTATTCTCCTTTTTCTTCTTTTTTTTTTTTTTTTATTATTAAATGAGGGTTTAGACAACTTTGAATACACAGTCTTTTCCTAGAGTTTCTCGCTTTCTTTTCTACTTTCTTTTTACACCTTAGACTCTTTTTTTAGCATTGAACCGATTTCCTCTCACCCTCTTCCTCACTTCACTCACCATTTAATCCGGCTTATCCTAACCATTCTATTTCCTAGTTCCCGAGTCATTTATCTAAGGAAGATAAGCTTTGTCGTTCCTTTCTCTTACAAGATTTTTCAATTGTATGCATTTTCAAGAAAAAAGCCTCACTCACAACAAGGGTTTGAAACAATTGGCTTAGGTGATGAGGTGGGGAACTATCCTAAAAATGAGGATAGCTACTCGAATTAGCACAAGAGTGGTAAAGCGGATAAGAAAATTCGAGTATATAATTTAAGACCATGAGAATGCATTTCGAACCTTTTGACGAGACAATTAATGTTCAAGTTAGGTTCAAGTAAATAGAGTTGGAATCAAATCACAGCAAGTTTCATCCTGACCAAAGACAAGCAAGCCAAGAGATCAAAGCATGGATTTTCCAATTTTTCAAAGCGGCTTTTGCATCATAACATGTTTATCAAGGGTAATGCTTTTAAAGTTCATGTGTTTAATCATTGTCCCCTATGCAAATGAGTGCAATGATACAATTTTCTAGACTCAATTTTATTAAAAAATGAAGAGTGAAAAATCAAATCCTAAATTCTAAAATTGATTTTCGTTTTTTTTTTTTTTTAATTATGCAAATGTGAAATGTAAAAAAAGAAAATAAAAGTAAAAAAAAAATAGACCTCAGATTAGTATTCCCCCCGGACTTGATTTACACCGTCTCGGTGTATCACAAGCTCGAGAGATAACAAAAGTACATATAAAAATAAAAACGCAAAAGAGAAAGGAAGAAAAAAATGTTCAAAAGTTGGATAACTCACTAAGTTTTTGTTCCGTCTTGTTTTCTCTTCAGGTGGATATGCTCGGGCCTGTCTCATGGTCCTCGGCGTGATGAGAAGGGTCGTCGTCCGTCTCCTCGTCGTCTTCATCGTCCGAGGAAACGTAGTTGGGCGGTTGGAGCTTCTTGAACTTGCGGAAGAGCCTGGGGAATAGCTTCTTGTGCGCCTCGTTGATCTTCCGCTGCACCTTGTTGATCCGCATTTGCATCTTGTAGGCTTTGTGGACAGTCTTCTCCCTCTTGGTCTTCGGGGTGAAGTCGATCTCGAGAAGTATGTCGTTGATGTCCCCGTATAGATCGTCGCCCGTCTCATCGTCAACCGGATTGTCTTCTTCTTCGGCGGGTTGTTGCTGCTCGTCCTCGTCCTGGACGATGGCATCGAGGTACTCGTCCTCTCTCAACCTGAATGCAACGTTCTCCAACCCCAATAGTGTAGTCCGCACGGTGTTTGGAAGCTTGAAGGTTCGCGTCTTCTTGGTTGCATCGTACAACTTGTACACGTTGTCACTTCCTCCCTTTAAGAACCAGTTCTTGATGAGATAGTTGCGGTCGAGGTAGTTGCGGTCTCGGTTCGGTGAGTAGCGACGTAGGTCGACTCCCGCCTTTGCGAGGAGCGGTGTAAGGAACCCTCCTAGCCATAGATGTGGGTTCATCGCTCTCGTAGACCAGCTCCTGAAACTTACGAGTCGTGCCGCTAGGAGACTCCCGTAGTTCACATTGTCACCCAACTCGTCATCGACGGCTTCTCCGTCGCTATGCCTCAACATCCCCTTGATCCCTTGGTGGATCAAGCACAACTCCTCTAGTAGAACTGCTCCGGTCCCATGTCTCGCATAGAAGGTGTTTGCAAACAGCTTGCAAACGTATCGGATCACCGGGTTCCGCACACATGTCACCTTTGCGCTGTGACTTGAGTAATGCCCCTCCGCAACGGTATTCCACACCGTATTCCCAGCATACAGTACCGGGAATTGGATTTGCGTCTTCTTGGCGAATCCATATGCATCACACACATCAAAGATGGATAACGCATATTCGGTGTTATCCACCTTGAACCTAAGTGTCCCGTCTTGCGCCTTTTTCTCCTTAGGGTCCTTGCATTCAATTGTTACGGTTGACAAAAAGTGCCGGACCAGAACCTCAAATGTCGGCGCGTCCATTCTCGTCAAGACGCCCCTGCCGATCGAGTCTAAGAACGCGCCTACGTCATCCAATAGACCCATAGTCTCTAACAACTCCTGATCCGGGAACCGCGTCGAGTTCATCTTGAACCTCTCAAATCCCTTGAGCGCTTTCTTCTCTGTTTCCGTCCATACGACAGCTTGTCGTTCCCTTGGGTTGCTAGCACTTGTTTCCTTCGTTCTTCTGCTCGTTGATTTTCTTGCTCTAGTCGCCATTTCCTACAAAATACCTTCGGAGATTAAGAACACGGCAAACTGCAATCAAGCAAACAACCCATCATATCAAGAATCGAGATTGGGACTCACAAAAATTTCTAGAAATCACTAATTTTCACAATTTCCCAAATAATACAAATTTTCCCAAATTGTGAGTTCAAGGTGATTCTAGGTTTTTGTAATTATCAATGAAATCTAAATAAATCCCCAAATCAAGATCCCTGCAAATATTAAATTTTACAAATCCCGTTCCCGGAAATCGACACTATTCACGTCAAGAACACCTAGGGTTCACAATTGAATCCCATCATAAAAACTCGAAATTGGTTCATAATTCCACTACTCCTAGCCTAATTGACCCTAACCCAACCATCATCAAACAATTTTCGGCCCTAAATCTAGCAATCTCTTGATTTCTCAAAAGTGGAACAAACCTTGTTTTTCATGAAAAATGGCGTAAATTAAGAGCATACCTTGTTGTTGATGAAGTGGGTTGGTCGAAATTGATAGGGAGTGAGATTGTGATCGAAAAGGGAGTGAAATCGGTGAAGATCTGAGAGAGTTCTCTCCTCTCCCGTTTTTTCGCGAAGATGGTAAGTGAGGGAGAGAGAGAATGTCGCGTGAGAAGAAGGAGAAAAACACTTACATGGGCTCGCGATCGGTTATAACCGATCCGGGAAACCGTTCGATGAGGATCTTAATCGGTTATAACCGATCGTAAAAACCGATTGCTGGAGACGGTTTTTTCGTCACAGGTCGCATAATCGTGATCGATCGGCAAAACCGATCACTTAGGATTCGGATCGGTTATAACCGATCGCTGTAACAGCTCCAGCTTGTCCGGTTTTGTGATATTTCTGCTTTGATCCCGGACGTTCTCCTGCGAATCCCCATGTCTTGTAACATCGAAAACACACAAAAACAAAGATAAAATCAAACATAAATCACACATATAAACATATTGACAAAGGATAACATGGGATTGCCTCCCAACGCGCTTGTTTTAAGTCGTTAAGCTTGACTTTGTTGACGCCTCATGCGTTTTGGGGGTCAGAAAGAGGAAGAGTGGCTTGTTCCTCGATCGTGACATTTGCCAAGTACAGCTTGCAACGCTGACCGTTCACCGTGAAATCTCCCCCGGACTTGTTCCAAAGCACTATAGTTCCGTAGGGGTGAACTTCTTTGATCGCAAACGGTCCCGACCATCTCGATTTCAATTTCCCGGGAAACAACCTCAACCTTGAGTTGAACAGCAGGACTTGGTCCCCGGTTTTGAATTCTCGCTTAAGGATCTTTTTATCGTGGAAGGCTTTCGTCCTTTCTTTGTAAATCTTCGAGCTCTCATAACCTCCTTGTCGGGCTTCTTCAAGCTCCTCCAATTGTACCAAACGCTTCTCGGAGGCAGTTTTGATGTCGAAGTTGAGTAGTTTTGTTGCCCACAACGCCTTGTATTCCATTTACATCGGAAGGTGGCAAGATTTCCCGTAAAGCAAGTTGAACGGAGTTGTTCCAATTGGAGTTTTGTAAGCCGTTCGATATGCCCATAGAGCGTCGTCTAGCTTGGTGGACCAATCTTTCTTCGTTTTTCCCACCGTTTTCTCCAGAATTGCTTTAATTTGACGGTTTGATACCTCAACTTGGCCAGATGTTTGGGGATGATAAGGTGTAGCTACCTTATGCTTAAAGCCATGTCTCTTCAAAAACCCCTTGAATACTTTGTTGATGAAGTGGCTTCCTCCATCGCTTATGACCACACGTGGGACTCCGAACCTTGGAAATATGATGCTCTTAAACAGCTTCACCACGACCTTAGCATCATTTGTTGGACTCGCTATGGCTTCCACCCATTTCGATACATAGTCAACCGCTACAAGAATGTATTGGTTGCCATACGAGGACGAGAATGGTCCCATGAAATCTATGCCCCATACGTCAAACACTTCGACTTCGAGAATCGGGTTTTGAGGCATCTCGTTCCTCTTGCTTATGTTGCCCTTCCTCTGGCATGCATCACATTTAGATATGAAATCATAAGCATCCTTAAACATCGTAGGCCACCAGAATCCCGCTTGTAGAGCTTTTTGGACCGTCTTGAATGTTGCAAAGTGTCCTCCATAATCCGATCTGTGACAACAAAACAGAACCCCAGAAGTCTCCTCTTCTGAAATGCACCTCTTATAGAGCCCATCGTTGCAACGCCTATAAAGATAGGGCTCGTCCCAAAAGTAATGTCGGACATCTTTGTAAAACTTCTTCTTTGAGTACCCTTGGAGATTTGGTGGTTCTTTTTCGATTGTCAAGAAGTTGACAAAATCTGCAGACCAAGGCAAGCTAACCTCCATGGTGTTCATCGACAAAATTTCTTTCATCATAAATTCCGCCTTGTACAAGGCTCGGATCAGGTTCACTTGCTCCTCGGGCAATGAGTCATCGATGGGGATTATCTCTTCATTTCTCATCCATGATAGATGATCACCTACGCCATTTTCAATCCCCTTTTTGTCTTTGATTTCTAGGTCGAATTCTTGTAGAAGAAGAATCCACCTCAACAATCTCGGTTTTGCGTCTTTCTTTGCCAACAAGTATCTCAACGCAGCATAGTCGGTGTGCACAATGGTTTTCGATCCCACCAGTTAGGATCGGAACTTCTCGAACGAATAGACAATCGCCAAGAGTTCTTTCTCCGTTGTTGCATATTTCACTTGCGCATTGTCTAGAGTCCTACTCGCGTAATAGATCACATGGAGCTTTTTATCTTTCTTTTGTCCCAGTACGGCCCCAACAGCGTAATCACTCGCGTCGCACATCACCTCAAATGGTAAACTCCAATCCGGTGGCTGCACAATGGGTGCACTCATCAAGGCGTTCTTCAACTTCACAAAAGCTTTGTGGCATTCGTCATCAAAGATAAAATCGACGTCCTTGCATAAGAGCCTCGTGAGCGGCCTTGCAATTTTTGAGAAGTCTTTTATGAATCTCCTATAGAACCCAGCATGCCCCAAGAAGCTTATGATTCCCTTAACTGTTGATGGAGGTTCCAAAGTTGCCATAACCTATATCTTTACTTTGTCGACCTTGATCCCGTTTTCAGAAATGCGATGCCCGAGAACGATTCCGTCTTTCACCATTAAGTGGCATTTTTCCCAATTCAGAACGAGATTCGTGTCCTCGCACCTTTTTAGCACCCTACACAAATTAGAAAGACAACTACCAAACGAAGAGCCATATACGGAAAAATCATCCATAAAGACTTCCATTATATCCTCGGTGTAATCGGAGAAGATAGACATCATACACCTTTGGAAAGTCGCGGGTGCATTACACAACCCAAACGGCATCCTTCGATAAGCAAAGGTACCGTATGGGCAAGTGAAAGTCGTCTTCTCTTGGTCACTCTGGTGTATTGGTATTTGAAAGAAACCTGAGTAACCATCGAGGAAGCAATAGTATGAATGATTTGCTAGTTTTTCCAGCATTTGATCAATGAATGGCAAAGGAAAATGATATTTCATAGTTGAGGAATTCAGTTTCCTATAGTCAATGCAAACTCTATGGCATGTGATGGTTCTAGTTGAGATCAATTGGTCTTTTTCATTTTTGATTACGGTCATCCCTCCTTTCTTTGGAACTACATGAATCGGAGAGATCCAAGTACTATCCGAGATCGGATAGATCACGGCCGCTTCAAGCAGTTTCAAAATTTCTTTTTTGACTACTTCTTTTAGGTTTAGGTTTAGCCTTCTTTGGTGTTCAATTGAAGTTTTAGACTCATCCTCTAAATGAATTATGTGCATGCACAATGACGGAGAAATCCCTTTTATATCATTTAGAGAATAGCCTATAGCTCCCCTATACTTTTTCAATTCTTTCAAAAGCATAGATGTTTCCTCCTCGCTCAATGCATCATTTATGATAACCGGATATGAGGAGTTCGTTCCAAGAAATGCGTACCTTAGACCGTTGGGCAACGGTTTGAGCTGAAGTTGTGGAGCGTCAAGTTCACTCCGATCATCCTCCACACTAGACTTACCATTGCGAGTGTTTTCTTTCTCCTTGACAACCACCTTCTCTCCTAACTCTGAGAAGTATGCCACTGTCGCCCATGGCAAATGAGAATCGAGAATGTTCTCATAATCCATCGCCTCCTCGTTCACAAGGTCGCTCTCCTCGCTGTTTTGTGTGAGGGCTACTTCTAGGGCATCTCCCATGCTCAACTCAGCCAAGTACTCATCAACCATCTCATCTAAGGTCTCGATGTAGAAAACACTTCCGTCTATGGTTGGCCTCTTCATCACCTCCATTATATTGAATTTCATAACGAGATCCCCCAAGCGTAAATCGATCATGCCTCCCCTCACGTCAATGATGGCACCCGCGGTTGTTAAGAAAGGTCTTCCCAAGATTATGGGATATGATGGCTCCTCATCCATTTCTAGCACCACGAAATCAGTTGGGATAATGCAGCTCCCAACTTTCAATGGCAAGTCTTCGAGAATCCCAATTGGAAACCGGATCGTTCTATCCGCAAGGATTAGCGAAATTCTCGTCTTCTTGAAGTTAGTGTACCCAAGCTTCTTAAAAACTGTCAGTGGCATGAGACTCACGCTTGCACCAAGATCGACTAGACATCTCCCAAAGGACAGGGGTCCCAATGAGCACGGTAGCGTGAAGCTGCCTTGATCCTTAAGCTTCTTAGGCATGTTGTTTCGAATTATCGCACTACACTCATGGTTTGATCACTACCATGGCATCTTCAAGTTGCCTTCTCTTTGTCATAACGTCCTTGAGTAGCTTGTTGTACGTTGGGCATTCGAGCATAAGATCAGCAAATGGTATAGTAACTTGAACCGTTTTCATGATCTTCTTGAACTTTTCGAATTGTTTGTCCATGATTTGCCTCTTGAATCTCCCCGGAAATGGAATTTTTGGCTCGTACGGTGAAAGAATGAAATCTACTTTCTTTTTGATGATTCCAGGTAATTCCCCCCCCCCAATTCCTCTTCGCCTGATCCTTGGAGATTGGATCATTCGAGGCATTGTTTCCGTCATTCTGGGATGGGATCGGTCTTCTTGATCGGTTAGTAACCGATCCTGGGTTGGTGATCGGTTTGTAACCGATCGGAGTAAGCGATCTGGACTGGCCATTTTCTTCTCGTAATCGATCGCATTTTGATGACCGATCGGTCAGATCGATCGTGATCGGTTTGTAACTGATTGGCGTAACCGATTCAGGGCTCTGTTCTTTCAAATTTTCACCAACTTCTTCAAGTCCATCTTGACTTGGTTCCTCAACCTCTACCACGACTTGCTCCCTCGTTGGTAGCTCAGTTCCACTCCTTAATGTGATCGCTTGGCAATACTCTTTTGGATTGACTTCGGGTTTCCCGGGCAACACCCCGCTCGGTACCTTCGATGTCGAGGCAACTTGAGCAATCTGGTTGTCCAAGCCTTTAACATGTTTTGACAGGTGCTCAAATTTGGCATTCAGATCCATGTATACACTGTCGACCTTATTGTTGATATCTACCATATTCTTGGTAAGTTCAACTTGCCCCTTTGCTTGCCCTTCCAAAATTTGTTGGAGCATACTTTGCACATCGCCTTGTGTTTCCTTGTTCGGTGAGTTCCCTTGGTCTGGGAAGTTGCTTGGCCTCGGTTGATAGCCCTGCTGGTAGTTTGAGTTGTAGTTCCTTTGGTTTCCTTGAAATACGCCTTGGTTAGATTTGAAGCCTCCTTGGTTGAATGTTTTGGGTTGGAATCCTTGCTGGTTCTGTGGAGGGTAGGTCTGGTCTTGGGGGTTCTCCACGTTGTTGTTTCTATAAGACAAGTTGGGATGATTCCGATAATTTTGATTGAACCCTCCTCGGTTCCCTTGGTACCCTCCTTGGTTACCAATGTAATTCACTTCGTCTTGAAGTTCTTCATTCTCCTCTTGTACTACATCTTGGTACCCTCGCTGGCCTCCATACTCTCCCACATAGTTAACCGATCTTTGGTTCGCAAGTAGAACCTTGTCTAACTTATCACTCAAGTCTTTGAACCTTTGATCGTCATACTTTGCATCTCTCACCGTTCGGTCATAATCACCACCGTAGCCTTGGTCACTTTGCGCCAAATTCTCAACTAGAATTTCCCCATTGATAACGTCTTGGCTAGAAAAACTTCCGTTGCTCGCCGTGTTCAAGGCCAGTTGGTATTTCTCAAGAACTCCTCGGTGTAGGATCCCCAAAAGTGCTTATTTGGATACTCCGTGGTGAGGACAGGCCCTTGTGTACCCCTTCAGCCTTTCCCATGCCTCATAGAACGACTCGTTCCTTCCTTGCTTAAAGTTAGTGATATCGTTTCTCAATTTCGCCGTCTTTTGTCTCGAGAAAAATTTCGCAAAGAATTGCTTCTTGCACTCCTCCCAAGTCGGTATGGTTGCGATAACCACACTCTTCTCCCACTGGGCAGCCTTGTCTCCCAAAGAGAATGGGAAGAAATTCAACTTAACAACATCCTCCGAGACCCCATTTATCTTCAACGTCCCACAAAGACGATCGAATTGATCAATGTGCTCGATCGGGTTTTCCAACGGCATGCTCAAGAACCTCGAGTTTTGCACCATGTTTATGAGGCTAGACTTGATCTCGAAGTTGTTGTTCGTAAATGGTGGTGGCCTTATCCCAGTTAAAACCCCTTGTGTAGTGGGTTCATCGAAGGCACCAATCCTTTGTGGCTGTCTAGGAGGGTGGATTGGCTGCCTCGGGTCTAAGCCCACTCCTTGGACTTCGTCTAGTGGCGGTGGCGGTTGGTTCTCCCCTAGGTGAGGAGGATCATTTCGCTGAGCGTCCATGCCTAAACGCCTCACGTGCTCAGCACGTTCTCTGGTTGCTCTTTGATTATCTCTTTCGTGCCTTCGAATATCTAGCACAAGTGGTTGCAAGTTCTCTTGCCCTTGACTTCTTGTGTGCATACACCTTCAAAAACAGAGCAAACAAAACAGAGTAGTTTAGTAACAAAGTAAAGAAAAATACTTAGACTTAGATAGAATCCAAATCCTAATGGCTATTGCTATCTCCCCGGCAACGGCGCCAAATTGATTAACGTGTTTTACCACATCAATTACCCTAATGCGCACACAACCGCAATCATAACGGTATGTCGATGTTGTACTTAGGGATCGAATCCACAGAGAGAAAGAACAGCACAATAAGAATACAAGAAACTACTTAAGCTAAGCTAAACGTTTTTGGGTATTTGTATAAGGAACTAATTACGATAAAACTAGAAGTAAAATAAAGAAACGTAGAACGAGAAAATTACAGGACTCTTAAAATGATCAAAGCTAGTTTTAAAGACACAAGTTCAAAGAAGATAAGACAATAAACTCGGTTTACTCAAGAAGACAGAATATAGACCGTAGGATATGGTATGCGATTTCGAGTATTCGATGATTCTCTCATGAAGTTTCTAGTTACTCAATGAGCTTGTTCTATGGCAAGGGACACAAACTAATAGCTTAACTCACTTCCGTGATGCTAAACCCTTTATTAATAACTCGAATTAGCTAATCTTCCGATTGCAATAACCAAATTATCGATAAGCATGAAACGAAAGCCCTTTTTAGCCAATAAATGAACTTTAGTCACGATTTTCACCTTGCTAAGTGTCAAGAACATGTTAGAAGTCTTCTAGACAGCCTACTAAACTTCTTCCAAGGGCAAACTGACCATGATCTAGAGATTGAGTAGCTACTTCAATCATAGCCTTAAGATCACTTCTAAACATAAGAACTTTTGTAATCTTGTCCTAAACATTAAGAGATTATCATCTATCCCTCTAAATCAACCATTCCCACAGTCCATAAGAAAACTACTCACACATAGTTAAAACACAAAACAAAATCGAACAAAAGCAAGACATAGCAAAATTAAGAAGATTGATGGAAGAAAAGTAAGAAAATCTTCACTAAGATGGTGTGGATCTTGAATCTTTCATACAAATACAAGAGAGGAGAAGGAAGCAGTTCTAGAACAGTGAAAAGAGGCAAAGTGTTGATATTTTTCGTCAGTGTGTTATTTTTTAGAAAGCACAATAATTGTAGAATATATTACAAAAAAGTTGGACCCCAAAGTCAAGCTAAAAATCCGCCAGACACTCTTGATCGGTTATGGCGATCGGTTATAACTGATCGCCTGTGTATTTTTCTGCCATCGACTTTTGCCATCTGTTTATAACCGATCGAGCTTGATATTTGTCGTGGATCGCTTTTATCGATCGGTTACTAACCGATCGCATGTGTAAATTCTGGTCCTCTTGTTCTTCCTTCGATCTTTGCGGTTCCTCCTCGAACTTCGTTCGTCTCCTTTCGTCCACGCTCATCCAAATCAGTCCCGAACACCTGAGAAAGGCTCCAGCAAGCCAAAAAGAACACAAAAACGACCTAGGACATCCTAAATGCAATGTAACTCGATTTGGATCTTAATGCAATATATACCTAATAGAAACTATACGAAACACAAGGAAAACGAAAGAAAATATGAGACTTGAAGTGGTAAAATACAGTGATATCAGTAAAACGGAATAAGAATTGACCAAAAGAAAATGGAGTCAAAGGTTATTCAGAGGAGGTGATTATGGTTGGCAACGGGAATCACGCCGGAGGTTGCGTAAGTGGTGACTAGAGATGCATTTGATCTGCTTGATGTGCTGTCGGGAAGATTGGCGTCGATGGAATCACTAGAAAAGGCAGTAACGATGACCTCACAATCACTAACTGAATTGTCATTGGGGAAGAAGGATTTTGCTGTTTAGGCTAATTGTTTCAGCTGATTGGTGTCGGATTGCAGCGTCGGAGAAGAAGCGCGGACCTGGAGGAGAGAAACCGGCGGTGTCGGATCGACTTCGGCTTACACGGTGGCGCAATATAACTGGCCGTTCAAGTTCTCGGGTCGGGTCAATGAGATTTAGTTGCCGTCGTTTTGGTATGAGCAATTAAAAAACAAAAATTAAATTAGTTTAATCTCAAACCAGACCAAACCGCTGTGCCACCTGTCAGCAACCGTTAACGGAAAACTCACACCGTTTATGGTTTTGGTGAAATTGACCAAATTTCATAATTTCATGTAGTAAATTCAAAAAATTAAGGAGTTCATGATGTTTTTAGCATTAATCGATATCTTGTATATGAATAATCAGGAGTTGAATATTTTACGAGGGAATAGGCTAAAAACCCCCAAAGTGGCATTCTCCTCAATTTTCATGCAAAATATTAACTTGACCGTTGAGACGCAAACTCTGCTTCGCTCCAAAAACCACCGTAACGACGTCCTACAATTTACAGTCTAGGCTAAGAATGTCTGTAAAAGAAATATACATTAACCCAAAAATTAATTTACAGTCTATTCTAACTAACGTAAACTCTATATTTGTTTACTTTACTTCGTAGAAAAATTAAGACCATCTAGAGAAAATACCTTTTACCAGAAAGAAATCTGAACCATCTCATTTATAAATCCTTTTACAAACTTTTTTTTCCTAACCAAATTTCCATATTTACTTTAGAAAAAAGGTCAAAACCGAAAGTTCAATCGGGATTAGGTATCAATCGGATATTTTTAAAATTTGGATCGGGTTCGGGTATTTCGGATCAAGAAGATCGGATATTTTTAAAATTCGGATTGAGTCGGTTCGGTATTCTCCGGGTTCGGATCGGTTTGGTATTTTTTTGGACTCTTGATAATTGAAGGAAAATCTAAAAGAGATCGTTGTGGCTCCTTATATCGCGAGAATGACAAGAAATATATCAAAGATTCGATAAACGACTAAATAACGTCTAAACACGCCTAAAATCGACAATAAACAAGAACACATCAAAGCTATTTCAAAAGTTCAGTCTAACTCAATAGTATACCCAACTTTAACCAGACCAACACTCCCGTTTCCAAAGATGGTTCACCACACACACACAAAAAAACTTCTTGGGGAGAGATGAAACATTTTCTATTTGATTATTGACAAAATTAGACCAAACTAGGAGGAATAAACATGGGCCGTCATGATATTTGACGATCGCAAAATGTAAAGAAAGCCCAGAAACAAAAAAAATGCTCGACTAGAATTCTCCTTTCATATACATGGCTTCTCAAAATTTTACGTCTGTTGCACAAAATGCAACCAAAAGTCTTTTTTTTTGTAAAACACCTCCTTTGCACTGTCCTTCCATCCTCATGTTCTAAAAAACTAAAAGACATCCTTAGAGAAGAGACAAATCTTGTGCCACGGCGGTTTCCAGAATCGGTCTAGTTTCGCCTCCCGAAGCTTCCAAAGCTTCCACTGCTTCCATACTATACGACCGGCAACTAAAATAGAACACAGCACTCATCATTGTATCAATAAGCACCACAAACGAATACATGACCACAAGAAGTGGACCTTCCCATATCCTCGAAGACCCATCCCCATAGCTCAAAATCTTCACCCTATGCTCAAACAATCCTTCCACGAACGTCAATCCTATCGTTGATCCTAGAAATATCAGCAAACCCACCTGAGTCTGCCCTTTGATCAGATCATTTGCTCTAACCAACGCTCGTGGCCCCGAAACATCTTCGAGAATCGAGATCACGATGGTTGTGTTGCAGATTATTATGACGTTTGCGAACACTACTGAGAACCCCAGACCAACCAAGATGGCTCCATAGGCATTGAAATCAGGAGAGAAGCCAAGAACAAAGAATGAGCTACAGACGGCGACGAGGAAGACGCAGAAGGAAGTGAGGCAAACAACAATCACAAGACAAACCCACAAGTAAGTGAAGACAAGACGCTTCCATAGTCTGTGCATGATCACCAAGAACTTGCTCATGACAACTTTTCTCCTCGAGTAAGTGCAATCCACAGAGTAAACGACGGCTGCTCTGGATAAAAGCGAGAGAGTGATGAACAAAGGGAAACACATGGCAGAAGAAACAGCTGTTTCGGAGAATTTCTGACACGAGTTTCTCACGAAAGGCAACAAAGGGAGGCCACTGGATTTGGCGACTAAGAGAAGCCTGACTGTGAGTGAATTAACGACTGATTGATCAACCAAGAGGTTGGGTAAGAGAATCGCGGAAACAGGACAGATCAAAAGAGAAGCGATTAACATGAAAGCAGCTAGATTGTACCGGAGAATCCGAACGGTTTCCCTCAGGATCTCAAGCGCGTTCATGGAGTGGAATTGATGATCACTGGTTGATGATTCTATCTCCAATTTCCCTTGATTCGTTCCAGAAAATCCCTTACCCATGCTTTTTCGATTTCCAACGAAATGGGTTTCAGCTACGCATACCATAAACTCGGATTTTTATATTTTGTTGGGTATAAAAATTGATTGGAAAGTGAAGATTTTTCGTTCTTTAAACAGAAATTATGGTAATCAAAAACGTCACGAAAGCAATATGAGAAAATTGGTATCATCGAGAGAGACAGAGGTCACGCATAACGGGATTCGAAAAGTGAACCGGGTCTATTGGGGAATGTGACGGTGACGAAGCGTGAGATTCGGTGTTTATAGGTGTTAACATGAGTCGGGTCCGGGTCCGGGTTTGTGTTTGAGTTCGGGTCGTAACAGAAAGACGAAGGAAGACGCGTGTGGATAGAGATAAGTAGTAAGTTCTTTTTGGCGCATTTGTTTCTATTTCCTCAATCTTACATTTAATGTCTAAGAAAAGGAAAGTTATCTTATTTTCCCCTGGTTATTACACTACATCTTTATTTAAGAAAACATTTTTAAAAATAAAATTTGTTTTGTAAGTTATTAGATGAAATGACATTACAAATAAGAAAAGATAATTTAAATAGGAAATGGTATAATTGTATTTTAAAAATTATTGACGAGAATATGAAAAGTATTTATTTCTCACATTTACTATTTAGTTTCTTAATTATTATCATATTATTAAATAATAATTAATTCATACATATTCAAAGAAAATATATTCGAGATCTTGCAATATTTTTCACTGTGATTATTATATTTTATTTGAATATATATCAAAACAAAAAAGTTTAAAAAAATATTTTACTAATTTTATAAAGAGTTAGACACTAGAAAATTGATTTTTTAAAAAGTTTGTGGACTGACCACAAAAACCATAGTCATTACATATTGGAGTTATGTTTTCAAGATTATAAGTTTTTGCGGGTTAACTCGAATAATATTTTAGTTCATTGCAAAACGGATTAAGTATATATGTTAGTTCGGATTGACAGTTCTATATATAATTATTAGTTAGACATATTATAAAATTCATATAAAATTATTTTTTCTTAAATTTCAAAACAATTTTTAAGAAAAATTTGAATCCTACTGTAGTTTAATTTTGAAGATTAATTGCGAATATGATACGATTACAAAGATCGTAAATAAGTGAATATTGATTTTGCTTATGTTGTATGCAGATAACATAATTATTCTATCCCATGATACGTTATCTTGAATTGTATCATATCTATACTTTTGGATTATGTTTCCAAACACCCTTTAATTTTTAAATAAACTAAACATGTTGTCAAATATATATTAAACATGTAAACATGTTGTCAAACATTTATTAAATCTGTTATAAACTTAAAAATTACAAATTAAACATATTTGAATCAATAACACTTAAATTAGTTTTTATTCTTCATTTCACATTTTACATATTATAAAAAAACTTTATTCCGCGCGGATGCGCAAGTTTAGTTACTAGTTATTTACTAAAAGAACATGTGTAAAATGACTAAAATCATGTTTTTTAGTACCGTATTTATGAGCATTAACCATATTTCATACTAGTATTTATGATTTTGCTAATGCCATTTTCCAAAATTTTATTACCCAAGAAAGTATGCAGTAAAGAAATTAGAAACTCAATCCCTCTTTGGTGAATTTTTTTAAGTGACGCAATCCCAAATATTTTCAAAGAATAAATAATTAGATTAGGCTCATTCTCGATCATGGAGGTGAGTATAAGAACTGTCAAAACCCAACACTTTCTTTAAACCACAGTTTCTTTGAATCACAATTTGATATTTTTTAAACAAAGCTTTTTCCTAACAAAGAAGCAAAGAAACCTCAGGTCAATCACTACAAGATCATGTTCAAATTGCTCGGTACCTTATAAATAAAATCTTAAGAATCCACAAAAGTCTTGCCCTTTTTTTTGGTTTTTCCACTGGTACTTCTTCTAAGAGCTCCTGGCAGGCACTGTAAGAGCCCCATAAATCATTTGTCTGAGAATGTTGACTTTTTTCTTGATAGATCCATTTGAATCAAAGAATGCCTCAAGGATTCTCAACACTTAAAAGCCAAAACTAGAGTGGTTATAATGCTTCTCTCATCTTGATTTGTGGATGTTTCTAGAAGGGACCTGATCACTGTCTTCTCCACCAGAAGCATCGTAGCCATCACTTGTAGACCTTGACAATGGCATCATCATCATCATGGATTGTTGTTGTTGTTGTTGTCCTCTCTGTTGTCCCATCAGACCAACAGCTGAAGAAAACCCATTGAGCTGCGCTGAATCTTCTGCTTCAGACGAAACTCTAAAAGGGTGAATATCGTGCGAGTCTAAGCTGCTCTCTGGTGAAGATGTCACCATTACACCACCGGATCCCGACATTGCTCGGCTTGTCTGAAACGCGCTTCTTGCTTCTAGCTGAAGAGGAGCTAGCCCTGAGCTACTTGATGTCTCCATAGCTGCTTTAGTCTGAACATTCATCAGCGGTTCTAGAGGCAATTCTGCTGATAACCGTATTCGCTTAGATTGCCTTCTCTGCTTCCCGTTACTATTAACAGCTTCAAATTTTGCTGGGAACATTCTACGGCTGCTGCTTCCAAAGCTGCTGCTTGCTTCTAACCCAACAAACGGATTTTCCCGCCTCGCCACTGGCTGAATTATCTTGGATTTCTTTCTTGCTTCTGCTGCTGCTTTTGAAACTTCTTCTGCATTGAGACGTGCTAGAGTCCATGGACTGATCTTCACAGGTTGGGTCTTCTTCTTGACGCGTTCCTCAACCACTGACTTCTTTCCATATGAACTTACAGACGCATTCTCTGGAGGAACTACATCAAACTGCACATAGAAACACACACGCATTAGACCAAATTATAGTCAACAAGGCAGAAAAAATTGGGTATTAATGGTACCTGATCCTCAAGAAACAAGCGCGGTGGTGTGCACCAGGCCCCACGATGAAATGTATTGAAGGAGCTAGCACTGCTTAGTCCAGTGAATGAGCTGATCATCGACATTTGAGGGCTTTGTTGACCTCCACCAGCTTCTTGCTCTTGCTCTTGTTCCCTAAGCGCAACTATGTAGTCGTATGTACTGATTCCCTGTTAGAGAAACTCATTTAGTTAAATCACATAATTAAAAGAGCAAGTTTTAGCATGTACTTGAGCATTGGAAACAACCTTCTTAATGAGAAGTATGTGGAAGAAGAAAAGCTGAGCAAGTGGTAGCGTTGCCAGCATTGCTAATAGAGTGCAAACTGCCTGCAAGAGAAAGAAACCTTCATATCTTGCATTTAGGAGACAATAGGGGAAGATCAATTGTAAGAGAGGATAACTTACAACAACTATAACAAATGGAATTAGCGAGAAGCTGCTTCCCAATTTTAAGGAAATCTCTGCATTGAACTGGTTTCTTCGGAGTAAACATAATACGAGCACAAATATCCCAGTTGACCATTGCATAATGAGCTGCAAGATCAAGCCCCAAGGGGAATAAACAAAGTTTCTGCCAGTTAATAATACAATTAACTTGAACTTGATAAATATAACAACCAGCTCTCGGTTGTATCAACCAAAGGAAGAATTATTCAGAGCATTTCACGGCAGAGAGAGAAACAGAAATTTTTTTTTTCAGGAAGTCCTGAACGATCAATGCAACCTTACCAAAAAAATAGCTGATACCATAAGGCTGAAGAATTTTCGGTAATTCCGCTTGCCAATGCAGTTGTTTAGCCACTACACAAGCTCATAAGCAAAAGAAGATAAGAAGTTTAAAACAGAACGAAGGATTTAAGAAAAGTCAGAAAAATTTCAGGCAAATCCTTTTAATACCCTGCAGTGATGATCAAAACGGTCGACGCATTTGTCACAAACTCTGCAATGCTTGCTGTATTTGAAGACCTGCAAAAGGAAGTACAATATTCAGACAATTATTAGTCCTGGGCATATGTAAACTCCGAAGCAAATCAGAAGAAATAATTAAACAACAAGTCAAGGAGTTTGCAATTTCAAGTGTTTCCCGCACCTCAACTTCACACAGACTGCAATAAAACATCCCATCCTCGCTCATCTGCTGCTCAGAAGATTCATCTCTTCCACTGCAACAACTACAGAGCAATGCACAAGGAGAGCAAAGCAAACGCATGAGAAAAGATCTTTCTGATGACTCCAATTTCTTGTTAGTTCCATTTTCTGCATCCTGTACACATGTGCCGTCATGAGACTTAGCACCACCAGTAGTTGATCCACAGCCATCTTTTGTATCCTTTAACTGAGGCAATTTCCCGTTTTCAGGAATTTTAATATACTTTTTTGACCGGAAAACTCCACGGTCTGCAGGATCTGAAGCCGCGCACCATATATACAGTCCAACCACACATGTAATCTGGAAAGAAAATGTCACTGATACATGTAAATCTCTTAGAGGATACCAACTCATCCAAATAAGGAAAAAGTAAAACATAATTCTCTAAGACCCAATGTTTACATAAGGATTGAAAATACGATGGCTGTAATGATACCACATTGTATGCAAAAAAATTCAAACCCAAAGTACCAAAGTAGAAAGATTTAGCTGACAAACTTAATGAGGGAAATGCTTGAATCTGTTGCTACTAAAATGATGGATAAAGTTACAGGAAGAAATAGTACATCCACAGATGTAAGATCGAAGTTTCAACCATAGACCTAAAATTGGCTCGGAATCAAGGAGTATCTCGAGCTAACTTGACCAGTTTCAGGAATACGCGAGGCTTATAATCTCTTGATGGGACCGGATCAGGATCCAACTAGAAGGAATGCAAAATCCAATTTCCCTAATTAGCTATAAGTAACAAATTTCACAAGATTGTGGAACCAATGGTCTATGTACTTGAGAAAAAGATAAGCATTTCACGGAAATAGAAAGACAACAGAATAGAGACAACACACAAAACGGTCAACAAGTACACAATTTTGATCTCTAAAGCATTCAAAAATTACTAATCCATGAGCAAAAAAAAAAAAACAGAAAGCAGATTTGATTTCAGAAAGCAAAGTAAACAAATTTAGCTTACCAGAGGAGTGTAAATTCCCATCGCAATGTACTGATGAATCTTATTCCCTACAAAGGGAGCAAAGAAGACGTAGAAAGCGAACCCTAGAGCCAAGAACACAGCAACAGCCACCACCTACCCAGAAAGTACAAAGAAGTTTCAAAATTTCACCTCAAAATCAAAACACTCCAAATAAATTTCAGTTGGAATAAGAAGAAAGTAGAAGAATCGGAAGATTTTGGAGTACCTGAAGAGGGTGGTAAGGAAGTTGCCATCCATGTTTCCTCATTTTCCTCTAGAATGCTGCAAAATACAGATGTAGATCGAAGAGACTCAAGTCAAATAAACAAAAAAACTTTCCCTTTTTCCCCTCATCTTCTCGGAAAATCCAACATTTTTCTTCTCTCACGGACTCTATAGTAACAAAAGTCTCAGACCAAAGGGAAGAAGAGTAGAGAGGAAGACATTTGACCACCGAGTGAAAAGTAAATAACAAAAATATCAAATAGAAACAAAAAGAAAAGTAGACTCTTTGTTTGTGGTTTCTCTGATTCTCTCTGTACCTTCTGTGCAAAGCTTTGAGCTTTCGTGCAAAGAACCCACCATGGAAGAGAGAGAGATAATTAAGAGATGAAAAGCAGTTACCTTTTCTCCAAGGCCAAATCATGTGTCACAGTCCAGTTGCTGGCAAATCCAGTAACAATCTCTCTCTCTCACATCCCCAGTATTTGTCTTTCTTTTACTCTTTTACCCACTGATTTTCTTATCTTTATGTTTTCACCCCCACACTTTCTTTCCACTTTTCTAGTGATCAAATGAGCATAATTAGATTTTCCAGATATAATTGTGATTATGTAGCCTAATGTTTGACATAAACATGTACCTTTTTTTATCTAATTACAATGTGTGCTTGTGTATTTAATCATCCAAGGTCACATTAAATGTTTGTACCAAAAGACTTTATATATTGTCTTAAATGTTTGTCTTCCAAACTGGTAACTACTCTGCACACACTTTACAGTCAATATGTTACAAGAATCAAAGCCGATTTGGTTAAATAGAATTTTCAACTCCAAAGAAGTAACATTACAAGGACGATTATATGAAAACATTTAAATGGAGGAATATTATTTAAGCAGCTTCATATTTCATTTGATTTTCAATATTTGAGGCCTGAGAGTGACAGAACATTAGAAAACGACGGTCCGGGGAAGATAAATGAATTTGGAAATTCAATTTTCCAATAAGGTTAGGACTTAGGATTGTTATTTTATTTTTAAAATTAATGGTTTTTGTTTAAATTTTGAAAGCTTTGGCAGCTGGTATGTCTCTTCTTATGGGTCTTTCTCTTGTCAGGAAAAAAGGACTTTTCTGTTAAAAAAATAAAAACTCTTTTATAATTGGTTTGCGTTTTAGTTATACCTTTTTCTTGCTACTTCTCTTAAAAAGGGTTATTTGGATCGAAAGCCAATGTCTTACTTACATGTCTATTACGTATATATAGACATTAATATATACGTCGACTTTGCATGCAGGTACGAAGATTTATGGTTTTTCTTAGGAATGAAAAAAAAAAAACAGTTTTTCTTAGGAAAGTGGAATTGTTTTATTTTAGGAAATTCCTTTATTTTATTCAGAAATTCGTATAACACATGTTTCGAACGACTTTCTGACACATCCCAAGAAACTAACGGCCGAAGACATTGCAACATTTTGATAAAATTGTGTTTTACAAATAAATTTATACATATATTTTATTTAAAATTTCCATTTACTTTTCTTCATCATATACTTTTTTTTTTACTTCTGTAAAGGTATAAATTAAAATATAATTAATGTATAAGCTGAAGTTTTATTTGAATAATTGATTTTGTACAATAAAATCCATTTTTAAAACTCCAAAAGAGCATTAAAAAAGGGACAAAAGGTGTGTCGGTGAAGGAGTAAATGTGAAGCATTAAATTCGAAGGACCACTTTATGTATGTCGTTTTCCAACTTCATATTCTTTTTTTTTCTTGGTAGAAGAGATCGCAATTTAATAGTTTATCGAAAACAGAAGAGATAGACAAGCATTCTTATAAAAATCCTACAAACGTAATTGAAGTAATATATATTTGCTCTCTTCTAGTTCCGCCATACCATTTAAAAAAACAAAAAAACACAAAAAAATTTTAAAAATCTCATAGCTATAATTTATGGACTTGACATAAAAATAAATCTATATATAAATATGGACTTCAAATATAAATTATTTCATAGTTATTTTTATAAATTATCATTCATTTATACTAACAAACAAACAAATAAAAAAGTTATTATCATCTACATGTCTATATATAAAAATAAATAAAAATCTATATATAAATATGGACTTCAAGTATAAATTGTTTCATAGTTATTTCTATGAATTATCACACATTGTTATTTCTATGAATTATCACACATTCACACTAACGGACAAACACATAAAAAACACATCCACATTTGTTTCCAAAGTTAACATTTTTGGTTCAGCTGTCCAGGACAAAAACGATACAACATTTTTACCCATTTACACAATAATTGAAAAAAACAAAGCTAAAGACTATGTATTAACTCCATGAAATGTCAACTCTGATAAAACTATACGGTCTCTGTAATTATTTTTTTAAGCAGAGTAAAGCTAACATGTGCTTCTGTTGCAGGGTTCCATCTTCATATTCCAATAGGGTCCACACTTAGGAAAAATTGATTTAATTTATGGACTGTGAAATCTAATATTGAAAAGTTGGGCTTAGATCGTAACAAAACATTTATATGTGTGTTAAAATTCTATTTTCCTGTATAATTATATATGGAGATAGATATTAAAAAAAAATTTGGAAAAAAGTAAAACCAATAAAGAGAATTCAAATCGAACGTAAACAATATTGGAAAGAATATTAAAAATTGAAAAAAAAAACAAAAACTCAATATTCATCGAGGAATACGAGATTAACGATCCTAAAATCCTCTGCAACTATCTCATTCCTTACGCACAATATCTGACCATAAATTGACGATAAACTCACCACTCGCCACAAATATTTCAGATTCCCCCGTCTCGGCATGCCACTCACCACAGGTGTGTACTAATAGACGAGTAAATATCCATCCATTTACTAACCTTTATGAGTTGTATTAAAACAACAAATCTATTCAGAACTAATAACAAAGACCAAATAAAAAAATAAACACTTCCCAAAATTTAAAAATGACAAAAATTTTATTTTAAAAATAACTAATTATCAAAATAGACGACCAATGAAAAAAAGATAAAAATGTGCATCATCCGTTAAACAAATATATAAATAAACTTAAATTTAAGAAATTTTAAAAAACCAATCCACATTTTCCAAACTAATAGAGAAGAATCGTAAAATAATATTAGACAATTAAAAAAAATTAAATTTTTTGTTTCACGTCCGCGTAGACACACTAGTAATAAGAATAATTAAAATAGTTAGTCTTCCCTTGTTTCGAACTGCACTAAATAAAACAAGAACAAGCTACGCCCGCTGAATACGGATAATCGTTTATCGAGATATCCCGTCGCAACCAATATTGACATTTTTTCGTCAACAATATGTAATATTAAAATTCTAAAACTCGAAAACTACTGCAAAGTTACAAACTATAGACTTTTTATTCTTTGGGCACAAACTATAGATTTATAAACGATTTTTTTTATATAAATTTTTTTTTTCTCTAAAGAGTATTTAATGATTTAGAAGTTGTTTTAAAAACTTTTTGAAACTCTTGTAACATTATGAACTCTTCCTAAATTTATATCGCTTATTTTTTTTTTATTCCAACATAATGGTTTTTAAAAAAAAAACAGGAGTACGGAACCTTACTTTTCATCCTCAGTTTTTTTTTTTTAAATCGAATATTTTGTCACTTAAGAGAATGACCAAAGAAGAAGCCAACAATTTATTGTATAAATTTTATAAATTAATCATGTTAGAAATAAATTTATTTATTAATTTATGAGTTATAAATTTATCGATAAGATAAAAATTATTAATCTAATAATTTTCTAAAATTTCGTCTTTTTAAAAATAAAAAGTTTTCTTTTAAATTCACGTTGTCTTTTATTTTTTCTTTATTCAAAAGTCTATTTTGATTTATTGTTTACATATTTTCATATTTTTCTTCATATTATTTTAGTTAGGATTTCTTTTTTCTTTTGATTTCCTTACTTTTTTAGTGTACGAGTTTTATAATCAAGAGACTCATAATCTTTGCTTTCATGTCGCATTTAAAAATTAATTAAAATAAATATCTTTGTTGACCTACTTTGGGGTGAGACGAGTCTGCTTTGTTGGCATGACAAATTAAAATTTAAATTAATAGTAAGATGTAATTTGTTTTGAGTGTTGATATTCGTTAGTTAGATGCTTGCAGATTCTATATGACCGTCTCGTGAATGGTTCAACAGGTACACAACACAACAAGCCTCTTTCCGTGATGATGTATCTTGGTCGAAGAGCTTGAGTAGAAATCATAGTTTTCCAGTTATATTGAAAAATTCAAACATGTGGCTAATAAATTTGAGGTATGGTCCACCAAGCAGACCCTTCATCTCATGTACACCAAGCAATCAATCATCACTTGATGTTTGCTTCGCAATCTATTTCCAATTCTTTGTTAATCGTTTAGGAATTATGAATATGTTGTTAATTTAGGAAGCCTTGTTTAAGAATTGTTGGAATAAGGAATTATGAATCGTTGTTAATCTTTGGAATATGTTTAGGAACTATAAACTTGCTGTTAATAATTGTTTAGGAATCTTTGTTTAAAACGTTGTTTAATACTCCATCTGTTTTTTTTTAAGTATCACTTTGACACAATGCACACCGATTAAGAAATTTTTGAAATATACAAATATATGTATATTAAATATACTTAAAATTAAATATATTCCCTCCGTTTCACAAAAAAATGTCATTTAAAATTTTATTTTTGTTTCACAAAAAATGTCGTTTTATGTTTTCAATGCATAATTTTTAACAAAAATCTAGTTTCACCATTATTGTTTTAATGTATTAATTAGTGAAAAAAAAATTGTTTAGTGTAACGACACTCTTTTTAAAACGGAGGGGTAATCGTTCAGAAATTATTTTTTAAGAATCATTGTTAATCGTTGGAATTAGGAATTATGAATCGTTGTTAATTGTTCTACCATGTCTTAGTGTCAATTATCTTGCAACACTTAGTAATGATGACATGTACTTAATTTGCACCATCAAAGTATTACAAAGAGTTTTTACTGTTGTATAATAGTCTAACAAATTCATTGAACCTTGTTTTATTTTTTTTGCTAAGAATGTAAATATTTCATTAAAATGAAAATGATTAGGTGTTACAAATTGTGTTAACAATTTATCGACCTAAAATTTTGGTTCCATGACAAAAAAAAGAATAAAAAACATGGAAGCAAATTCAATCGGTACTTTGCCGACACCGAAGCTCTGAAACAACATGTATCGAGTAGCGATAAGGTCTCGAAAAACCCGAGGGAAATATGAGATCGAGGCAGGATCGAAAGGAGAATAACAAAAAGAAAGGACCAAGAAACGACCATCTTGCACATCAGAAGCTATTTCATCCGGTAGCCCAAAAAGGAGCCATTGCTCTAAGGAGTCGGAGGAGACCCTCAGATAGTCCTCAATCTATTGATCGACACTCAACTAACAAATAAAGATCCGGCACTAAGACGGGACTACACTATCTAACAAAACGTAGACGCGCTAGTTCACTCTACCAAGATACTTTTCTGATGTCGGCAACACATAACCGAGTAACCTCACAGCTCAGCAGCCTTACTACCTCCTCCAAAAGCAAGATAAACACGACACAAAACCTAACTACAAGCAAACTCAATCAAACCACACCAAGGAACACTTACGCCAAATCGAGAGAAATGAGTAAACAAGACACCGTAGCGGGAAACTAAGGCCACATAGTTGACCAAAAGGAGTGAAAACGGGATATGATATTTAGGAAGTTTTGCGGCTAGGGCGAACTCGTCGAGAGAGAAGAGAGAGAAGGATTTTTTTTTACAAATTTACCTTAATTGAACCTTGTTGAAGAGACCAACTATGTTAAGTAAGTTGATAGAGTCTTGGAATATTGGTAATGTGGTTGCATACATAATGGATTTGTATATAACCGTTATTTAGAAATATTTGTAATCGATATTATGTAAAATCCTCTGAATCCGCCACCATCGTCATTTTGAAGGAGTAATAATGGTGTTTTCCGTGCGTGAAGAGTTGATATGCTTGGCAAAGCTAGTGCGTGATGCGAATAGATTCAAAGACCTTCTAAAGTTAATGGAGAAGATCTCTTATCTGAGTAATGTTAAAGAATTCAAGGTGGATATTGGATGATAAGATTGTTTTGAATCAATTATGTTAAACCGAGAGTAATTTAGTTCGGTACACTTGTGATTAACCCGAACCATCTTCATATAAGGAGGATCTAATGTACAGAATATTGCGGAATATACGGGATATACAAGAACATTAGAATATTCTATATGTAAAGTTTACTTTTCTTAGATTCCCTTTTTGATACGATTGTATCTTGTATAAATACAGACCTTTAGGTCAATGAATAGACAACACAATTCAATCGATATCATCTTATTGACATGGTATCAGAGCAATCGATCTGAAAACCTAAATTTTTTTTTTTTTCCTTCTCGAAGAACGCCTTTCGGCCTCTTCTTCTCCTTCTTCGTTACTCTGTTTTTTTTTTTTTTTCACTCCGAAAACAGAGTAATCTTCTCACAAAGCCTCTCGGCATTAATTCTTCGATCTCATCCGATGACTGATTCCGAAAAGTACAAGACGATTTCTCCTTATGATTTAACGGCTGGTGACAATCCCGGTGCAGTGATTTCTCAACCGTTACTCAATGGTTTTAACTACGACGAATGGGCCATAAACTTGCGGATGGCTCATAGCTCTCGCAAGAAATATGGTTTCATTGATGGAACCATACCAAAACCAGCGGATGATTCTCCGAAACTAGGAGATTGGACTGCGAACAATCATCTTCTCGTGGGTTGGATCAAACTCACCATTGAACCTAAAATCCGTTCATCTATATCCACTCGTGAAGTTGCACGGGATTTATGGTAAATTATTCGCAAGCGATTCTCTGTGAAAAGTGGAGCTCGTCTACAACAGCTCCGTAATTCTCTCGCTACTTGCAAACAACAAGGAACTTCCGTTGATGACTACTTTGGTCGTTTAACAAAATTGTGGGATGGCAACGCTGAATGTACTACTTCAAAGCGATGTGAATGCAACAAGTGCGAGTGTGATCTCAATACTGCTCGCGATAAAGAACTCGAAGTCTTGAAAGTTCATGATTTCCTTTCTGGTCTCGACGATGCTATTCATGGAGCAATACGATCTCAAATTTGTGCGATTGCTCCCCTGCTTGATCTTGATAGCGTGTACCAAACAATAGTTCAGAACGAAACTATTCGATCTAGAGCAATCAAGGACGATGAAGTCATGAGTTTTGCTTCTCAATTACATGTCTCTCGTCCACCGCTCTCCTCTAATTCCCGATCTGAATCGAGAACTGGACCTGCCAATCGTGACCCATCACGAGTGTGTACTGTTTGTGGCCGAAACGGTCATGAAGCTTCCGCGTGTTTTAAGGTCGTGGGTTTTCCGCCTTGGTGGGAAGACCGGCGTAAAACAACCTCTCGTGACACTTCCGCAGGGCGTGGTCGTGGAGTTCCACCTAGACCGAATATCACTCAGATTGTTGCAGCAAATTCTGCGTCTACAACTTCCAATCCTCCACTCACAGATACTGATCGGCAAGGTTTGACTGGTATCTCCGATGAACAATGGCGTACTATTCAACGTATCTTCGGGTCTAACAATACCAATAATCGCTTAAATGGTAAGACTAATGAGATTTTCTAGATTCTAGACACAGGTGCCACTCACCATATGACCGGAAGATTGGATTTGATTCGCGATATTCAAAACATTTCTCCTGTCTCCGTTCAACTACCTGCAGGAGAGAATGTTTTGTCATCACAACGGGGAACTGTTTTTCTTACACCAACTTTGTGTCTGCAAAACGTTTACTTAGTTCCTAGATTCACTATAAATCTGATATCATTTGGTCAGCTTGTCACTGATAATCATCTTGTTGGCCAAGTCACTGATAGATTGCTTATTTTACAGGACCGCACTACGAGGACGCTGATTGGAGCGGGTGATCGCGAGGGAGAGGGACTGTACCAATTTCTCGTGGGATAGATTTTGTGGCGTCAAATCAGACAAGTGTACGTGAAGATGTTTCTTTGTGGCATCAACGTTTGGGTCATCCGTCTACTCGCGTTCTTAATAAAGTTCATGGTGTTAAGGATTTTTCTAACAATTCTAGTGAGATTTTACAACGCAATTGTGATATTTGTTTACGAGCAAGACAAACTCGGCAATGTTTTCCAGATTCTTTGAGTAATGCAAAAGAAGTTTTTGATATAATACATTGTGATTTATGGGGATCATATCGTACTCCAGCATTTTGCGGGTCTCGTTATTTTCTGACAATTGTTGAATATTATAATGTTCTTGTATATCTCGTATATTCCGCAATAAAGAAACACAACAAGTTGAATAACAGAATATCATTTTCTTTCTTCTACGATTCATCATCTAACAGCGGAAGAGTGAAATGTATTGTATGTCGCTTGCAAGTAAAGCTGTCAAATAGGCTGTCCGTGCCCGTCCGCACCTGTCCATGCAGACCATTTGTTTTTGTGGGATGTAATTTGTCGGTCCGTAATGAACAATAATCCAAAAACTGTCCGCCCCCAATAAAACCGTGTCCAGATGGGCCTGCCCATGAACAGCCCAATTTAATCTGATCTCAAATTTCATCTAATTACTTCATAAGTTAGTTTATTTTCATAATTATTCGTAATCTAAATACGTGAGTTGATCCGATTTTTGAATTTTTATTTGTATAAAATTGATATAGTTTTAGCGAGAAAAGGTGATTTCGCTGTTTTGGCGGGAAAAAAAAATTGTTATGCGGTTTTGGCGGGGAAGACGCGGTTTTGGCGGAAAAACGCGATTTTACGGTTTTGGCAAAAACACAATTTTTGTGGGAAAACACGACTTTACGGTTTTGGCAGGCGATTTCGCGGTTTTGGCGGAAAATACGATTTCGTTGTTTTGGTTGGAAAATACGATCTTGCGGTTTTTGACGGGAAAATATGATGTCGCGGGTTTGGCGAGATAACACGATTTTGCGGGTTTTGGCGGGAAAACAAGATTTTACGGTTTTGGCGGCAAAACGCGATTTTGCGGTTTTGACGGTAAAACACGATTTTACAGTTTTGGCGAGAAAATACGATTTCACGGTTTTGACGGAAAAACACGATTTTGCGGTTTTGACGGGAAAACAAGATTTTGTGTTTTCTTTGCCGGAAAACACGATTTCACGGGTTTTAGCGGGAAAACACGATTTTACGGTTTTGGCGAAAAATGCAGGTTTGCGGGTTTGGTGGGAAAATACGATTTTGGCGGGAAAACATGGTTTTTGCAGTTTGGCGAGATTATGCTATTTTGGCAAGCAAATTATATTTTGGCAAGAAACATATATTTGAACGATAATTGTAAAATATCATTTAATAAGAATAATTAAAGATAAAATTAATTAGTTTTATTTTATTTTATATATTTTATGTTGTGTTTGAAAGATAAAAAAGGTAGTTGGGCTGTCCAATGACCGTTTGGTCGTCCACTTTTGACCTTTGGTGAAAATGGTATTAGCCCATTTGGACCGTTTTGTATTTGGGCGTAACCATAGACTCTCCATAATGATATAAACTCGGCTAGCCCATGGACATACGTCCCAATTGACAGCTCTATCTGCACGGGCATATTCTTTGCTCGATGTTAATCCTTGTAAAATCTATCATTGTAAAAGTTTTAATATTAAATATAGATTGTTAATGGCATGGTAAATGAATACTAAACATGTTTATAATTATCAGTAAAAAATCTTGAAGAAAAAAACGACAATACTTTTTTTTTTTTTTTTCATCTAGTAGTTTTTATTGAAATCATAAGTCTGGTGTTACACAAAGCCGGCAAGAGACTAAGCTCTTCCAGAAACAAAGTCAGCGAGTTCAAAGACAACTCCCAGAGACAAAAGCCGGCAGAACAAATATACATCTCTGGAAACTAAATCAAACTAAACTGATAAGCTAAAAACCAATTGAAAACTGACAGGAAACAAACCAAAAGAGTGAACCAAGTTAAATCCATGTAAGAATCAGGAAGAATGAGACCCATAACGCTATACCAGCCGGAACCCAAGGCAGATTTCCGAAGAAAAATCGAACAAACGCAGTCTGTTTGACAAACTCGAAGAAAACCAATGAAGAGAGACACCAACCACAACTGCTGAGCGAGGTATTCCTGCCTCGATATCATTATCCTCAACAACAAGAAATCAAAACAGATTTCGATTACCAACTAAGAGGCTTTACCGTAGCTGAGACAACCGCATGGCACATAAAACCCGACTCCTACATAGACAAAGCTCGGAGAGAATCACAACAAGAGATGCAAATCAAACGCGACAAGAGACAAGGGAGGTGAACCCAACCGGTAATTAGGATCAAACAAGCGTGACCGGAGATGAAACAACGATTCTGAGTCAACGAAGACGAGAACCAATCACCACTGAACCGGCAAAGAGCGAAACTAAGACTAGAGCTGAAGAAAAGTAAGTGGAGCCCAAGCGAGAGTAGCTATGCTGCCCCCTAAAAAGATTTTACTGATCAGTTCATCAGGCGCAAGCGACTCCACGAACCCCACCTCTCAGCCCCCGAATCGAGGCTTCAACCAAGACAGAACCGAAATCGATTACAACCAACCTTCAACCCAGGGGTTTGAGCGGAATTTGCGAATCAAAACACCAGCGAAGACCACCGCGAACATCACAAGCGGTGAGGAGCACCACCACGACCGTAAGCCATGACAAGACATCGCCACTACAAACCAACTTCAAGCTACACCAAGCTACACAAACCGATGGACACACATCTCTTACGAAAAGAGGGAAACGAAAAATCAGATCCAATTCTAGATCTAAAAACCCAGATCCAAAATTCTAGATCAGAAATCCTTCTTTACCAAAGATAGACGACAAAGAGAAGAAGGGAAACAACAAAAGCAAAAGAGAAGAAGGGAAACAACAAAAGCAAAAGAGGCAAAAGAAAACGACAATACTTGATACAAAGTTTTCAAAATCTATTTATTAAAAAAATGAATTTGATTAAGTATTGTTAGTTTAACTAGTAAAGTACGAAAGATGAATTTTAGATATCACAAGATCGAGTGACACTTGAGACTGCACCATATATCGTATTTTGATATCACTTATGAAAATGTACGAACCTTGACCAAAAACCTTTTAGTCATACAAAAAATAAAAGTCAATTTGTCATAAAAAAAAAGAAGAAGTCAATTCCGTGGTGCAAGGCCACTATTTAAAAAAAAAAAAAAGATAGGACGATTTAAACAGTTTTTTTGGCAGGACAAATTAAATGGGAAAATCGCATAAAAAACTTTCAAGGTGGCAGCTACTAACACTTTAAACCTCCACAGTTGACAACTAGCACTATAAACCCTCAATTTGGAAACTTTAACAGATTAAACCCTCAAGGTGGATTCCGAATACACGCCGTCATTTTTTTAAACGGAATAGTTGACTCCGTTAAAGACGATATTAATTCCGTCTAAGATTCAAATTACTCCGTTATCAGAATTTAAAAATGTGGTTAAAGTAATAAAAATAATTAATAAAATTAAAACAAAAAACAAAAAAACCATTATACCTATAAATCCCCAAATCGATTTACAATTTCGATTTAGGGTTTCACTTACCTAGAAAAAAAATTGCAGCCTAGAAAAAAAAATCCAAGCTCCAAGAGCTTAATCGAGATTGAGAGCTTAATCTTAGACTCGGAGCCAGAGAATCCAATTGCTCAATCCGAGCTGCCATGAATTCGAAAGCTCACTCCAAGCTGAATTCCAGAGCTGAAGTCGTTGAAACGAGGTAAGGGAAATATAAAAGGTTTTTGTTTTCGATTTGATTTCGTGGGTGCTGGGTTCTTAAACATATTGTTGCGATTTGATTTCATGGGTGTTGGGTTCTTAAACACATACTGTTTCGATTTGTTTGCTTATTTTTAACACATACTGTTTCGATTACAAAGGTTCACACACATACTGTTTCGATTTGTTTGCTTATTTTTAACAGGAAACATGTGGAAATCAAACTCGTAATCCACTATGGTGGTAGTTGTAAGAAAGTAGACGAAGATTACAAGTACATTGGTGAGTTGGGTTGTTTGTGCGTGATATGGAAAGTATCGGAGATTACTTGGTAGAAATTTGAAGTCTTTCTTTTTGATGTTCATGTTGGTGCACCAATTTCTTTGATTTGGTACAAAGAGCTAAAGGAGGAGATGAAGAAACTGAAGTATGTGTTTGAGCACACGAATGAGGAAATGTATGAGCTATGTTTTCTTGGATTAGAGTATGGTTATCTAGAGGTTTTTATTGAACATGACTACTCAGAATCGACATTCGGTGTCATTCTTTATCTTCCAAGTAGTCAACGTGAAGATATTGAAGATGGTTATTATGCTGATGAGGGTAATGATGGTTGTTTTGGTAACGATGCTGAAGGTGGTTATTATGCTGATGAGGGTAATGATGCTGATGATGAGGGAAATGAAGACAATGGAAATGATGATGTTGAGGAAAATGTTGACGATGATTCTGATGATGAGAGGCCAAGAGAATATGAAGAAGGTGAGAAATCTGAGGATGAAACACCTACAGATGAGAATGCAAATAAAGATCAGGGTGTGGCAAATGAGAATGTGGTTGATGACGAAGATGAGGTTGTTATGGATGCAAGAGACGGTGCTAATGATCAGAGATTTAGATCCCTCTTTGAGGAAGGTGTAAAAAGTAAAAAACCAGGATATGAAGAAGACAAGCAAGATGCAACAAGAGAAACAGAAGAAAGTGATGAAGACTACAAAGGATATGTGTTAGGTGATGCGGATTATCCAGATACACCATTATCATCATATGAGGAATGAGAGCAATGGACAAATAAGAAAAGATCAAAAGGAAAAACTCACATTCATGGGGATTTCGATAAGCCGCCTTTTCTCTAGTTATTTCAGAAGTTAGACCAACTACTACGTTACTCACTAAACATGCAGTATGATGTCAAAATGGCCAAGTCAGAAGCATCCAAAATAGCTGCTGTTTGTTGTCAAGAGGAATGCAAGTGGAAAGTATTCTGCTCAGTGGAGGTTCCTTTGAACAAATGGATGGTGAAAGTATGTCACAATGTGCACAACCATAAAAAATCAAGTAGAGTATCAATGCTTAAGCAAGGTGTGATAGCCGGCCTATTTAGAGAAGAACTAAGAAGGAATGTTAACTTACCAGCAACAGAGATTAAAGACACAATAAAGGCAAGGTATAACATTGTTGCTCCCATGTTAAAGTGCTACAGAGGAAGACGAATTGCTTTGGACTCAATCCTGCAAGCTCAAGCAATACAATTTGGGAAGTTGTGGGATTACCAAGCTGAGCTTATACGAACCCATCCAGATATCACAACTGAGTTTTGCACATAGCCTGGAGGACAAATGTTTAACTGTTTGTACATCTGTTTTGGGTAGTTTGTTAGATCGTGGAAAAACAATTGTAGACATGTTATTGGTCTAGATGGATGCTTCTTGAAGTGGGTGTTGACTGGTGATGTGCTTGCAGTTGTTGGTAGAGATGCAGACAACAGGATGTATCCAATTGCATGGGCAGTGGTTCAAGGTGAGAACAAAGACACTTGGGGTTGGTTTCTTAAGAAACTAAATGCAAACCTTAACCTAGGATTAGGAGACAATTTGACTATCATTTCTGATAAGCAGAAGGTAAGTCTCAGATCTGTTTTATTTTCTAATTCTGATGTGGTATTGATCTGGTTTGATATTGTTTTTTCTGGTTTGATATGGTTTTTTATGCGATTATATCTGGCAGGGACTTGTTCTTGCCGTAGGGTCTGAGTTTCCTAATGCAGAGCATCATATGTGTGCAAGGCATATATATGCCAATTGGAAGAAGACATTCTCAAGGTCAGAGTATAAAAATCTCTTTTGGGGAGTTGCGTACAGCTACAATGAAGGAGAATTTAAAGAGAGGATGCAACTGGTAGAGTCATATGATCCAGCTGCATATGCATCATTGATGTCACTAGAACCACACAAGTGGTGTAGAGCTTTCTTCTCTCTTGAGTCTCACTACCATGATGTTCACAACAACTTGTCTGAAGCATTTAACAGGACAATCAAAATAGCTAGATCCAAGCCTATCCTTAACTTATTAGAGGATATCAGAAGACAAGCGATGAGAAGGATCTCACGGAGACAAGTACAAGCAGATAGGTGTGATACAATACTCACACCAATCACAATGGGAATATTGGAAAAGGCACGAGTGGATAACAAATATTGTTCAATACTCCGCAGTAGCTCCACGCTGTATGAGGTTCAAGAGTTTGACCACAACTACTTAGTTAACACCAGTACCCACCAATGTGCTTATAGACGTTGGGATCTCACAGGTAAATGGTTTCTCATGTGCTTAATACTGAGCTTGTTTTTGTCTCTCTCTCTGATTTTGTTGAGATGTCTCTGATTTATGACAGGTATTCCCTGCAAGCATGCAATATGTGTTCTTGATGACAACCAGGATTCTCAAGCATGCAATATATGTGGTCAAGTATGTGTGTTATTATTACTCTACAAGTCTCATGAAAGCCACATATGCTGAAAACATAAAACCTATGAATGGTGGGAAGCTGTGGCAGCAGGCACATAAGCCTCAAATTCTAGTTCCAGATTTTCGAAAGCCACGAGGTATACCAAAAAACCGTGATAGAAGAAAAGAACCCTTTGAGGACCTCCAAAACTTGGGCAAAGTAACCAGATATGGGAGGACGTTACACTGCAGCAACTACGGTGAAGCTAGACATATCAAGAGTGGATGTAAGAATGAGAAAGTTGTTGTGGAGGGACCCAAAAACAGAAGAGGTAGACCTCGTAAGGATCCAGACGATGTAAGTGTTTCAAAATGCTCATTTTTGGTTGTTTGAAACTGTTTTGTGGTTGATTTGATTCTGTTTTTAAGTGAAATTTGTGTTGAGTCTGTTTTCAAGTTGTCCCTAAAATACCTACAAAACCAAGGAAAAAGAGGAAGACTACTGAAGCTGTTTCATGCTCACAGCCAGTACAACATGAAAATTCAATTGATTCATATCATGCTGCATCTAGTGCTCCTCAACCACCAGTCACCTCTAAAAAGAAAAAGCCACTAGTGAAGAAGCCTAACCGTGGAAAACCACTGAAGGTAACAAAAGCCGACAACATTCCTAGAGGATCTGCAACACTAATGAGTCTTTTCACATGTAGAGCATTTGATGTCTTTAACAACATGGCTTCTCGATCGCAGCCTCCATCAGAATAGTCTTGTTGAGTCTGTTTGTTCAAGATTTGGATTTGGACATCTCAGTCTTTTTTTCGGAATGCACGTCTTTTGTTTTTGTTTTTGTTTTTGGTTTTGAATGCTTCATTTTTGTATAACCTAATGGATGATGGATGACCTATATGAATGTTTGTTGTTTGTTTTGGATATGCAAGTATGTACCTCTTTAAACATTTTCGTAAGAAAGCAACATTTAATCATAACATAAACATTTTCATAGATCACAACATAAGATAGCGACATCTCTTAAAGCATAACAAATACATTTTCATAAGAAAGCAACATCTCTTTAAGCGTAACAAAGACATAAACACATTATCATAACACCATTTTCATAAGAAAGTAACATCTCTAGAACTTCCACATCGCCAACATGACTCCCAAGACAATTGTAAAACCAACTGTTGAAGATATCATATTATTTCCGTAAATCCTACTCCTCTCGGTAAGTACCAACACCTCTCGCTTGAGCGCTTCACATTGTTCACGGGTGTTCTTCAAGTCATCCTGTAATTGAGTTGGATCTTCAACTCCCAATGCTCCCAATGCTCTGTTTGCTTCCTTTAACTTCATAATTTCCTCTTTCTGGTCACGTATAACATCTCTCGCCTCCAACAATGTTAAATGTTGCCACCCATGAGGCTTCTCCACATCAAACCAACGGAAAAAATTGCAAGACTCATATCCGTTACCATTCTTACGACTTGTACAACTATAAAACCTCCTCTCAGGGTTGTCATCAGTCCAAGCTTTCACAATCTTAGCAGTCCACTTACAATTACACAGTACACCATACTCGTTTTTGTATTCCATGGTTGAAGAACTTGCACTCAAAGCCATCTGCAAGAAATTTAGAGTTCACTACAGTATACGGGATTCACCTTGAAGGTTTAATCTGTTAAAATTTCCAAGTTGAGGGTTTATAGTGTTAGTTGTCAACTGTAGAAGTTTAAAATGTTAGTAACTGCTATTTTAAAAGTTTTTTATGCGATTTTCCCCAAATTAAATATTAAATTGATAATGAAGTGTAATTTGTTTGAATGTTGAAGAATAAAGGATATACATGATCTAAGCAACGAATATTTACAAAAATGGGTAGATGGGGACATATAGAGAAGGACTTGTTCTCATTTGCTTGGGTCTTTTCTTTTAGCCACGTGCACTGTGCCTCTCTACCCACACCCGTGACTCAATATTTTGACTCAATGCCCCTTCTTGTTTCTATTTAACTATTTATATATATCAATAGGCTATTAGGTATGTTGACCCAAAAAAAATCAAGGTTCCATTCATATTAAATTTTATTCTCACAAAATCATATGTATATGAATCTAGGTGAACCCTTTCCATCCTTCTGCCACGTCATCAGTGGAGAGGGTGACACCTGTACTTTTGAAAAAACCTAAAATTAATTGTCGTCGTCGTCTCTCGCTCTTCTCTCTTACGTTTCGAGATGACAGAGAGGAAACTGGCAACTCATTCTTCCCCTTCGCTGACAGGTTTTAGTGAATATAAATTCACCGTCTCTCTTACTCTTCCGTCGCCTGGTTTCTTCTTGAGGTGATTCACGATCTCCATATCTTTCTTTACTTCTCTTTCTCGTTTATTTTATTTTCTTCTTCTAATATTGGGTCGCCTCATCTATCGATCCTCTCATCTCATTGTCTCCTCAGATCGAAGGCGCTTCCAATTAACGTCAGGTCTCTCTCACATTCCTCGAAATGGATTCTGATTTTGTAATTTCTTGTGTCTTTCAAATTCTGCTTTATATTGTCTAAATTATGCTTTGGCTTCCTAATTTGTAACTGTGTATATAAAATGGATCAATCTTCTATATCTTAAATCGACATTTAACCAGATGGACTTCCTCAAATGCTTAATTGCGGGTACTTCTTATGGTGTTCATGCCAGTGAAGTAGAACTAGCTGCTGCAAAGCAGATGGCGATGGATTTCGAGGACCAAACCACCTTAAGGGGTTTAGTTTTGAGGATAACTGTCTAATGGATGAAAACTGGTAAAATGAGCCCAATCCAGGTGACATTTTGATGTTTTTCCGAATACTGGCGGTTTGTCATACTGCTATTCCACTAATATTTATCAACGCCTTCGAGTTGAGCATGAAGAGAAGGCAAGAAATTTCTCCACATCATATTTTTTCCAACATGGCATTATATTAGCGACCCAAAATGATAAACAAAATTGATAAATGGATAGGTTGTAACATAACAGGGAAAACTGCAGCTTCTTCTGATGCAGTGGTCCAAATTTACCTGGATAATACCGGTGATCTGGTATGTTTTGGTTTTTTCCTGTCCATATTTTGATGTCCTACTTCTTATTATATGTGTTTTTCTTTGATTTAGGAACTTGTTGCCAAAAGTTTTGAGCCATCAGATCTTAATTTCTCAAGATACGGTGGCATCTTCTTTGAGGTAATTTTACAAGGAAACTTTGTGGACATTTTCGTGGTCTTTTTTTGCATATTTTCCGTCTTAAAAACTTTTTGCTTGCTTACTTCTTTCACCAGTTATCAAAGAAAGGAAAATAATATCTTGGAGCTACTTCCAACCACTTGAATGAATACGGTCAAACGGGCTTACGTACATTGGCACTCGGTTATAGAAAGCTGGAAGAAGCCGAGAATTCGGCATGGAACATTGAGTTTCACAAAGCTAAAACTTCAGTTGGAGCTGATAGAGGTGAATGCTCGAGAAGGTATCATATATGATGGAGAAAAAATTGATCCTTTTTGGATCTACTGCTGTGGATCTACATGATAGAAAAAATTGATCCAACACTAGTCTGCTGTTGGATTTGTGTTTCATAATCCCTATTTTCCCTTTTTCTTGAACGAAAAATATGCAAAACCACAATCTATGGGAGTACATATATATGAAACATCTTATGCACACGAAAATAACTATGTTTTTACACCAAACAAAACAATATGTGCTACATGTTTGTATTTTTCGTTAATTAGCTATTTAATTTCGACAAAATCTATTTATGTTTGGTGGACTTGAAATAGCAAAATATTCAGACGTAACACAAGTATTAAAAATGACGCATCATGTTTCCAATAGTTACCAATTTTAAATAATCCCAAAACGACAAAATCTTTTAATTTAACATACATGTTGGCCGAGCGTGGGATAACGTTCTTTATTCAACTCTTTTTCTTTTCACTTCAATGTGTAGTTTCTTGAGCAAAATACGCATATGATTGAATAAACCAAGTATCCTTATAGGCAAAATACGCATATGATTATCATTTTTTTCTCTGGGCCTACTGGCCCATTTAATCAATCCCTTGATCTCATTCTCACTTTCCTTTTTCATGACAGCATTTGAGTTTTAAGGTCAAATTGCCACATGCCACCACAAAACTTGGTTTTTAAGCATTTAATATGTCAGTTCAAGTACTCAAGTCCCAGAATACTGCTAAGTTCACTCTTCCTGATTTGCCACTATGATGATTTTAACAAGTAATGAAACATCCATTAACATACTAAGCGGATGATCAACCATCACCTCGCATGTCATTTTGAAGTCAGCTACAACTTACTCAAAGAGAGAAAAGATCACAAGTATTGACATCACAGACACATATAGTAGTACAATAGTATAGCTTTGGAACTGTCAACAGTAACTTATCCACAACCAAAACCAATAGTAAGATAGATATGGGCTTAATTTACTAAGAAGAAAAAAGAAAAGAAAAGACCAAACTTTTTGTTATAATATTTGACTCTGTCAAACTGTTGATATATCCTCCGTAAAAGAGGAGCAGAGCAGAATGCTAACTTTATTACTTCGGACCAACTTCCTTCAGGGCACACATCTGCTCCTCTCCCATTGCAGACATGACAGAGACGACAATATCCTTGCCCTCTTCAAATCCAGCCTTGAGCTGCATTCACACCACATACCAAACAATCAGAAGTGATCCAACCAATATCACATAACCAGTTGATTGGAGTATGCATGAAAAGTAACCTGTGTGAGCAGAGCTTCATCTGTTGGGAGCTTGAGATCATCCTTAGTGCTACCATTGTCAGTAAGAAGGCTGACCTGTAATGTAATCATCAAGAAAAGCTCAAGCTTTAAGTATGTGGGCAAAAGCGAAACACAGCTGAGCTATAAGAAAAGGAAAGTGAGAATGAGATCATACAAAGCCATCTTCGGAGATATCAATTAACTGGTAGTCAGTACGGTTCACATGTGGAACCTGCAAAAAAATGGAACAATTTGTGAGTCAGATTAACAAATGTTTATATATAATCCAATCGGAACATTGACAGGACGCACATCACAGTTGTGGGAAGAAGGAACGATATCTTCGAGCTTCTTAGAAGTGAAGATATCAATGGCAATAAAGTGACATTTGGCATGACCGTGCTTGCCAGTCTTGGAAGTCGAAACCTCAACCACCTATGAAAATCAACAAAGAGTGTTTTCAAAACCAAGTGGAATTAAGCAAATTCAAAAACAAACAAGAACTAGCTCATCGACAAAAACTAGATTACAAAACCTATAAGCCACGACTTCAAAACAGAGATTTATCGAAGAGGTGACACAGAACTACCTTATACAATTCAGATAAGATAATTTTCTCGAAGAGGATAGCATAGATAGGATTCAAAGTGAAGCAAGAGAAAAGGACCTTGCATGGACGGCCCTTGATGACGATGTAACCACCCTTACGGATGTTACCAGCCTGCTGAGGATAGGTCTTGGAAGCTCCGGCGTCGCTGGACTCGAAGTGGTGCTCCTCGTCCGACATGTTTCACCGAATTTGGAAGAGGAGATCAGTGAGAGAGAGCCCACGCACAAACCTTTATTGAAGAAAGGGGAAAGACTCAGAGAGAGAGAACCAATTATTTCTTTTCAGCCGTTGGATTGGAACTTCTCTCTCAAATCTACCGTCCGGATTTATCCACATATCGCGTGCAAATGACGCGGCCCTACACGTGCGGCTATTAAAATTATAAAGGCAGATCGTAGATGTTACGCTGCCGTGAGATTCTCAATTTAAGATGCGATTAATTAATTTGAAATTTTTGTGTGTTATTGTTTAGCATATCATACAAATAATGAGGTCGAAAGAATAATTTATTATAGCAGGAACGTATATAAACACAAAGAGACTTAAACTAGGAGATACAATCATTACATGTTGAAGCTTCCATTACTTGCCATAGAATCTACTTGCCATGCTTAACGTGCTACCAAGAAACACACACACACACAAACATCAAACACAATCAAACATAATAGTGTAGCTAGAAAATAAATGATTCATGCTTTGATTAATCTGAGATTCAAGAAGCTACAATTCCTTCAAAACCTGTGTATGAACACTTCAGGAGGTTCTTCCCTGCAGGAGATATCGATACATTTGATGTTTCGCGTGATGATTAAACAGAAAAAAAGTAAAGAAAAAGAGCAGAGTAGAGAGAAGAGTGAGGCTCACTTCTCTTTAGCTTCTTGGTAAGTGTGGCTTGATGCCACGGCCAAGAGTTCTCCAGTGTGGTTGAATGCCAAAGACGCGACGCTATTTGAGTACCTTGGCAACTTTTGTAAAGAAACACAAAAGATTACATAGGCGAAGAAAGCCAAGAACAGTAATCTAGAGAACACAAGTCATGTTTTAGTGTGTGATACCTCAAACAGTCTTCTTCTGCTTTTAGCATTCCATGAGATAACGTAGCCTTCATTGTCACCAGTCACAAAAGTCCCTGACCCACTGTGGCAAGAAGAAATAGTGAACCAGAGGATCAAATCATGTAAACCATTAGATGGTGAATGAGGAGGCAAACATACCATGGACTGAATTCAATGGCGTTTATGCATGCACCATTGAGTCTTCCTTTCATAGACTTGGGATGGCATCGGAAAGTGTATCTACCATGAATCAATGAGAGAAATACAAACATTAAGTGAGCTAACTAGCCAGCTTGATATTAAAAAAAAAAAGAACAATGGAGGTGAAAGATTAAAAGTCATCAAATGGATCATTTTGTATATTCAACTTTCATTTAGTGCTCCATCACGATGACTTACTTCATCTCACTAGAGCACGATGTATTGGGGAAATCCAAGGCTACTTGTCCGTCTACTGAGCCAACTGCATATCCTGCTCAATCGCAACTTCAAACATCTTAGAAATCAAACCAAACCTCAACTATGGACCCTGGTCTATGGCCACATTACCCGAAAATCACAGATTCTTGAAATTTTATATGTTTACCTCTGGAATAAGGTACAGAGGTGACACATCGGATTGGCACCTCTACTTGTGATTCATAAGATTGAAAAGGTTGGTCTAAGTTACGCAAATCATATATATGCATTGATGCTTCAACGCAAACTACTAAGTTGTTTCCATATACAGTGATGCATCGCACTGCTGCACCAACTTCAGTCGAAAACAGAAGTCGTTCTCCTTGTCGTGTATCCCAGAATTTGATCTTCTCATCCAAACCAGTAGAGATAACTTCACCTGAGCCGCATCACACCACTTGAAATTATAAATTTGCATATTTAGCACCGGAGGTTACTTTTGATAGAATCGCTATTGCAGTTCTTGAATCAGTTTGCCAACGGGATAGTATAAGACAAAGTCTTTGACTCAAAACTCAAACCTGAAAAAAAACCTCTGAACCTAAGAAATGTGCAATTACTTATACAAATGACGAAAGATCATATTTGTAATCTATATCGTTTCAAAATCCACCAGAGCAATGTATCCAGTTTTCTTTTATTTAGTCTATAAGGGCAGTGTTTAGGTGTGGAAATGCATTAGGACATTCATTTCTCTGTCAATATCTTATAATCTTGTGATCAAATTGACAAAAGCTAAGCACTTTCGCACCAGATAAATTCTGGTAAAAGACAGATGCCAAATCACACTATTCAACATATTCAAAGATAATCATTACTACTTGATTGATATCCTTGAAGTGTAGCAAGTAACCTTGAAAGTTGTTAAATTTCTGGGGATGAGTTAATAAGCTGACCTTTTTCATAAGAGTACACGACGGATGTTGCAATGTCGTCATGTCTTCCAATTGTATCAACTGTTCCAGCATTTAAACCGTACCTGACAAACAAAAATTGAATCTCAATTTCGAATATGTAATTGTTCTTCATGTTAAGAATAACTAATAATCAAGAGATGCTATCTTTATATACAATACAAAAGCCGTATCTTTGTTAAGAAAATTGCAAACCTTCGTATGAATCCATCGGAGCCAGAGGTATATGAAGTTGATTCATTCTCGAAACAGCAATCCAGAAGAGCAGCCCCAGAGTAGAATTCTAGAATCAGCGAAGAGCTCTCCACATTATACAATCTCAGGTACTTCACAACCAACAACAAAACGGAAATCATATCAATAAACAACAATTCGTCTCTAAGACCAAATACGGTATCGATTTGAGATCCGAGAAAAGAAGAGAAGAAACTCACAGAATCCCAAGAAGCAACAAGGAGATTGTTTGACTCGGGGGAGAACCTGAGCCTCGAAATCGAGTCCTCTATAGGGTTTTCAAATTCCACCCGATTACCGCTCATGTTTCTTCAACCCAGAAAACAAAAACAAAAAACCGAAACCACTTCCTTAAGAAACTCGAGATTTCAAAATCGTAGAGCGATTGATGAATGAAACTAGGACTGAGGAAAATGAGACAAAAAAAAATAAAAATTCGGGCCCCGCTCCCAAACGGGTTAATGGGCCTATATATACTACTTATGGGCCTACTCCGTTATTGCTTTTGCTTTTAAACAGTTGGATTTGTTTGAGAGGTTATTTATATGGGAAAGATAAGAAATTTGATAGATTAAAGTTGAGGGCTGATCCAGGAACATCGAACGAGAGTAGTAGTAGTTCGTACCAGTGTAAAAAATGCTGGAGAGTTGTGTTGTTTCAGGAGCAAGTCATAGATCATACTCGAGGCGAGGCTGATTCAGAGTTCGATGACATGTTTACTTCTAACTGTACTCATAGGAGAGGTTCACAAAAAGAATCCTGGTGAGGAGACCAAGTGTACTTCTATATTCGTTGAGCCTCTCAGTTGGATGAATGCTGAGGAAAATATGATGTGTTGGAAGGGAAGTTAATGTGTCTTGAGTGTGAAGCTAGGCTTGGAAGCTTTGACTGGTCGTGAAGTCATTGTAGCTGTACAAGCAAGATTGTTCCGGCGTTTCAACTTCAGATGAGACGCGTCTATGTCGTGAAGGATGACGTGAGAAAGAAGAAGAAGAAGCATGATCAGAAAAAAGTCTAGGCATTGAGAATTTTTGCTGATGGTACTTTAATTTTTTTGCCGTTTTATGAGAAAAATGTTGATTTATATATTTTTGTTTAGTCCAAAGCGAAGCACAGACAAAAAAAAATCCGAGACAAAAACTACGATGAAAATCTGATTACCATGACACCAAAATAGGGTTTTTGACCAACCCAACTCATTGCCCAAAACATAGATAAAACTTTGAAGAGCGAGAAGTTGCATATATATACAATGGGAGTGTCAAGAATCAGTCTTTGTTCCCTCCATACTAAACTCCAAGAACAGCAACACGGAAAACAAACAGACAAGTCACTGTTCAAGAAACAACTATAAAGACCGTGCCTTCTTATCACTCTGGAACATAAAAATCGAACCTGACATCCACAGAGCCATCAAGCGTA
The DNA here is from genome assembly GCA_002933915.1 of Eutrema heterophyllum. Lineage (NCBI taxonomy): Eukaryota > Viridiplantae > Streptophyta > Magnoliopsida > Brassicales > Brassicaceae > Eutrema > Eutrema heterophyllum. The sequence goes on from PKMM01040874.1 coordinate 893,232, forward strand.
TCTTTGTATTCCACGTTCGTTATAGTTCCAGCCTCGTCCACGTCTTGGTACTCTGGTTTAACCCTCCTAACAGGCACTGTGACTGAGTAAATGGTCCCGAGGTCACCGTCCGTGGAGACATTCAGCTGAACTTTTTCCTCTGATTCTATCTCTACAAAATCCGACAGTGCGTGGATAATGTTGTTGACTATTTTCCTTTTAGCCTCATCGCTAACTGCACACCTGTCTGAGAAGAGGATCATCTTGAGCCGCTGCTTTGCGATTCTTGCGTTGGAGCTTCTTCTCGACGCGTGCGATGGGAATATTATCTTCCACGCTATGTTTAACCGGTCAAAGAAACTCATGTTGATGGCATTCAAGAGAAAGCTCTCTATCTCTTGCTCAGCTGGGCTTGGTGATAGTTCGTAGTCTCCTGTGTTCCTTGCAAAGACCTTTGTCTGACCACGTGTGTTTTCGCGGCTGATCGACACTCCAGGACATTTCTGGGTTTCCAAACTGTTTGCGCCATTGCATATGAAGCCCGTGAAATCAACCTGCAAATTTACATAAAGATTAATATCCATCACCCGCCAAAAGAGAACAAAAGATGAGCCTTGTAATTTCAGACTAGATGCATCTGAAAGCTCAGTTATTGTAGTACATCTATAGGTAAAGAAACTGTTACATCAAGCTCATCTAAACTTAATAGCATGGTTTTGTAACAAAGTTGCAAAAGACTTAATATGAGCTACATGGTGAAGAACATATATATTTACCCTCCATGTAAACCAATGAAAATCTTGTAGCTCAAAAAACACATCAAGTTACAAACAGGAGGCTGGACGATGAAGATGGAGTTGCTGCTTTTCCTAAAAATCAGAGACTGGTTAAACTTTTTGTTTCCAACACAAGTGAAGTGAACAAATATCACCAAACACATCTAATATGGCCTTCACTGACATTTACTTCCAAGTGCCTATGAAACAAACAAAAACAGAGATAATAAACTTTACAGTGCTCGGAAATTCAAGCGATGAACAAGCAATTGTAGAGCTGTATCCCTTGTTTTCCGCATTCAAATTCTTACTAACAAACACAGACCGTAGAAGCGAAAGATCGACGTTGGTAATCTTAATTCTTCTGAAAAAAATACACGAAATCGGGACACTGGGTCACCAATTTCACAACACCCAGATCCCAAAATGCGCTGAAGAGAAAATTCGATTGGTTGAGTAAAGAAGACAAGAAATCGGACCTTGGAAGAAGGTAATGAGAGGCGTTTAGGATGCTGATGATAAGGAGATGCTAAGCTCGCAGAGATCCTCAGATTCCCAGACACTGCCATTTCCATTTCAAGCTGAATTCTTCGCCTGAGAAGCGAATCTTTCGTTCGTCTCAGTTTAAGAGAAAAAGGGATTACGACGACTGATACGAGTTAAAGGCTATCAGGCAACTTAAGAAACGCCGCCGTTTTGACTCCAAGTCGCTTAGGGGCAGAGAAACGGCGTCGTTTCATTGCAAGTCAAAAACGTGGTCGTATTTTTGTAGTAGAGAAGCCAAAACGCGAGGTTAACTATAAGTATGACTAATAAAAGTGTCGCCGGCGAGAGCGGAGGCTTCTTCTTCGGACCCATATCTTTGGAATCAAGACAATCTCCAATACAAATTGAATCAAGTCGAGGGATTTTGAAGGAGAGCTAAACGAACGAGAAAAAGAAACAAAATTTTAATTTGTGAAATGGGTAGATGGAGAGCAGTTGCTGCTCTTCTTCTTCGTAATCAAATAGTCAATTCTTCAAAGCCTTTTCCATGTGTTTGGAAACACCCGGCGCTTGGTTTCCATCGAAGCCAAGCTTCTCGTTTGCTTGATTTCCGACACTTTTCAGCGTTCCCTTCTCCGATTTCGATTTACAACAATGACTCTGATTCTGGGTCGGGTGATGTATACCAAAACTACGACTTTGGAACCAAGGAAGAGGAAGACAGAGGGAAAATCCCTGTCAAAGCCTATTTTCTCAGTACTAGGTATGTTTTGCTTATCGAATCTCTGGAGGCTCTGGGGTGTAATATCACGTCAAGTGTTGGTTCTGACTTCTCAGTGTTCAAGTTTCAACCTTGGAATCCTTATGTTGGAATGTTTTGCCGCCAGATGTAGTGATTAGTTCTGTTTTTTTTGTTCTTTTTATGATTTGGTTTCTCAGATTTATGGTTTTGGCAGTATTGATTTGAAGGGAATGCAAGCTGACAACTTATGCAATGTTGTTCCTCCTACCTCGCGGTCTACGAATTCTATTGCCCTCAAATTTTCTGATTCTTCTTCTCGAATCTCTGTAAGATTACTCTGCTGTTGCGTCCTCAAATCCTTGACAGTTATACTCACTTTTGGTAGTCAACTTATGCAATGTGGTTTGAACATGGTTGACCCTGAAAGTTTTAAGTTTCAGAAAATCTTAATGTTCTTGCCTTATCTCTTGTTCATTTTACTGATGTTCAGTAGGATGCAAATAAATCATGGCTTTGATTTGTGTTAGGGCTTTAATCGTGGTTACGAAACCCAAAAGGAAGTCAAGATTTATGTTGTGTTCTCTTCTTCACAGGTGCTGGACGAGAGGGAGAGTGTAAGCAGCTGCCGCTTCATGGTTGTCTTTCAATATGGTTCTGCTGTTCTTTTCAATGTTGATGACGATGACGTTGAGTCTTATCTCGATATTGTTCGTAGACATGCTTCTGGGTTGCTTACAGAGATGAGGAAAGATGGTCAGTGTCCTGTAACCATTCCGCTGCTTCTTAATACTTGGAAAACCAAAGCTTTACTTCAATAATTGTCAAGTTTTGCAAATGAACTGCTATTTTGTGGATTTTGTGGTGTTAGATTATGCTGTGAAGGAGAAGCCTTTGTTGACTGAGGAAATGCGAGGTGGCCCTGACTACATCGTTCTCAAAACTTTGGATACTGATAGCATCCGTATAATTGGGAGTGTGCTCGGGCAAAGTATTGCATTGGATTACTTTGTTTCTCAGGTAACTTGTTCCTTCTCAGTTTCCATAACCAATACAAGTATATATCTGTTTCACACAGAGTGAGAGCTGAAAGTGTTGAGGACTGTAAGAAACTGTTTAATGTTGGAAGTTTGAGATTTCTGATTCTCTCAGGTTGATAAGTTGGTAGAAGAGTTTGCTGGTATAAATCGTGCAATGGAGAAAACCGGAACCTTCACAATGCACAGGAAAAAACTCTTCCAACTCGTAGGGAAGGCTAATTCTAATCTAGCTGACGTGATTCTCAGAGTTGGTTTGTTTGATAGGTATTCTATTTGTGTTAAAAACATTTTCATATTCTAATATTGTTTTTGTCGATCTCTATATATGCTTTTACTCGTATACAAAAATCCGAGTTCTTGAACCTTGTCTTTGGAAGTATGCTCAATCTTGAACAGTCGTGGAAACAATGTGTGTACATAAATCAGACTCATTTGTTCTGTTGTGTTCTCATAGATCCGAGATTGCTTGGAGAGAGGCTAGATATGCTCAGATATATGAGTACCTAAGAGAAGAGTACGAGGTTACTCAGAGATTTGGGAACCTAGACTTTAAGCTAAAGTTTGTAGAGGTATTTTCATTATATTACTCGGTCGATTTTGTTATCGATAAACAGTAGTCATGTTTTGGTTTTTTGATGTGATTTTCTGTTTTCATCTGCAGCACAACATTCATTTCCTCCAAGAGGTGTTGCAGAACCGACGATCGGATCTTTTAGAATGGTGCATTATCTTCTTACTGACCCTTGAAAACGCTTTATCTATTTACGAGATTGTCCGAGAATCCACAGGAGTTTCACCCTGATGCTACAAATCATTGTAGAGTACTCAAATTCTGTGAACATCAAAAAGAATTCTTTATCAATCTCAGAGTAGTTCATTTGTTTTGATTCTCGGTTTACATCTGTAATAAAATCAACTTGACTAGCTAGCTTGCGCTGGTTATGTCAAATTACGGTTTTGGAAATTAAGATTAAAATGTTATGATACTTTCTTTGATAACATCAATCCAGCCTTCTAAGCAAGTACTCAATTTGGACTTCCTTTGTGAGAGGCATGATCCTTTCTCCATAGAGTTTTGCAATTAAGCTAGGGTTGATTTTGTAGGAAGGATCAGCTCCAGTTTCTGGATGGTTGATCGTTATGTCTTGGCCAAAAATTCTGGCTTTAATCTCAACTCTTTTCTTGATTACTTCTTCAACCGTTTCATACGTCAGAAGTTGCAACAGCTGTGTCCGGTCCTGGAGAGACTCAGCCAGTTTTATAACACAAGAAGATGCATATAATGAATAAAGAGAGGGCATTTAGCATGAATCAAAATGGGAGTACTTGTTCTCGGATGGCTGTTTCATAGACGGAGGGGTTTTCACGAAACTTGGCCTCAGCAACGAATTTACCATAGTGAATTCTCTTTGAAAGTATCTGCAAACAGAGCCAAATGAAAGTTTTTCAGTGTCAAGTCTCTCATTGAGCCCATTTGTAATAATGCATGCCAAGTTTCTTGCCTGCAAACACATTGTGTCACAGAGAGCAGCTGAACCACAATTACCATCGTCCCCCGGCTTGACCAATCTGGGAAGAAGGTGTCTGAAATACATGTTCCACACTTTCTTGTTGATGTTTATCGAATCGGCGCAATGATGCAGAACCTAATTTATTCACAAGAGAGAAGAGAAGAGTTGGTTAACTTAAGACAAGAGGTTCATCATCCTTCTACTTGGGTAGTATGTATAACTAGCATCACGCCATTAGAATCTTGAGTATTATCTACTCATTATATTTGTACTTTTGGATGTATTTGTATATTGTTCTGGTAAAATGCAAAACCTTTCAAGGCTAAACTTCACCTGTGGGTATTGAATCGGGGGAAGGATTGGCTCCGGCAAGCATTGTGGGAAAAAGGGATGTTCATCGGGACTCTTATACCTGTCCACCTAATTTCAAGCAATTAAAATCAGCAACAAAGAGAAGATCTCTGAAACTACAAACTAACTTTGAAGCTTGGTTGATTTTTCGACCTTGGCGTGGAGCTGTTCAGTTTCTCTGACCATAAACTCGACCAAAGATCCTTGAAACCCTTCCATAGCAAAGGCATCTTCGTCATATGTATCAGCGTTGTAGCGATACTGAGCTCGCTCAAGAAGATTAAAGATAATGCTGTCCTCTTGACGAATCAAAGAGTGTCTTATGCTGTCAAGTGTCAAGCTCTCACTCTCATCGACCCGTAGCCCCCTCGAGTATCTGTAAGACATAGCCAAATCACATCAATGCCTTGTCTTAAGAATATCCAAAAACTTAATCAACTTCAGCAAAAAACACTAATCAATTTCGAAAACTTCTAGGCTCTAGGATCAACGGCAATGCCGTTATTCTATATCTACTACGAAAATGTGTTAATTCTCTGAAGATCAGAAAGAAATTGATGATTAAAGCTTCATCAAACCCACAATGTACACATCAATCTGCCAACACGTTACAAGTACAAAACTTTTATTTTACCGTACAGCTCAGGCCAGTACCATGTCTGCAACAAGACCGCAAAGCAGCTTTAAGCCATCAGTAAACCGACAACACAAAGCGAGCATAGCAAGACAAAGCAATCAAAAGCCGGTGACTTTTATTTATTTATTTATTTATCTATCTCCGGTAGAAACAAGAGTTGTGATTCTTTAAATCAATGGCGGAAAAAGACAGACAACTGTAAATAAACCGAACACATGGCGTGCACAAATGCTCTTTCCCGTTTAACCAAGTAAGAAACACATTCATTACCGGATCGGTGAAGCTGCGGAGAGTCGGAGGGAGAGAGACCCAGCTAGTCCAAATCTCGATTTACCGGCTAAATAATACGAGACGGGTCTAGAAGAATTCGCGAGATTGAGGCATGGCGAATTGTAAAACGTGGGTTTGAGTAGCTTGGCCTCCATCTGCAGGTGTGACTGGAGAATCACAAGACAGAAGAAGTAAGACAACAAATTTCAGGAAAAGAAAGAGAGGAAAAAATGGGGAGGAGGGAGAAAAGGACAGAGGAGAGATTGGGTGAGTAAAAACAGTAAAGAGACGAAAAAGAATACATCTCCAATCCGCTACAAATTTTATCCGGACAAGGATGGAATCACGTGTTTAATGTTTCTTCGATTTTATTTTTATTTTGTCACAAAATGTTTCTAGGGACAATTAGTTGAATAACCTAATCTCAATAATCTCGGAGAAAATAGTCATGTTTTTTCCGTTATTGACGTCCTATTAATTGATTTAATTTTGTATAAAAACAAAAAAAACACATTTTTCTCCACGATTTGAATTTTCAAAAACTAACACGATTTTTTTTCCAAACGTAAATAGTGTAACCAATAATGTAGCAAGTATATTTTTATCAATAGCATAACAAAGTTTTTTTATTATCAAAAGCGTAGCAAATTTGTCAATAACCTATTTTTTTCCAAACTACCATGGTTTGAATTTTGAAAAACGGATATACTGAGCATCATAAGCTTTTGCATGTCGGTAACAAAGCAATCAAAGCATCAAAGCCACAATGGAAATAGCTCTACTTTATATATTAGCGTATGAAAACAAAAAATAGACGTTCTATACAAATAAACATTCGTTTCTCTTTCACAAGGCGACGAAGAAGACAACGAACCCAACATGTTTTCGTGTCAATGTGCCTCTTGGAGGTTTCATCCTCGATAATCCACAAGTCGTTGTGTTACTCGACGGAAAAGCCGAGAATCCACTTACTCAGACATGTTCGATTCGCTCGAGAAAAGAGCTCGCCGTTAACGGAAAAGTTGAGTTCGGTTGTCTTGGTGATGGAGAAGCTTTCGATTTCTTGGCTAGAGCGATGTACGGGAAGAATCCACCTGATACAAAGCTTGGATCTGATGCACCGAAGCTAATCACTAAATGAATTTTCTTTAAAAAAAATAGATGTTTTATACACACATAGAAATAAACAAATAGAAAATAGCCAAATTGCATTTGAGACAAGAAAAAATGACAAACTACCGACGATACATTAAACGATTCATGGAACCATCCACCTAAATCATATTCGAAAAATTGTAAATTTCAACACCAATCCTAACTCGAGATCGCTCCGGTAAATTAATGGGTGGAACCACAAACACTGCATTTGAAAAAATAGATGCTCTATTCGCACATAGAAACAAACCCTCTTTCTCCTGGTTGTGTCAAAATCAGATGTAGGAAGTCTATTTCGTTTTCTCATATATAGATTTATCGAGTAAATTTTGTCTGTTTATAAAAATTCAAACTATGGAATATACATGAGAAAATCTATATTTTTCCAGAAAATATCACGAATTTGAATCAATTTTGTTTTTTAAGATTCAAAGCATATAAGATAAGAGGGGAGGAAGAAAAATAAAGCAAAGAAGAAAGAGAAAGACAAGAAAGAGAAGAGAATAAATGGTTGTGATTGGTTAAGAGTATGCATCTCTATAATATTATTTAATAAGATAATTTTGAAAATGAATTTTGTATTATGTCATTACAAATAAAAAAATATAATTGAAATAAAAAAGAAAATAATTGTCTTTAAAATTATTGATAGGAATATAAAAAATATTTATTTATCATTAAAAAGGTTATTTACTATTTAATTTTTAATTATTTTTAATATTATTTATTTTTAAATAATAATCAATCCATATATATTTAAAGAAAAAATTTATTCGAAATCTTGCTATATTTTTTACTATAATTTATTTTATTTTATTTGAATATATATCAAAATAAAAGTTGAAAAATATTTTACTAATTTTATAAAAAAGTTAAACACCAGAAATTGATTTTTTTAAAAAAGTTCGTGAACTAACCACAAAACTATAGTCATTAAATTGTGCATATTAAAGTTATGTTTTCAAGATTATAATTTTTGCGGGTTAGCCCGAATAATATTTTAGTCCACTGCAAAACGGGTTAAATAGATAAATTATTTCGTTTGACAACTCTATCTATAATAATGAATTAGACATATTATAAAATTCAAATAAAAACAAATTTTCTTAAATTTCAAAACAATTTCGTTAAAAAAAGTTACTTTGCGTTATAATTAGCGCGAATTAAGTCCTAGTTGTCATATTTAATATAAGATATAGATAATAGTCTACCTATGATTTGGCTTTGGTAATTCAGTTAAATATATTTTTTTGGGTGGTTATACACTGCAAAATCCTATGTTACTATCACTTTTGCTAATAATCATAAAACCAAAAAAAGGTATGTGTTTTATGCGATGATTTTGAAGTTTTAAATTTTAACCCATCCCTTTATCTTGCGAGGTTCCATGATTGCTCACGATCTCAACTCTTTTTTATTAGTTGAAACTAAAACATGTAATTTTTCGTTTGCAAACATTTTCAGAATTATGACATTTTCCCATTATTAAATAAAATCATGATACTTTCACAGTTGGTAATTCATTTGCAAAATTTGTTTGTCTATTATATCATTATATGAGGTAGATTGACATCTGTTGATGAATGTATAATAGTATATGAAAAGCGAGTGATGTAAAAGATGAGGAAAAATTCCCACTTAATGTTTTTTTTTTCATCCAAATTATTTAAGAATTGTCTTCAGAATTTAGTAGAAATTTTATTTTATAGTCAATTCAACTAAAATTTTCATCTCAAGTTTCAGATATTAATCTACTTGTTGTTTATTTCGATGTGGTTACCAATTTAAAATCTTGATTTGTAAAAGTTTTGACATTACACCAAGATACATACTTCTGGTACAACTATCATAATAAATTAAAAATATATTCATGTGTTATAAGTTCTATTTTTTTGGTCAATGTGTTCTAAGTTCATTGTAGAAAAATGATAAATAAAACATTGCGAGGAGACCATATGATATCTTGTATGATTTTATTATATGTATACTGCGTCAGCTCTCTCAAAATATTCGGTGAACCCTCGACCAAGACCTGATTATGTACTTGTGGTTTACAATAAGACGTACTCGAAATTTCACCTCTTTACTTTACCTTTTCTCCACTTCTAGATCTAGCCAATCTTTCTTTAATCATAATAAAATCATTCTTTTTGTTAGACAACAAATTCTACACTTATAAAAAAGTTTGTCCTTGTGATTATTTTACAGAAGAGAGCAAATATATAAAATTAATACGGTTTCTAACGTTTAATAATGCATAAAACACGTTACCGTTAATTAATGTGAGTGTATGTATCAACTATCAACAGAAGAAACATATAGTAATAAATTATTATATGTTTTATATTTTTGTTTGGCACCACCGGTTTGTACAACTGGTACGTGGGTTTAAATCATTATAAATATCCCCCTTTTTAATGATGTTTTGTTTAAGAAGATCAACCAATCAGGGACGAACAGAAGAAACAAAACTACAAATGTATCCAAAACCAATCCCAAAACCGTAATTATCTTCAAAGTTAGGGCCAATTAAACTCTTGACTCCACATTCAAACTGAACCTCAAAGTTGCCTCGAAAGTGGGACCCTCAGGCTTTTTCAATCTAACCTAATATATTGATGCTTCATTTATAAATTAAGTAGTGTTATCATCAAACTTGTCAATTAGGGTAACTATTTGGCCCCATCAAGTGTGAAGTGTCTCAGCTTTTAACACGTCCTTGCAATTCATTTTTTTGTTGATATTATGTTAATTTTTCCCATCATTGCTCTAATCATCTTTTCTCACTCCAATTAAGAGAGAGTATTGGCCAAGATTTACAGTCTTGTTTTGGTGTGCATGAGACGAGCATAGAGACCACATGTATCACATATACTTCCTGATTTACGCTAATTTATTAATTAGACAATATTAGTAATTTTGCTCCAAAGAAAGCAAAAGCAGGTTTAAAAAAAGAAGGAAAAAAAAAAACCAAAAGCTTTTTGAAACTTCATATTCTGAAATATTCATATAGCGTAAATTATGAATGGGCTTGAAACAGTTTAATATAGTGCTTCATATGCAAAACGTTCTATTTCTAATATGGAAACCGGAGGTCCTTTATAAAACTATGGTAAATCAATGGAGGGTATAATCGTAAATTGCTCATATTAAGGAATAATTGAGAAAATATTATATTTATAATTTTAAATTTGAAAAATACATTGTTTTTGTATTTGAAAATTACACTGTTCGTTTCTAACCCGATTTAAATTAGAAATAAAATTAATAAATAATTTTTTTATTCAAAATTATTAATATTTTAAAATTTCTAATTGGATAAATCTTTTGAAATATTTTAAATTTTATATGAATCTTATTATATAAAGTTGAATGTTTCAAAATTGCTAATTCACATAAAAATTCGTTGGTTTTTAAAGATTAATAACCCAGTAATAAAAAAAGGACAACATAAAAATTTATAAAACTTAATAACCGATTCGTAATCATAAAATAAAAGGTAAAGTTACTAAACAAAAAAAAAATTAAATTTATCTTAAAAGACAAAATTAATAAAAAAAAAATTCTTAATTTTTTCATTTAAATTAAAGAAATTAAACAATATATTGCTAATCCTAAAAGAAAAATAATTCTAATTTCTCAACCGTGAAAATGAACAGAAAATGGTCAGAGGTGGTTGCAGGGATTGCGTTCCCGTATTCGTATCCTTGTTTGTATTATTGGCTTGCCTTTTTTCTTCTTTTAGATCTGTTTCCTTTTTTTTTTTTTGTTCTTATTTCAGTTTTTTTCCTTGTAATCATTAATCTTTATAATTAATGAAGACTCTTTAACAAAAAATTTTTTATAAAAGATAAACTGTGCGTTTTAGCATTTCAGGAAAAAAAGGGTTTCAACTTGTAATATATATTTTTTATAGTATATTTTTTCTTCTCGACTTGTAAAATGTATTTAAGCGAGGCATAAGTGCATAGGCAAATATCATGCTGTCAAAAATAAATGCTTTTTTAGAGTAAACAAACAAAAAAACGTAAATGTTTGAATAACTAAAAGATTAATCTTTGATCGTGTACCTTTTTCTATTCTAAATTTTACGTCCAGGATATAACGAATTACACAATATTTTTCTGATAAAAATATAATTTTTGTCAACAAAATGGAATATCTATACAAGAGCATACCAACACAAAAAACACTAAATATATGTCTTAATAAAAAATATTTTATCTCTCTATATTTAAGTAAATATACAATAGTCGAAGGTTTTAATTTAAATATTTAAAGTATTTTGTTTAATATGAAATATTGAAAGTAATTTAAATTATATATATATATATATAACCATCTAGAATGCCACCTCATCATCAATTTTCTAAAAATATTATTTTATAACTTATCTTAACTTTATTATTTGGTTGGTTTTAAATGGTCAATGCAACTCATTTATTATTCAAAATATTGTTTTTATTTGATTGAGAAAATCAAAACAAATATAAATAAGTAAATTCTCTCCTACTTTTAAATTAAAATATATTTTTTTATAAATAAGTAAATCCTCTCCTACTTTTAAATCAAAATTGTTTTATTTATAAATATATAAAAGTAAATTACCAAACTCAATTATATAATGTATTAAATTATACCCTACATTAATATGAAATCAGCATCCTATATACTTAAAAGAAATAGTCAATAGAAAATGTAGTTAATATATTGATAGAAAAAATAGAGTTAATGCATGTCTATTTGAGAAAAAAATAATGGATTACTTTTAAAATGCTAAATAATTGACTGATTTAATACATTGATAGAAAAAATGAAATAGATTTTATATATGTCAACATGATAATTGACTGGTTTAAAATATTCATGGATTACTTTTAATTTGATGAATAATTGACTGATTTAAAATATTTCTGATTTATTTTTACTTTCAACTAAGACAATAAGTTATTTAAATTTTTAACATTAACTATGAGAAAAATCCACAACATACTGTTTTAATAAAATTACGCATTCACACAGACTTATACATGAAACAAGACAAATATATCCAGCTTCCTATTCGATTAGCTGAGACTATTTGATGTTTATTACGAAAAGGGTTAAACATCCGACCATCGTTGCTAGTTGCTATATAGAAAATAGGAATAAGAAAATTCTATAATTTTTATTATAAAAAGAAAATCCTATAATGAAAATTATAGTCAAACAATGTTGTAAAAATAATTTAACAGTAGCACGACTTAGCAAACAATTATTTCTGATAATGATGTAATAGACGACGGAGAACAAATACAAAACTTTCCATTTTTTTTAAAAAAAATTGAATAATATTTGTTTTTACTTGTAAAATGGAAGAAAATTTAGTGAAAACCCAACCCAAATAATAACTAATAAAAAAGTTCTTTTAAAAAAATAATTATAGGGTTACAGTACACTATACGATCTAATGAAAGATTGGGAACCATTAAATCATAAATTAATTGCAATTCAAATTAAAAAACATGAGAAACCCACTTTAATTCTCAGCGTAAGAAACTAGAAAAATGTAAAATGATGAGATCCAAAAAAAAAAAGGGAGACCAGATGTTGACAAATATATCGCGTCTCTGTTGTTAGAAGGGTCGTTTGTTTTATGTAATTTTCTCTATATATTTTAATTTTACGGAATCTCTCTCTCTCTCTTTCTCTTTCTCTTTCTCTTTCTCTCTCTTCACCGAACTTCTCTCTCTCTCTTCACTCTATAAGGGAAAGAGAAAACACCAAATCCGAGAAAATTAATAAAAAAGCTCTTATTCTTTTTTATTTGCTTTCTTCGTTTTAAGAATCAGAGAGAGATTAGAGTTGGCCCAGCGAGATCGACGACGATGACGATCTGAGCTCCCTTTCTTCTCTCCCATGGAGTTTCGCACTTTGTCTCCTCTTCGTTTTAACTATTTCTTAGATTTTCTCTCTCTCTCTCCCGGAAAAATTCGCTTTCTTATTTTTAGTATTATCTCGGGAACAGTATCTTTTATTTTTTATTTTATATAAATTTGGCTTTTATTTCTTTCATTGTTCATTTTGTATATTTTTGTCGCCGATTTGGGAGTGAGTGTTTTCAATAATCCACGCTTGTGAAAGATTTTTCTCTGTTCAAGGAGCGATTAGAGAGGATGTGGGTCTGAGGTAAAAATCTCTACCTCCGATTTTTTTTCCTTATTTTTTCAAAGTGGTTTATATCATTTCTGCTGTTTTTTTTATTTATAAATTTTAATCTTGCTGATTTTCCATATTCAACATTTTTTTCAAGGATTTTTGATTGATGAATTAGGTTAGGCATTTGACTGAATCGATCCAGCTTCTGTCCTCTGCATACTGTTCATCGTACGATGAATTTTGTCAGATTCTTTTTTTCTCTTTTAACTGTTTTTTTTATTTATTTATTTATTTTTTTTGGTTTGCGAGTAATCGATTTCTCAATGGTTGATCGCTTTGATTTAAGCTTCACCTGTAATGGCGGATTCTCTGTATATTTATTGTAGATTTCGTAGACTCCCATTTTATAGGGGAATTTTGCTACATTCTTTTCTTTTCTTTTTTCCTACTGTTTATCTAATTTTTGTATTAAGAGCTAAATTTAGCTCAGATGTTATAGTTTTATGCAGAATCTTACTCGGATCATTCATTCATTTATTGAATTGATAAGTCAGATATGATGATCGTCGGTGACTTTCTGGCATTGTAACTTCGTCGATTGTGTTTTTTTTTTTTTTTTTTTTTGAGGAATGGGAGAAATGGTTCACTGTGAAAGCTTCTTGCCCTCAATTAGGGATCTCAGTGAAGATTCAAACAGTTGTAGCTGGTCAATGTACTGTGGAGATAAAAATTTGCCATATGGGCAATATCAGAATGGTTTCTCGGTGAGAGCTGCAGCGGAATCTTACTCTGGATACGAGAGAGATCTCCTGAAACAAACAATGCTTGAACACGAGGCCGTCTTTAAGAACCAGGTATCTAGCACGCCCTCGTCTTTCCTCAAATGGGTTTGCTTTATGTGTTTTTACCAAATTTTATTGACCTTTTCCTTGTTTGTGTTTTATGTGTAGGTTTATGAACTTCACCGTTTGTATAGAACACAGAAGAGCTTGATGGATGAAGTCAAGGGAAAGAACTTTATTGACCACATGAGCCAGTCTGAACATACACCAGAAAGTGCAATTAAACGTGATCTGCCTGGATTTCTCTCGGGAAACTCGATATGTGGTGAAGGAAGCAGCTCTCAAGCTTGCAATGTTCCTATCCAAAACGGGATTAGTTCAAAAGGCGAGGAGGTGGTAGAGGTTAGACCGGTGAAGGTCAGGAGAAAAATGATTGATCTTCAACTCCCAGCAGATGAGTATCTCGATACGAGTTGTCCTCCCTATGAGCAGTCAAAAGCAGGAAAAGAAGTTGGTGAAAAGCTGTTCCTCGAAAGAGGCAATGCTTCTCATCCGAACGGTTCTTCTGGATCTTCTTTGGTTATGAAGAACTCAAATGGTTTAACTGACTTGAACGAGCCAGTCCAATGCCAACAATCAGTACCTGTCCCTTCTTTCAGGGATATATATTCTCTTCATGGAAGAAACATTGCACATGTGCAAGGCCAGTGGTTGGAAAAAAATACAAGTCAAAATGGATGGATGGTTCTAGAAGCAGGTGAGATTTTTCATCAAGTGGCGAGTTACATGTTCGTCACTTTCATTTGGTTTCTCTAATCTTTGAAACAATATTAAAGTGAGGTCAGATTGTATTTGCGTCCTTCTGCTCCATTTGGTTTCATCTCTGTGGCCCATAGATTGGTTTGCAGATTGTGTACTGATACAGTAGATTCTTATGTGTAGCAATTTTTGCTTTTCTTCTGATGTTTTTCTATGGCTGCGTGCTTATAGGGCAAGGAAAAAGCACTTTAAGGGACAAGTTATGTCTGCCTTCCCATTCGGTACAAGTTCTTTCTAACAATGCATTTCAACCTCTGGGTTATCCTTCAACTGATCAGCGGAAGTTATCGGGCGAAAGAGTATCTTTCGAATGGGAAGCTCGTCAAAGGAATCCTGAAGTTTCATACGATAGCTATGTTGTATCAAGCGTGGCATCAAATGCTCCAAGCATGCATCATGGCTACCGCCCTGAAACTGTCAGACCTTGGAGCCATTGGATTTCATCATGGGAGAACCAAAGTAGCAGCTCAGTTCAGAAATCCTTGCCACTTCAAACGAATCCATTCTTGAATTTTAATACACAAGCAAGAGCAGATTCAAGTTCTGAGATGAGAAGCCGTGATTTTGACGGGCTTTACCAAGGATTCTCTTCAGGGTCGAAGGAATCTGCCTTTAAATTTCCATCAGGAAAATTTAACCATCTTAATAACGGCCCAAAAGGGGCTGTTACAAATGGTTCTTTGAGTGAGGCTTTGAAGCATCGGAGTCTCGAAAACCTTCAAGGACCAAAAATGCAGGAGTGCTCTGCTGGGTTGCCCTGGATAAAACCTAAGCCCCCTAACAAAAATGAAATAATCAATGGTGGTTTGGATTTGAATGCTTCTGCAAATCAATTCATGGATGGAAGTGAAGCGGTTGACGGCTCGAATAATTATTCTCCTCACAACGGTTTGAGGTCTTTTTCATGTTCTAATGACGCCAACTTGGGACAGGTTGAAATGGCCGATTCACATAGTAGTAGAACGATGCTTGGATTCCCAATCTCTCAGAAGCATTCTATTTACGAGGAGCACCCTTCCCTTATCCCTTCTTCTGTGTGTATTACTGATCAACCCAAGGAAGTAAACAACTTGGTGAAGAGAAACCTCGATATCAACTTGCCATGTGAAGCCTCGGTTTCTGAAGCTGTTGTTGTGGACAAGGAAGCAGGTAAAAAAGCTGCCACTTACAGGCACTACATTGACTTGAATTTATGTGCTAGCGAGGGTGAAGATTCCGGCGTGTGTTCTTCTAATCCAAGAGTGGAAACAAAAGCAACTACGTTGATAGATTTGGAAGCTCCCCCGACTCTTGAGAGTGAAGAAGGGGAGAAATTGGCAGAGAAGAGTGATGAAGAAACTTGGGGATCAGAAAAAGGTGAAGCTGGAGACTCTGTGGATGAACTCATCAAGGCAGCAGCAGAAGCTATAGTCACCATCTCACTGTCTCACCACTGCAGTAATATTGATGAAGCTGCTTCGTCTTCCACCGATGCAGTTGCTAAGGACCCTCTCTCTTGGTTTGTGAACACATTAGCTTCTTGTGGCAATGATTTAGAGAAAAAGATTGATGCTTGTTTGGAAGCCAGAGACTGTGAAGGCTGCCGTGAAGAATGTTCTTCAGGGGAGTTTGATCACTTCGAGGCAATGACTCTGAACTTACCCCAGACCAAAGAAGAAGACTACATGCCAACGCTTTTAGTCCCGGAGTATCTGAAATTCGATGGGACGGAATCTATGGGCATCACAGCTAACCGGCCAAGAAGAGGACAAGCAAGACGAGGAAGACCAAGGCGGGATTTCCAAAGGGATATTCTCCCTGGGCTTGCTTCTCTGTCTAGGCTCGAAGTAACCGAAGATCTTCAAATGTTTGGGGGACTTATGAAAGCCACAGGCTACAATTGGAACTCAGGAGTGGCCCGAAGAAGCTCAAACCGGGGTGGGTCTAGCCGAGGAAGGAAACGACTGGTCAGCAACATTAACAGAGCTCCGGTTTGCTCGTCTTTGGAGCAGCCAATGAATAGCAACAGTGTACAAATGGTGGGACTGGAAGATAGGAGCCTTACGGGATGGGGAAACGCAACCAGAAGACCAAGGCGACAAAGATGCCCTGCAGGTTCTCCCCCAACAGTGATCTTAACATAAAAGTTTTTCATAAAATAAATCCGATTTTCAAGATTTGAGGAACATTATAGAGGGAAACAAAAACCAGAGAAAGTAACATGGACAAAACTGATTCAGCGTTGAAGAAAACAGATCGACGTTTTATTATTCTCAATTACTCCATGTTTGTGGGTGTTGGTTGCCCTTTGTACATCTTGTCCTCTCTAAGAAGGGCCAAAGAAAAAGAAAAACATGATTGTTTTAATATTAGGCTGGTTGGTTATTACAAAATCTGCGTCTCTGTTTTCAATTGGCTCACAAAGAATATATATTGCTACATGGCTCTAACTAACCAATGCTGTCAAGAATCTATGACATCTTCACTCATTAATCTGTAAATAATCTGCTTCAAGCGTTAGATTCTGGAGATTACCAAGAAACCTGTAGATTTCCTCTGTCCCGAAACAGGATTCTTCCCCAGCTCCGAATCTGAAAACTTTTTGATCGATCTCGATCGCGCTGTACCCAGGAACTTTCTTGAGATCCAAACTCTTCATAGCCGATCTCATTCTCCTGAATTCTTCCCATTCGCCTTCTTCAGCATATATATTGGACAAGAGAGTGTAATATCCTGTATCGTCAGTAACAATATCCGAAAGATCTTTTTTTATGGATTTGATGATATCCATTCTCTGATGGATTCTGCACCCATTGACCAGAGAACCCCAAACGCTAGCATCAGCTAGGAAAGGCACCTCCTTGATGGTTCTATATGCTTCTTTAAGATCACCAGAACGGCTCAAAAGGTCGATGAAACAGGCGAAATGCTCCGAGTTTGGTAAGATGCCAAAACTTTTCATCAAGTTAAAGTAGAATTTACCTTCTTCGACGGAACCAGAGTGACCACAAGCAGAGATAACGTTCATGAAGACAACTTCATTAGGTTCTATTCCGGATTCCACCATTTGATTGAATGTAGATATGGCGGATCCCATCCGTCCGTGCATTCCATAGGCGTTGATCATACTACTCCACGACACAATGCTCTTACTCGAAATGGCCTTGAAGACGGTTTCAGCTGTGTTGAGATCTCCACATTTTGCATACATGTCGATTAGAGCTGTATCAGTGTAAAGATCCTTTAAACCGCAAAGAATAAGCTTGTGGTGAACCCATTTCCCTTTCTCCAGTGAACCTATGATTGAGCAAGCTTGGATAACCGCCAAAAATGTGACTTCGTTCATCTCGAGACAGTTACAATACATATAGTCAAAGAGGTTAATCGCCCCTAAGGAGTTACCATTCTGAGAAAACCCACAGAGCATTGAGTTCCATGTCACGACACTCCTATGCTTGATTTGATCAAACACCACACACGCTGAATCCACAAGTCCGCTCTTAGAGTACATGTCGATCATCGAGTTTTGCACAAACTCGTCTGAAACATCTGTCCTTATAACATGTCCGTGAATCTGTTTCCCTAGCCGGACTGCATTCTCGCATGCTGAGATTGAGCTTGCCAAAGTGAATGGGTCAGGTCTTATTCGCCATGTCACCATCTGTCTAAACAAGCACAATGCCTCAATCACCATACCTTTATGTGCATATAGAGATATAAGAGAGTTCCATGACACAATATTTCTATCACCAACTACACGTAGAACCATCTCAGAGTCGCTTAGTCTCTCGCATTCAGCGTACAGCTCGACTAAAGCCGGAGAAAGGGACTCGTACTTCGGATCCAGCTCTCGTCTAACTGCAAAACCATGGACTGACTTGCCTTCTCTAATCAACCCTACCAATCCACAAGAGCTTAAAACGCTATAAAGGGTAACCAAATTCGGCTCCATTCCAGACTTCAACATCTCACTGAAACTTCTCAATGCCTTTTCAAAGAACCCGCTACGATTGTAACTAGAGATCATAGCAGTCCACGAAACAACATTCTTCTTGGCCATCTTTTCAAAGATTCTCTCCGAGCTAAACAAGTCCCCGCACTTACTATACATTGTAAGCAGAGAATTGCAGAGTGTTTCATCAAAATCAAACATTCTCCTTGTTATATGGCCATGGACTGACCTGGCGATCCTCAAGCATCCAAGCTCAGCACATCCTTCGACCACGCTGATCATCGTCACAGCATCAGGCTCGATATCATCATCCACCATGCACTTAAATATCCTCAATGCTTCCATCACCTCACCATTCTCTAAACAGCTAGAAACAAGAGTACTCCAAGCCACAAGGTCTCTAACAGGCATTCCATCGAACACCTTCTCTGCATCACTTAAATTCCCCGTTTGGCCATACATACACAACAGAGACGTCTCTATCACAGCGTCCTCGTCTACACCGCTCTTGATAATCCTCCCGTGGACTTTCTTACCAACACCCAGATGATCCCTCGAACCCGCACAAGCCCTCAAAACAGATGGAAACACGAACTTGCTGATCTGGTACTTCTCCAAAACCAACCTGTTGTACAGATCAATGGCGGTGTCAAGTAAGTGGCACCAGACGTTGCATTTGATGAGAACGCCGTACATGAAGGAATCAGGGTAAGGAAAGGCTTCGAAGACGAGCCTCGACGAGTCAGGAGAACCCATGAAAGCGTATGATTCGATGAGCTTCGTCACAGGAAGAGGGTCACGACGGAGACGGCCGGTGACGAGGAGGTGAGCATGAAGCTGGGTTACTGATCGTAAGTTCGAGCATGATCTAAACAATGGCATGTACTGCGTCATCTTCAGCTGATCAAGAACATTGACAGTAGAGAGAGAAAAGAGAAATCTTTGGCTATAACTATTAACAAGATTCAAACATAGATTACATTAAAAGCTAAGAGAAGGTTTTATTTTGCTCCCAGCATCAACACGAAAGGGTCTGAGACAAACATGAAAGAATTAAACAATTATTGCACAAAAAAACAGCAACACATACAAATGACTGGATAAAGTAACTGTCTTGATTTGTTCACCCTTTGGGATGATGAGGTTTGATTCATGGCCGTTGATAGACGTATTTTGTTCTTGGGTCAACGATTAGACCTTTTCCTCCATTAACTTCAAGATCATGCCTGTCAATTTTCACACAACACTCGGTAATTACAAACAAATCCAGCAACTAAAGAACACTTGTGAAAGAGTAGTAGTAAACTCAACTGGAAAACAAAGTCTGGGATTGTCAGTTGCTCACGAGGAACATATTTGAACAGCTGCAGAAGTCGGTCCGCATATACAACTTTCTTCCACACCTTTATTTTTTTTTTTAATGCGACAAGGAAAAGACGACGCAAATTAGACTTCTTTAGAATGACTTAAGTCTTGGGGAAAAGGCTGGGACTTTAAAATAATTCAGGACTTTACCACATTATCCACAAACAATTGCATAGCTAAGACTGTAGCCTTCAAGTGGAAAGTTGGATGAAGAACATATATTGCCTGGACGAAGCAGAGATGATCACGATTAGGACAAGGAGGAACCTTCCCCCCCCCCCCAATGAGATTGAGTAGGTGTGATTTCATACCTGAAGGTTACGCTGGTGTTTGCGACCAAGTATCTGTTGTAATCTTTTCATCCATCCCAAATCTGGTTGGCTGTTTATTCACATGCGAAATCGAACCCGTAAAAGCAAAAATTGTTATTGCAGTTTATTAAGCAAAAGTGTCTTTTATTTTCCACTAAACAAGAGTAAGAATCCACTTACACTTGTAAAGATGCTGCAGAATGGAAATAGACAATCGAGTAAGGCTTTTGTATCAAAGGTTCAAATTCCTGTAAATTTGTACCAGATAAAGTCAAAGAACATCAATACAAGGTAGTATTCAAAAGACAGAACTGGTGTATTACAGTGAGTTGGGGAACCATCAGGACGTGTGATTGTGTACTTACCTTTACAACATAAAGCACAAAACGCTCCAGATCAAGACATCGCAGCAAAAAGTGAGCTCCTACAACAACCATTACAGGATGACCCTCGGTGTCAACACCACCACGGTAGCTGAAGAAAGAATACAGAAAGGGCTTTGTAAATGGCTGTGTAGTCATTGGTCATTGGCTCTCAAGGGCATAAAAGGCGAACTTATGCAGGCAAAGGCTGAGAGAGAAAGAAAACCAAGGACATAGAAGTCATACACAATTTTCATCTCTGCAATTTCCGAAAGGTTGAGAGAATTGGCTTTTGCTAGGTATCGCGAATGAAGTGAGTATTCCTCTGCAGCAGAGAGAGGGGGTCCCCCCAGATCACCAAATCCTAACAATTTAACAAAATTGAATCCACTCTGTGCTTGTGCAGTCTTCTCCCATTGTTCTTTGCGCCTTTCATCTGGATCTTTAATCAAAGACATGAAGGCGGGATCCAAATATGAATCAAGATGATTCGAGTTCCTGAAATCATATAGGTATCAACAAAGTGCAAAGAGAGGGGACAATAAAGTGCAAAGACTGAAGCAGTCAGAGTTCACCAACCTTCGTACCAAAGCAAGATCAGTGGCAGGGCGCTCGACTAGGGCTGGAAAAGATCTCGCTGGAGGTTTATTTGGCAGTGCCTGTATTCTGATTTTACGTTCGTCTATAACCGTCTCACCATTTTCATCCCCAACATCAGCAGGGAGCTTTGAAATGGCAACCTCTTCCTCGTGCTCGTCTCGAGGAAAGTAAAGTGGAAGTAATCTACATTTAGAGAGTCAAATTTTTAGCAATGGTCGACATTGCTTCTGCATCACATAACTATAAGCAATTATGGTATGTGCGACTTATATCCAATTAGAAACGATTACATGCTATGGTCTTTATGTGAATAATTCTGAAAGCAACGGTTAACAATAAGTGAGCAAATCAAAAACTGGGATAACACAAAATAGGGGTTCTCGCAAACCAGCTGCATCGAATTTAAGATACCTTTTGTAAATCTCCGTATCAGAGGATGTGGTGGTACAGAAAACAACAGCACTGATTTTATCCTTTTGCTTCTCCAAAAAGCGGCGTACAGTTCCTGAAAACCGCACAACAACATGAGTTGGAAACAAGAAAGTATTTGTCAAAAGCAAAGAGACTGTTCAAGAACTATCTTACTTATGGCAACATGAGCAGCTGGTTCTCGGGGATAATTTTTGGCGTCTGTGTATATACAGCCCATAGCGATACTGCAATATTGTATGTAAACCAAAATTAAGTTCTTGAGATTCAAAAAAAAAAAAAAAAAAACACACAACAGAACAGATCTCAGGAATCTGATTTCTCTTCACACACCTTTGAAGCCCATTGTCTATAAGAAGCTCCAGACAAGATCTATAGCAGTGACTTAGAGCATTCTCAGCAGCGGTATGATACTTTACTGCATACTTGGGTCCTACTGTATGGATAACCCTCCTGAACAAGAAACCAAAAAACATTTCTTGGAGTTGCGGATTAAGAGATTAACATGCCTCTCCACCTTAATTTTGAAAAGTCCCAAGAAATCACAAGACGTAGTACTCACACAGCATGAAAAAACTGTACACAGTAAAGAATGGAGCAGCTCTACCATAGGGACAAGGATAGTTGACGAACATAGCAGAGAGTGAATTCAAGGAGCATAATTTCATTCTTTTTTAGTCCTCTAAGTAAACAGTGAATTTATCTTAAACTGTCTTCTCCATCACCAATTACCTCGCTGGTAGATCATAGGCATTTGTTACTTTCGCCATCCCTGTCCGGCATCCACCCTGCCAAGAAAGAAGGAATAAGCGAAAAAATCCTATTTCACGCAACCATTTAAAAGATAACACATAATATAATCCCTTTTTCAATAATATCTTTAAAAACTATAAAAAATACTGAAGGTAAGTGTTTATACCAATGTAGCACATTGTTCTGCAAGGCCAGGTCCAGCAGCGACATGTAAACCAGGACTGCTATGCGCCTCATCCAAGTTCTGTCCTCCAATTCCAAGAAAATTCAACCAAATCAAAAGACGCACATGAAGAGCAATTTACTTACCTGCAAGCAGATATAACTCCCTGACACCAGCTTACCTCATTTGTCGAATTCACAACAGCATCAACCTCAAGGTTCCACGGTTCCCCTCTCCACAGGTATATTTTGGAGTTAATCTCGTGATCAACAGGAAACTTAGATACCATCCCATTGCCGCTGCTTCCTGCTTCAGAAGACGAAGCCAAAGGGTTTGCGTAGCGCGGATTAGAATGTGCTGGATCTCCTGTTTCACCCTCCAGAATTGACCTCTGCTCAACATCACTCCATCTTGGAATTTGATCCAAAGTCACAACGTAATCGCCACTCTCTGTTGGAATTCCACCACGAGTGGTTGTGGCCGTGGGAACGGCCTGATACATCATTGCAGATCAAACCAGAAACACCTTCTCGCCCTCCTCGAAAGAGGGTTTTGCTTGGCAGATAAAGGTATTGTATCAGAAAAATGGTGCCCAAGACTTTATATATTCCTGTCAAAAGCTTATTCACTGGGAATGGCAGACAGAAGAAAGTAACAAGAACGATCATTTACATGAAGAAAAACTGAAATTCAGTCAACAAGTTATGAAATTTCCAATGCCCAAGTTGACAATTACCATCAACGAATCATCGAAATTAGACAATTAATGCATTCGAAAAACCTAATAATTGCAAATCAATCATAGTCAAAAAAATGAAATCAATCACATCCCGAGAAACGAAACTGCCAGAAAGTGTACAACAACGACATCAGAAGAAAAGACAAAAACTTCAGAGATATTGAAAAGCTGCGAGATGACGGAAATTGGAATCTAAATCGTTGAGCTTTCAGGAAAATCGAAGAGAAGAGATAAAGAGAAACACAAGAAGTCATCAGATAAAGGATTCAAAGCACGGCCTTTACCTGAAATTCGATCACAAAACGAATCCCTAATCTGAAATTCTACTTCAAGCGCCAACGAAGGGAAGCTAGAGAGAGAAGATTTTTCTACAACTGTGATAGATGAGGTAGCGAAAACATCAAACAGCTCCTCAGACAAATAATTAAATCAAAGAGAGAAAAAACAAACATATACGAAATTGGGTTTGTCGTTTAAGCGAATATACCTCAGCTCAAACCCTCTCACTCATTCAGAAGGTATTGACAATCAACCGCGAGAAATTTAAAAAAAAAAAAAAAAAAGATTCCCCAGTCAGAGCCGTTAAAACCGTCACGGAGGTCATTGGCATGTGCACATTAGTCAATATGCAATTGGTTAATCAATTCATCTACCAGCTAAGCGACGTCGTTTCTTCGCTTGCTCCGATATCTTCTTTTGCGTTTTGCCATTAAAAACTAAAAAAGCATCACGGCGGATCAACGAGGGAGAGAGAGAGGCTTTCTTCTTCTTCTTCTTCTTCTTCTTCTTCTTCTTCTTCTTCTTCTTCTTCTTCTTCTTTTCTCCTTCCCGTCTCGATCTCCGCTTCGATGAATCAGCGTACCTAATATTGAAGGTTTAACGGTATGTAAATTTCAATCGCCGTGATTTTTCATCTGTTACGGAACCTTTTTAAACCTAGATTGATTTGAACAAAAAAAAAAACCTAGATTGATCAATTGCGTCTTCTGCATCTAAATGCGAATTTATGAGTATATTGAAGGTGTAATTAGGATCAATAAACTTTTGTTTTGACTGCCATTTACCCTGAATCGTACATTGAGCTTTCGAGGGCAAACATTTTGTTCTTCTGATCTGTATCATGAACTTAGATTTATCTTCTATTTTTTCTCTTCTTCCGATGACACAAGTTTTTGTGAACTTTCTCATATATACTGATTGCTAACATAACTATGGATTCCAGGTTTGTAACTGATGGCTGGTTGTCAAAGAAGCTCTTTTCAATCTGGGAGGGTTACTGGGTGATGCTGGTACAGTGGCTCAGGGTTTATAAACTGTGGTGATCATTCTCAGTTTAAGTTTGATCAAATGTGGAGCTTTGCGTCGAATGTCATTGGGAGTATCGGGCTAAATAAGTCCTCTAAAGATCCAGCTCAAGCCTCTTCCCATTGCTCAGACGACGAGGTTTCAAATGTTAGCAGGGATGATGAAGGACTAGAATGCCCCATATGTTGGGAATCTTTCAACATCGTCGAGAATGTTCCCTATGTCTTATGGTGCGGTCATACTCTTTGCCAGAATTGTGTGTTTGGTCTCCAGTCTGCTGTTTTGAGACTCTCAAGCCAAGATATCAGGATTCCATTCTTCGTCTCGTGCCCGTGGTGTCAGTTGCTTTCATTTCGGATTGTATACAAGGGCAATCTGAAGTTCCCTCGGAAAAATTTCTTCCTTCTCTGGATGGTTGAGAGTCTGAATGGTGACAGGACAAGCCATGGTTCATTGGTCAGCGATAACCAGCAATCGCTTTTGTCTCCCAGGTGTAGCATGTCACTGGGAAACCACTGCAGCAACAGCAATCTGATTGTAAGGCCTGTTGTGTGTAACCAGGCTCCACAACTTTTGTCACATCATGATGACCATAGTAGCCAACCAAGCAGACAACACTTCTCTTTTCATAAGTCTCTTGATTTCTTCATCTCCTTCACCTCCAAGCTTCCGTTTGTGATAATTTTCCTACTGATCGTATTCTTTGCTATACCCGGTAGCCTCATCATCCTTGCCCTTTACTTCCTCCTCACAGTTCTTCTAGCAATTCCATCTGGTATGGTACTATATTTTGCGTACCCTATTCTGGAAAGGTTGGTAAATGAAATAACATCGTGAGAATGATACTGAGCGCATAACTCATATTCTCGGTTGCTCGGCCCCTGTCTGGTGTGATTTACAATGCAACCCTTTTTAGCTCTTGGCGTCTTTGAAACTTTCATTATTTGTGGTAGTTTTGCACCTTTTTAAAATATTATTTATTGCAAGCTTGAGCATTGTATTTGTGATTTTGAGTTCTAGTACTGTTGTGCAACTTTCTGAAGTTTTTGGTTTGCAGATTTGTGACATAATTAATAATGTGTGTTATCTATCTCTCTAATAATCTAGAGATAGACACCTTAATTGTGTCTGCATTTTACATGTTGGTCAATAATTATCAGCAGTTAAGAATGTTTGGCTTTACATTTCCTGCAACTTGCAGGATTTCAGAGACATGTAGAGGGACTCCTTCCAGTTGTTCTCATGAGGTTTGCTTTCTCCTTAACCTTCAACTCTTCCTTTGTTCGACTCTCATATGCATGTGCTCTTGCACTTGCAACGATGATCTCAATGCTTTCATTTTCGTCCCTGAACCTCTGCATCGCCTTCATCTTTGTCTTCTCTACACCTCTCTGCACAATCATCACATCGATCACTCTTAATAAGCTATGTATGCAAGAATCAGTTTTTGGAACCGAGGAAAGAGAAAAAGGAAGAAGCACCTCTGTTCGATGAAGCTTTCTCTTTGCCTTTTTCCTCTTCTTGTCTTCCCATAACAGAATCTTCTCGCTTAGCTTCTCGTACCTGCAAATCGCAAACCCATTTTAGGTGCCTTGGAAGCAAATTGTATCTAATGAATCAATATTTAAACCGAACGACCGAGAAAGAAAACATTAACACACACTTCTTTCTCGATTTGCCTATCTCTGTTTCCTTCCATAGATCCACCGCAGGTCCCATAGGTACAGGTTTTGCTCGCTGCTCCCTGGTTTCATTCATAACACAAGTTTGTTCAGAATCGAATCTTAACGTTTTGGATAGTGCCATAAACTAATACATCTGGAGTATAACTTTTACCTTGAGAAAATGTCTAAATCAGAGCACGGCCATTAAACGCAACGAAAGAAGATACATATATAGATAGATATCGCATTTGGAGGCAAGGAAGGTGTAGTTTGTGAAAGGCTGCTCAAGCAATACCTTTCCCTTGAATCAAGCCATAAGTTGTTGAGGTCTCACAAAGGGTTTCTAAAAAAAATTCTCTTTTGGGAAATAGAGATTATCCACTTTAATAGATTCCTTGTTAAGTTCCCTCTTATGTAACCCTTTTCTCTTTCTTTCTCTGCTTTTGAAAAGTTTCTAGCTTTATGTGAGATTTGTTTCGCAATTCATGTTAGTTTATGGGATTTTCCTTGCATAACATTTTAAATTAATTTTCTTTATTTTGAAAACACCATAAGATACTAACCAAACCTAACACAGAGCCAACACTAGCAGAGCCTTCTTTAAGCACAAGCCGGAGCGTTGAAGTCTTTAAGAGCGAGAAAAACGATAGAATCTTGCTTAACATGTATCGGCGTCGATGAGTCAACCAACTTAGGCTTCATCTCCGGAATATCTTCAGATTCCGTTAACCTCAACGCCTTTCCGTTAAGCAAAACGACGTCACTCTGAATATCACCGTCCATGGGAGTCATGTGATACTCCTCTCTCTTCCTCAAAGACACTCTCGCATACTCTTCCATGTAAACCTCGTAAGATTCCGTATCAGACAAATTTATGACAACAAGCGTGACTCCTGGATGTTGTCGTGCGCAATGAGCGTAGACGCGTAGGTAAGGACTTGTACTGTGAATGGCTCGAAGAACCCTCGACCCCATAAGACGGTGCCATAAGAGTGCACCGTAATAGTCAGGGTTTGGGACGAAAGAGGTTGTGTTTAAAAGAGCATAGTTTCCACCAACCAGTGCTTGCTTTATGGTTATATGTTGACGTCATTCCAAGCTGATCAATGTACCTGCAACAACAACAACAATAACACCAACATCACATCACATATCCCAATCGATTCTCGAATTGGGATTTGAGAAAAGTTTAGAGCTTTTTGGTTTTACCAGAACCCATTAGCAAAAGTGTGAGAAACGTCTTTGCCACCGCTGTTATAAGCACCACCAGCTTCACCAACCCAAGCTCCAGCCCATGGACCGAACCGGTCTATAGTGTTGGACACATCTTTGTACGTCTGAGCTACTTGGCTCAAGAAAAACGGATCTCGAATTTTGTCGATCAGCGTCTTGTCAACACCTGCGCCTAAGTTATAGATATGGTGCGTGAGTCCATCAACGACGTCAGGACCGGAATGAAGAAGAAACTCATTGAACCATTTCTCATCGTAGAAACCAGCTGGTCCTAAAACCTTAGGCTGAGTGGTCTCATCCGGATACAGATTCTGCACCACTCTCTTCAGCTTCTTCATGTCTTGTGCGTATTGTTTCACTTCCACTCTCGCCGATACTCCAGAGGAACAAAGCTCGTTTCCAAGTTTGTATGAATCGATCTTGTAACCCTTTTCGATTGAGTATTTCATTAGATCGTATGAGTTCATCGCGTTCCAATCTCCAATCCAGAGTCCTTCCTCTGTTTTCGATTTCTTCCTCCCGAACAGAGCATTTAGACCAAACGTGACTCTAGCTCTGTGTATAAAAGATTCAGAAGAGTGAATCCGGTTTAGCATTAACCAGATCCGATTTCTGTCTCCGCTTTGGTATAAAAACGTACCCGGTTTGGTTGAAGAGAGAATGAAGCTGATCCCATCTCTCCATTTGGAGACAACCTTGAGTGAAACCGAACAATCCGTCGTCGTTTCGTTTGAAATCGGAGCACTCTTTTTGTTGAAACCGGTTTGGACACAACAAAGTAAAGATAAAAGGGGATCGAGAAATCTCGTATTATTAGCAATCTCGGTCGAAGTACAAAGAGTAATCGAAAAGAAAGTGAAAAAGAAGAGATCTAAGAACTAAGTTTGCAATTGTCGAGCTAGTGTTCTTAGGTCTCTTGCGAAAAGTGGGTGTGTGCCTCGCCGGTGATGGGAGCTCTCTATTTATAAGGCTTTGAGTCGGTCCGATTTCCTTATTCGTCGGAGGTCGAGATATGGAAAGATCCCTCTTTCTTCGGAGCAAGCTGAGAAATATTCCATTTCCTCCGGGATTCGGTGTAAAGGCAAATTTCCTTTATTCCCGCGAGTCAAAGAAATGAAAATTTTCTTTCTTTTCGGAGATCGACGCCGACTAGGATTAGCCGGGCTTAATGGGCCTGAAGGCTGAATAGTGGGCCGAGGTGAAGAGATGCGGGTTTCGCCCCCATCGAATCGAGGCGGGCTCGGATCGAGTTTGACCTTGTACGGACCGAAGTGGATTTATTGGGCCGATGTAGGTGAGTTGACATTGGCCCATTCAAATCAACGTGCAGAATTGACCGGTTTAAATTCGGTTTATGATGGATTTAAGGGGTCAGCTAAACTCACTTCCAACACTTTTACCGACTTGCCAACTTTGTACAGAAACTTGGTCTTGTAATGATCCTCCAACTCTTATCCTCATTCCCCCAAATGCTGTTTCATTTATATATGCACTTTATCATTAATTAACAAATATATGCAACACAATCAAATTTAAGACTTTTTTTTTTATATACCTTTGATGGCATTTGGAAGGATTGTGTTTGACAAATCCTGTAACCAAGAAAAGAAAGGTTTTAAAAAGATCTATAATATGTATGTAGAATATTATATACAAGACACATACCAAATTGTTGAGACCAGATTTGCCCCAAGGACACTGGCCATAGTCACATTTGTCAATGGGCCACCAATCGAGAGTGGCACAAATGAAATTATCATCATTTTTGGCGATGGAAGTCACAGCTTCAATTTTAACATCAACTCTTCCTCTTCTTCCTCCTTCTCCACTTGATGCAAATATTCCACACACCACTATTATCACTATCACTCTACTCTTTGCTTCCATATTTTTGTTTTTTTTTCAGCAATACAGAAAAAAAAAAAAAAAAAAGTGGTGATCAAATAAGTGAGATAAATCGAGTTTTATAAAGTAACTGTTGATGATGGTAACAAACCCTGCTACTCTTTGTAGATTTGTATCCTATTTTCCCAGATTTTGGGACATTGTTATACAATATCCACTTTGAAATTATTATTTTTTTCTGACCTGAAATTGTTGCTAGTTCGTTTATAAATGAACAAATAAATGGAAGGAGTATCAAGAATATAATGCATTTAACCCAGAGGAAACACATGATCCTTTTTTTTTCATGTAACTTTAAATCATCTATCAACGAGACTTATACCTAGTATAAATTAATGGAAACAAAAAGTAAATTATTTTATTTTAAGTAATTATTTCTGTCTACTACACCATCATTGTATTAAATAGAAACTTCAAAATGAATTTCAAAAGCCCAATGCTTTTCTTACAACTACATAACTACAAATGAAATGTTATCTATATGATTATCTTTAATTATTCTTGTCTTAGGCTAAATATCCGTAAGTTGTTAAAGATACACTTTTTAAAAAATGTTATAAGGATTTAGTTCTGTCTATTACATCATCATTGTATTGTATTCTATGACTTTTTCCAGCATTTATTACACACTTATATCCAAATTGTACATAATATAATGGTTCATAAAATAGTTATGGCAAATAGTAGTTTTCCAAAGATAAAAATATATTCTTTAAATATTTATTATTTAATAACTGGATTGCACTAATCATAAAAATTAGACTAGTAAAAGAAAAAAATAGTTTAAAATTAAAGAATTCGAAAACAGATCATACACGTAGGCAAATATTGAATCACTTTCTAATTTCTATGCTTTTGTTTTTTTTCGGCTTTGCATCTCAATCTTGCTACATTTCAGATTCCATCACGGCCCAACACCGATTGAGAAGGGCCATAAGGCCCATAAACATTATAAAGCCCATCTTATTTAAATGCAAAGCAATCGAGACTTTAGAGAGAGATACATCTCCCAAATTAATGGAACTCATGTGTTTCTCTTGATCATCAACCTCTTGTCTCAATCACACCGATATGATGTATGGATGCAGTAAAAACAAGGAAGAAAAAGAACAAGATCCTTGGCAAATAAACTATTTCCAAGCGTGTTTCTGCCCTATTTCCATCATAAATCAATAAGCCCAAAAACAAGCATGGAAATAGCAGATATAGTTTTGCTTCATAACGTAGTCGTGCGCAGTACAAAAAACATCAAGAAAGTAACTAAAAAGAAAGAAAGATTTACAAGAAAACTGTTAAGAAAATCTCGATGGAACCCTAGCTTGCTCTTTTTCTTCACTCAAGAAATATCGTTTTCTTCTCTATACAATATAGAATTGGGCGTGACAAGAAAGGGTTTTCAGTTGTGAAGTGGGTTCGGACCGGAGGGGACGAGTCTTTTGTCGACGCCGTACCTTTGGTCAATCTCCGGCGGAGGAGGCGGAGGAGAGAAAAGCGGTTGTCGACTGCTTCTGTGGATTCTTTCGAGCTCAATGCACATAGAGCGTGCGTAAGGACGAGAGAAAGATTCGCATGAATGGTGAGGATAAGAGTAGTACGCGTGTTGAACCCTCGTGTTGGCTCTGCGGGTTTGATTACTCCACTTTCCTCCTGCTGTTGCGGTCGTAAGAAGGAAGAAGACGGTGAGGAAAAGGATGATATTGAT
Organism: Eutrema heterophyllum; assembly: GCA_002933915.1. Taxonomy (NCBI): domain Eukaryota; kingdom Viridiplantae; phylum Streptophyta; class Magnoliopsida; order Brassicales; family Brassicaceae; genus Eutrema; species Eutrema heterophyllum. The sequence continues at coordinate 924,377 of PKMM01040874.1, forward strand.
CGGACAGTTCCCGTTATAAGTCGGCATTGCCGGTGAAGAGAGAGAATTCTGAGATTGCCTTGCGTTGTCCAATAGACGAAGAGAGAAAGAGAGATTCTTGGAGAAAGAAAGTTGAGAGAGAGAGAGAGGGGAAGATATTGGTGAATTGCGAACTGAGAGTTTAATGCTGCATCAGAAGATATGTATGATTATGATAAAATTTGAGGTAAAAAATTAGAGGGTAAATTCGGGAAATCCTAAAAAGATGGGTCTTTATATCGGAAAATTTTACGTTTTCATAAATGTAGATCCGTGACCTTGTACATTCCGAGCCATAAATTTTACTTTTCTGTATTTTGATTTGTTCAGATTACTATTTTATTATTTTATACTAGATATGTAAATACAAGAATGATTTCCAAAAGCCAAGAAAGATACAAGAAGTTAAATGGTAACTTATATTGTGTGGTTTCGTGGACCTCAAGTTTATCCTCAGTGTTGTGCAAAATCTCTTCTTCCTTCAGTTTTAGGAGCTCTGTTTTGCCCTCACATTGTTTGTTACATTTACTTCAACACTGATATATAACACTACTCATGATCTATACTCTCTCTGTTCTTTGCGGTTTGTTTTTTCGGATTAGTTATCTGCCAAAGAGAAACCTATGGAGCACAGATCAAATAGTTCAAGAAATCATAGTGCAGGATCGAGAAGGAGGAGGAAAATGAGTCAAGACTCAAGAGTGATCTTACATCCTGCAAAATATCTCATTTCCTTTTTGGCTTTCATAGCTTAAGAGAACATTTCAAAAAGAACGATTGGAAGCTTTCTCGACCAGCAAGATGCAAGAATCATAAAGCAAAGTGTTCAAAATCAATCCAATTTGACTCTAACGCTGTTTGTACACTGCCAAATTCACAAGGAATCCAACATCAAGCTTTTAAAGCTAAGATAAACCCTAATTCCCATAATGGGTCTTCTACTTTTTGATTGTGTATATATTATGATCAAATAAAACCAATAAACTACATTTCAACTATGGATCCTGAAATCATTCAGTAACAGTGACCAAACAAAAAGGGCAGAGAAAAAACGAGATTGGAAGATAAAAGTCCATCGACCACGATAGAGAAGTACACGAAACGACCAAAAAGCTATAACTAAGGGAAAATGGCTTACTCTGACATTTTCTTTCAGTCTCAGAGAGTAATTGCCAGAAGTTGATGTCAAAAAAAAAAAAAAAAAAAAAAATTTGCTAAAAGTTCGCCGCCAAATATAAGTATTAGTACGGCCCATTATTATATTTATCGATTCGGCCCAAATATAACGAGTTAAGCTAGGGTAAAATGAAACGAAATAGAATGACATACAATTCCATTTCGGTTATGCTAAACAAACCGTTCGGATATAAATTTAAAGAACCTATACGAGTCAGTCAAATATTAACCGATTAATATATGTAAATGCATATCTGTAATTAAACATATTACACGTTATTTTCGTGGCCTACAAAATGTTTTTTTTTTAATTGAATATAAAGTTTATTCAATCCAAAAAACTGTTTTGTAATGAATGCATCTTTATGTTTTTAAAGGTTAGAAATAAATAATAGCAATAAACTTTTCCAAAGGAAAAACTTAATGTACAAATTGGCTTCTGAGTTGTTACGGAGGACAAGTGGAGAACCACAATATCATCCCCTCGTCGTATGTGTTGTGTTCTGTGTTCCAAATTGAGTTTATTCGATTCTAGACATTCTTATCGATGAGCTTGATGATGCGTGAAAACAGCAAATGAGGTTCTTCGTGTTTACGACCATTTCTCTTTATCCGCGGCTGAGTTATTCGGATTAAGTTCCAAGTCCAATGTTTTTGTCTATTACATGGCATGGAAGCAATTAACAAAAGCGAGTTTATGAATTTGATTTGTTCATTTGATTGTTTTCTATTTCTGTTTTAGTGGAATGGTTTCTTTTTTTTCCCCGCTGTTTTATTGGCATAGTTTCTTAGTTTTTCCCTTCCATATGAAAAGGAACTCACATACTTTTCTTTTTCTTTTTATGACAAACTTACAATTATGTTTGTAAATCCAAAAACCAAGTAAATCCGAAACAATATAGATATGGCTTTACCTTCGTAAATATATATTGTTCCTTTGGTGCATAACAAGAAACACCAAAAACATGTATTGAACATTCCGAACTTATGCTATTTATTTTAAATTTATACATAAGAAAATAAATAATAAAATTGATCATATCGTATGTTCTGTACATATTTTAGGGATCCATCAAACGGTTAAATTACATCAAATAATATAGCATGATGTTTTAGAAAAGATGTGTGAAATCTATCTTATTTAAAAATAAACATAGGCGATAAATGAATCAACATGACTATAGACACGGCTAATTAAGCATCGACATTCATGTTTTACAAATAAATGATCCAAGAAACAAAAAACTAACATAGCACTTCTGAGACATTTTGTTCAACTTACATTCAAGTTATGATCTATAAAATAAAACTAACAGAAGAAGACCAAGAACTCGTAAGACGCATGTATGTAGATATATAAACAGAGCAGACGGTTTATGCGGAGACAGACAAGATTACCCTCTTGTAATACATCCATGGCCTTTTAATTGTTTTCATGTGAATTTACTCACATAAGAAGACCAAGAACTTGTAAGACGCATGTATCTCCCGCAAACCAAAAAGTCTGTGTTTGGAACTACGACAAATCAGGAGACTATACGGTTAAAAGCGGATATTGGCTTAATTAAAAAACAGAGTGTGGAAACTTCCTATCATGCCAAAATTAAAACATTTCTTATGGCGCATTCTCTCTAAAGCATTACCAACGGCATCTCGACTCTCTCTTTGTGGAGTACAAATGGACAAGATGTGTCAGCGATGTTGTGAGGCAGAGGAAAGCATAAATCATACTCTATTCACATGCCCCTTTTCAATAATGACTTGGCAAATGTCTCACATCCCATGATTTAACCCTAACACTATCTCTGAAAATTGTGAGGAGAACATCTCTCAAATACTTGATGCGATGCTCTAACAGATTGGCAAAAGTCACTTTCCTTTTGGGTTTTATGGAGAATTTGTAAATCTAGAAACAACCTAATCTTTCGTAAACAGAGAGTTCATCCAGACAGAGAAGCAGAACTGGCTCTTGTAGAAGTCAAGACATGACTAACTGCAACTACATGATCTCAAGTTGTCAATCTCCAATATGACGTTGTCGGTCCTCACACAACCTCTGCTCAATCTTTTAAAACTTGAACTAGACCAGCTCGAGAAATACTTAAATGCAACTATGATGCTGCTTTCAATCCTAATACTCGACAAGCGGTCGCTGGTTGGATAGTAAGAGACCACAAAGGCATATGTAATATTGTGGATCCGGAAGTTGGGAATAACTAATAGTGCCCATGAAGCAGAGTCTCAAGACCTTTTAACGGCAATAAGAAATTGTTGGAGTATGGACTTTACCAATGTTGCATTTGAAGGAGACTGCAAAATCTTGATCGACACGTTAAATAACCTCACAAAGGATATAGGCATTGACAACATCGAGGGAGATATCCCCCAAGTTGGCTCATTGTAATTTCCTCACAAAGGATATAAGCTATGTAATTTCAAAATCATCTTAATATAATTATTATTTTGCTAAAAAAAAAAAAAGAGTTGGCTCATTGGTTAATTAAATCGGGAACGTGAGTGTCATTTTCGAGAAGGGAGCAAACGTGGTCAAATTAGAATCATGGATTCGCAATCTCTCTCTCTCTCTCTCTCTTTCTTTCATATTTGTACCAACGTTTACGATTTTTTTTCTAAACGATGATTTTGATTTGTATAATGTTTAGCGTAATGATGATAATTAAGAAAAATGTTAAACTGCGTTATATTCCGTGAAAATTGTATGATCGAATTCGAAATTCAAGGTGCATGCATCGCACCTGAATGCTGATGCCACTTGACTTATGTCACTTTATGACTCGATCTCGCACCATGGCCCCCACTTTTGTCGACGCAGATCTGATTAATTATATACTATCGCATAATCATCTAAATAGTAGTTTGATTCTATAACTATAATAAGTGGTTAAGAGTTGTATTATTTGTTTGTGTTTGTTTTTATGTTTAGTATCTTTTTTTTCTCTCTATAGACTTACCATTTTAAACATTTCGTATCAAAGGAATTTGTTAATTACAAACTTAAACACTTAAAATTTAACATAAAACTTCTAAAAATTAATGCTTAATAAATCAATAAATTTGATAAAATAATAAAATTTGGTGGTCCGGGCTTTGGGACAGTGTAAAAATTAATAAAAATTGATAAAATAATAAGATAGTTTTTGTAGAAACTATCATGTAAATATATGGTTCCGGTAATATCATAATTAATAAGTATATATATAAATTGTATAAATATATACATAGCTAAGATAATGTATTAAAATATGGCTACAATGTTTTGCTTTCTTAAAATTGAAATCTCGTTGGAACTGATCTGTAATTTTACTTATTGCATAAGAAAATCTTAGTGTTGTCTTTTGAAAAATTTTTAAACATGATAATTGTTTTTTCCGCGTAACTATTTCTAAAAATTCTGTAGTATCATCTTCCACTCCCTGACCAATATTAAGGATAGTTACCATAATTTATTCTAAATTTTGAATATGTATCATTGTTACATGGATATTTTTATTATGCGATTAACATGAGGGTCGATATTAATCATAACTTCGAGTTTGTGCATGTGAATTCATTTAACTTTCGTAATATAATATTATTTGAAAAAAATATTTTAAAATATTATGGACTAAAAATAATCTCTTTATAAATTAGTATTAGTTTCTCGATTAAGTAATATATTATATTATTAATTTATAGAGGTTTAGTGTAAGGGTAAGCAACATATATATTACACTTTCCATAAAGAAAAAAATTGTTTGCCTGTCCAAAACCCGATTGTTAATCGTAAACAGTTTTTGATATGTTAAAATGTGAAAAGTGAAAATGTAGAAGAAGAATAAAGACTATTTTGATATGCATTGTTCATCAGACCTGATTCAATGTTTTTATGGGCTTTGTGCTATAAATAAAAAGAGATCCTTTCTAGAAACCAAATACCTTAGATCCATAATGAAGGGTCTTTTCTAGCTCTCATGTGATAACTAAAACAGAGTCACATGCTCATTCTAAAACCTAGTTTTTTTTTTGCAGACTTCCGCCATTTCTCCTGTAATTCTTTCTAAAAAGAAAATTTTCTGCAAATATAGACCCTAAAAAGCAATTTTTGAGAAAATTCGAGGATCATGTGCTTTCGCACCGGTAGCACACTCTTAGAACCATGCCTATTATTCATACATAAAATGGTTACTCATTTCAGGTATTCACATAAAGTACTATATTCTTAAATTAAATCTTAATATAGTTATCACACAGTCACCTTTACTTTTTGGCATTTAATTGAATTTGATGTTAACCTACATTTCTCATAAATTAAGTAAATGACTTTGACCATTTTGTTTATAAGTAAACAATATTTTGGTAAATACCTTCTGACCCTCAAATTAGTAAGTGTTTCGCGCGTGATTTCTAAAAAGTAGCATGTAATTTTTCCTGAAAGCTGGTATGCTAGCTGTTTAATCCGAAAACATGCTATCGTGCACAATTATTCATGATACATGATCACTACTTCCACAAATTGTTATTATATAAATCAACTTCAAGAAACTGTGGATTCTTCCCATTACGTTTTGGAAAAGAAAATTATGCTAGACAAATCATAGTCTTTAGTGATTTAAGTCTAAACTGAAAACGTGAAGTACAAACAGACAAAGAATAAATTGCTTACATTTGATGCTTTCATTCATGTTTGCGTTTAAATTTTGGAACAATGATACGAGGAAAAGTGCAAATACTGCATATAACAGCGTTTGCGTTTGGTTTAAATCAATACAAATGATTACAAACTCTACTGTTGATTTTAATTTCCAACATAACATGATTTCGCAATACGCACCCATTATTGATACTCTCTATTCACAATCTATTATTTGATCGATCAATTATATTGTATATCGAATAACTAAATAAAAGAGGGCCTACGAGTAGTGTAGATGAATTGTTGAAATACAAGTAGCTAGGTGTCACTCTTGCGTGTACGCACAAATGATTCTCGACGTAGATGCTAGCGTTCTAATCCCACCGAGAGCGATAGACCAAACCCTATAAATGGTAAAGAAAAATGGGGAAATATTGCTATTTGAATGTGTATATTAACACTTAATTCTTTATTATATATGCACATGATAACCAATGCAGAGATTTTCACAAAAGAAATGTAATATATGGACAAGGTATTAAACCATGAATCCAAACACACATAGACAGCTGTATCTATATGTTGTCAGCGTACTAGCGTGTGGTACATATTAGCGCCGGGAATAAAAACCGAACCCAGCTAACCGAACCGAATCGAAATTTTGTAAATTCGGTTATGGTTCGGTTATTTTTGGTAGAATTTAAAATTAATTTCGGTTTTCGGTTCGGTTTGACCGAACCGATCGGTTAACCGAACTTAAAAAAAAAAAAAATTAAAGTTTTTTTTTTGAATTTTTTCGAAAATAACAGAAAATACCCGACAATAACCGAACTACCGAACCGAATTACCCGAAAATAACCGAATTACCCGAAAATAACCAAATTACCCGAAAATAACCGAAAATAACCAAAACTATCCGAATTAAACTGAATTTCGGTTATTTTTGGTTATAAAAAAAATAACCGAACTACCCGATAACCAAACCAAACCGAACCGAACTGATAGTTTATTCGGTTATTTTCGGCAAGATTTTTGAAAACCGAATTAACCGAAAAATCGAATTACCCGAACCGAATTACCCGAACCGAATTACCCGAACTAACCGAATTCCCAGCCCTAGTACATATGTTACATGTTTTCAACAATATTGTAACAATGGTTAGACATCACTTAGACATGTGTCTGGTTCTAATCCATATCTAATTATTTTATTTTATTTCAAAAATCGATTAATCTGCTGATTTTTTAGACTTATTATTTAAAAATTGGATGTTAATTCAATTTTTACATTGGGGAATCCCTTGTATATGAATTGAGAAACATTATTAGAATATAATAATAATATATTGACGTGTTATTTATAGAGATGTCATGCTAATGTGTTAACATTAGAGAACTTCTCAAAAAAATTTAAATTACTAGAATCTTTACATTTTATATCATACATTAAATTATTGAAAATCAATTATATATCTCATTGAACTAATCATAAAACAAATCAATTATACTCTCTCTATCTCTCTTCCTATTTTTTTTCTTCAAATTATATTATGTTAATTATTTTAATTATTTTAATGATTACATGTTTAAAACTTGTATACAAGCGGATCTCGGATACTGAATAATAATTTCACCAATAACTATAACAGATTTTGTATATAAAATTATATAATATGTTTTAATAATCATTTCACCTCGTGTATCACGTAGCTAGTGTTTATATGATTCTCGAAGTCGAAGATATGTTTTGGTTCAGTGCGACCATGAACGTTTATTTGAAGGATGGCATTTATGGGAATACGAATAAGGAATAACAGGGAATGTAGTTAATCATTATAAGATAATGATGAGGATCAACAAGTTCCACGTGGCCGGTTAATTGTTTGTGGATTACATTCGCTAGATTCTTGTCATATCCAACACGGACAACACGAACCGAGAATTGATTACTTTCTAACTAGATTTTCAATCAATATATACTTTTATTCACTTTTTTCTTAATCATGCTTCTTTTTTCTTAAGAAAAATCAAATGCTGATATAATTCATATTTACTGCAAATGGGTGATAGTTCGTATATAACGTTCCCATCCGGAGAAAATCCGACCATGTTGATCTCTTCGGGTGTGGAATGATCAAACTTACTCTTGACCAAGTGGAGCATAATAAATTGGCTGTGTTACTCCTGCTCGAGAAATTAGTCTGGGCATGTTAAGGATTTGAGATTACTTTCGAGTTTAATCAAAAATAAATAAATAATAATAACTGTAAAAAAAACTCTTGTATGTATATCCAAAGTGAAATAAATATATAAAAGATGAGTGCCTTACACTCTATGACACTTTTCAACTTTTAAATTACAAAAACACATTGTGAGTTTAGACACACTTTGTGTGCTTTTTAGGGGTGTAAAATGACCTAAATACCCCTTTATCATTAGTATCAAAACAAAATTTTTTTTCTTATTATTATTGGTTTTGCACGCTCCAATTATGTTGTTTTGCTTATTTCTTCTCATAAAAAAATAATTTCATATTTTTTTTTGCACTATAAACTATGTTTATTTTTTCTCTATACTTTAATACCTATTTCACAATATTTTACTAACATGTGGTTCGAACACATTGGCCAAACGCATGCGTATCCACATAGCTGCGTACACGTAGACGGATTTAAATAGATAGACATGTGCGTATTCACGTGTATATCGTCCACGTGGACGCATCTACATGGATATGCATGTGTATCCACGTGAATATTGTACACGGGTGCGCAACTACATGGATACTATATTCACAACGGGGCATAAAATACGACGCCAGAAATTTTTCCGAAGGATATTCAACAACTTTCTGACGGGGGGATTCCGACTACAATGACCGCCAAATATCCATCGGAAAAGCCGTCAGAAAATCTATCAAAAAAGTTACGAACATTTTCCGACGACCAGTGTCCGACGGAGAAATTTCGACTACAATGCCCTCCAGTTTTCACATCTAATTAAAAAATTGTGAAATTGATATCAAAATATAGAGAAAAATATATAATTGATTGTGAAAAATAATTTTTAGATTATTTTTTTATGAAAATAATATAAGGAAAACAAAAATGTGTGGGGTGTGTGAGATGAAAAATAATAATAAAATATAGAGTAAATGGGAGATGGGTAAATACCTCTTGGTAAGAGGGACATTTAAGTCATTTTACATCATAACAACATACAAAGTGTGTCTAAACTCACAAAGTGTGTTTTTGTAATTCCACTTTGAGAAAGTGTGTGTGAGTGTAAATTTCTCATAAAAGATTCATCTTTTGAATAGAAATAACGAAAAAGAAGAACATATGTCTTACATTATGAGGCATTTTCCCACTTTCAACTTACAAAAACACTTTCTAACTTTAGACACATTTTGTGTGCTTTTTGGGGTGTAAAAATACCAAAAAATCATCCTATTATTTTTATCAAAACAAAAACCAGTTTTTTTATTATTATTAGTTTTGCACACCCCAATTATATTGTTTTACTAATTTATTCTAAAAAAACAATTTTACATTTTTTTTGCACTATAAACTATGTTTCTTTTTTCTCTATATTTTGATACCTATTTTACAATATTTTACTTACATGTGGTTCGAACAAATCGTCCTCACCATGCGTATCCACATAGTTGCGTATACGTGTACGCATTTATATGGATAGACATGTGCGTATCCACGCGCATATCGTCCACGTGGACGCATATAGATGTATATGCATGTGTATCCACTCGAAACGTGTACGCAACTACATGGATATGCATGCATATCCACATGAATATTGTACACGGGTACGCAACTACATGGATACGCAGGCGTCCTATCCACACGGTTCGACTCCCGAGCCATGAATTTTCTTGTTCGGGTTATCGTTACCCTTCTTTGGAGTTCAAATCCGAAATCTAGAGGCTTAGCCAAAGAGATATATATTCACAACGAGATATAAAATACGACGCCAGAAATTTTTCCGAATGATATCCAACAACTTTCTGACGACTACAATGCCCGCCAATTTTCACATCTAGTTAAAAATCTGTGAAATTTGTATCAAAATATAGAGAAAAAACAATATAATTGATTTTGAAAAAATAATTATTAAATTATTTTTTTACGATTGTGTGAGATAAAAAATAATAAAAAAATATAGAATAAATGGGATGGATAAATAACTTTTGGTAACAAAGATATTTAGGTCATTTTATATTCATAAAGTAGGTTTTTGGTAATTTTACTTTGCGAAAGTGTGGATGTCAAACAAAAAAACTCTGTAAAGGGGTAAGTAAAAAGAGTAAATGCAAATCGGGCTCCTACAATAAGCGTCGATCTAGGAGGGAAAAGTAGATGTGGGCCCCACTACCCCGCTAAATAACATCCTCCCGTTCCGTTCCGTTCTTTTTAACTTGACCTTGACGTTGACGTTGACGTCCCTTCACTTTTTTTTTCCTCTCTCTCATGAATTATTATTATTATTAGTTTCCGCAATTTCACAATCTTTTTTATAAAATAATAATCTCTCTGGAGTGGAGAGAGAGAGACAGAGTGTGATCGGTCCTTGACGAGACAAAGCACTTTTAACAGGCTTCTTCAAAGTTTTATTTCTCCTCTTTTATCTTCTTCTCTTCCAATCGCAAACAAACCCTAGCTTTCTCTCTCTACCTCTCTCTATTTCTCTCTCTACCTCTTATCATGAACGATCCTGAAAATCCCGATCTGAGCAACGACTCCGCTTGGAGAGAACTCACAGCTCCAGATTCCGACTTCTTCGACAGAGACACTTCCAGTATCCTCTCTGACTTCGGCTGGAACCTCCACGCTTCCTCCGATCATCATCATCATCACAATCTCCGGCTTGATTCCGATTTAACACCAACAGCCGGAGTCCGATCTCCCGTCACCACCAATCTACACTCAACTTCTTCCTGCTCCTCATCTCTAGCCGTTACAGAGGTTTCGACCTCTAATAATCCCTCCGCTACCTCCAGTTCAAGCGAGGATCCTGCCGAGAACTCAACCGCCTCCGCCGCCGCCAAAACACCGGACACACCGTGAGTTTTTTATACCGCAAAAAAGCGATGAGACGAGAAACACGTGTGTCTTTTTTTTGCTAGGGGTCCGATCGTAATTTACTCATCATCTTTGGTGGTGGTGGGGAGGGTTTAAAACTTGGGGCCAGAGCCATAAGCGAATAAAACTCCATTTTCATTATTTCGCAAGAAGCAAAAAAAAAATGGAGAATCGATCCGTCCGTACAAATGAGTTTTTTTAGCAGAGTCAGTGTCTTCGTGGGAGGGAGAATTTAGTAATTTTTATGACGAATTTCGTCGGTCGCAGTTTTAGAGAGGAGAAAATAATGATGATCGAACACACAGCGCCGCTATTGCGGCTGTGGTATTAGCGTGCACTCTACATCTCTCCTTTTTCTTCCTCCTCGTCTCTTTTCTTTTATTAAAAATCATTGTTAGGTCAAAAGTGTGTCACGTTTTAATGATGTTTATCTTTAGTATAGCAATTAGTGTTATGTCAAAAGTTATATAAAATATTCCTAAATCATTAAATTCTGTCTCGTAAATCGTAATATCATTACACGCTTGCTGATCTATATAGCTATGTAGGGTTTTGAGTCCACGATCCATGAAAATGAGTCCAGAGTATGATTTGCATCGTTATAGCAATGTGGAATTAATGGATGGTTTTTTTTAATGATGACACTCATGATCACGAGTCTTCGTTTTAACTCAAGTAGCGTTTTTTTTGGGTAAGATGTTCAATTTAATGAGGTATTATTAAAGCTCTTCTTCGCGGTTGATTGACTATGATCATAAGATTAGCATTAGCTAGCTAGATCGATGCCATTCGTGTTGCATTTATATATTTTTATCCGGCTTAACTTTGTTAAGATTTAACCCATAAAAAGAAGAAGAAGAAGAAGACAATATTAGCATGAGAATCTATGTTTTGTGACATCTTCAATTTTGGCGGCTTAAATGGTTACTCTCTGTGATTTATTTCTGATGCGTAGTGATGTACTCATTTTTAGATCTTTTGTGTAGAAAGAAGGAGAAGAAGAAGGCTCAAAAGCGAATTAGGCAACCGAGATTCGCATTCATGACCAAGAGTGATGTGGATAATCTTGAAGATGGATATCGATGGCGTAAATATGGACAGAAAGCTGTCAAGAATAGCCCCTTCCCAAGGTCTCCTATAATCATTAGTTTCTTCTCATTCGTTTTCTTGATTAAACGGATATGCAATTATGTATCAGCTAATTAATATCACACATTGTTCATTGTTGATGTTCTTTTTTTAGGAGCTACTATAGATGCACGAACAGTAGATGCACGGTGAAGAAGAGAGTCGAACGATCATCAGAAGATCCATCGATAGTGATCACAACATACGAAGGACAACATTGCCATCAAACCATTGGATTCCCTCGAGGTGGAATCCTCACAACTCACGACCCTCATAATTTCACATCTCATCATCATCTTCCTCCTCCATTGCCAAATCCTTATTACTACCAAGAACTCCTGCATCAACTTTACAGAGACAATACTTCTTCACCGCGATTACCCCAACCTACTACTGAAGATGCACCTGCAGTGTCTAATCCATCAGAAGAAGGCTTACTTGGTGATATTGTACCTCAAACCATGCGCAATCCTTGAGGTAACTTCTTACATATTAAAACCCTCGAGCCCCTATATATATTTCTATTTGTTAAAATTTGTCCATAGTCTTAGGAGTGAATTCTATAGAGATTAAAATATATATATATATTTTTTGGTTTGCAAGGGTTTTAACTTTAAATGGACCACAGAGGCATAAAGGGTTACTTTTTAAGTCCGAAACTCAAAACCCAAATCAAGAGATATCTTAAGTGGGAGAAAATTCCCATGCTTTGATAGGAACAAGTCTATCTGATGTAGATGCATGTACTTATGAATATATATGAGAATCAATATATATCGTGTTAGTCTAATCATTGATGCAACCCATCATCGATCTCTCTTCTGGAACAATTTAGATCACTTGATAGATATGTCGGCCAGTGCTTTTTTAGTATTCATTCTTGCATGAAACATATAAAAGTTGGATGATGCATATATAATAATTAAGTGGATGATTGCTACTGATCTCTCTCCCTCTATATATATATATATATATATGTATATTTCTATACTAGTGACTGAATAAGGATCAAGCACTGGTGTATAATGCCTTTTGTCTTACTCCTATTGCTATAAGGCATATATATAGGCTTACTTCTGTAAGGTAGAGATGAGCCCGAAATGGATCGGCAGGATTATAGAAATGTCAACAAATATTAATAACGAAGCTCAACTACTCCACTCAATGTCACTATGATGCTGACTCTCTCCTTTTCCATTTATATATATATATATATATATATCCCCCTTTTTGTGTGTATTCACATTAACTCAATTGCATGTATGCATGATCTTATGTGTCCTCGTGCATCAATCTGTATTATATGTACATGTAGTCATGTATACATGAGATACATGCATGACAGCATGAGGCATGTGATATAAGTTCTGAGGGTAATGTGTTAGGTCACAGGAATAAATGCTTTCTGTTTTAGCTAAAGATAGCCAAGAAAGAAAAAGGGGAGAAAATGAATAAGAAGAGATATATGAGCATCTTAGCTCCACGAGTAAAACCCTTTATTATGGACATTTGTATGTATATACACAGATATATATATATATATATATATATTGATTCGGAAACATTTGTTATAAGAAGGTAGATAAAAAAAAAGAAGCTAGTTAAACCACATGCATGACCAATTTATACACCATTCACGTTAACAAGAAATGTATATATCTATTACATAATATCAATCGGGGATGTGTGTGCTTGCATGTGTACTTTTTCAAATATGAAAAGTGATATATATATACTTGTTTGATGTACAATCTCCCAGGTACCATCAGAAAATCATCATAACCTTGGTAACAATAGCTAAGGAAGTGCTAACTCATTATAGAAGATATTGCAGACCGGAAAACAATATGGCCGCAACGGGTTGTAAGCAGATCGAGATCTATATATATTAATTTCATTGCTGATCAATGGCGTCTCACTACCGGTAGGATTGCAATTTCTTAAGGTTTATATACGTATATATGTATTTATGTCTGTAGTATAATTTTGATGTAACTCAACTTTAATCTACTGACTTATGTGGAACCATCCCGCATGTAGATGCATGTATGTGCACTTAAGAAGGAAAAAAAAACGTGGAGGATTTCCGGAGATACTTTATTTTTGTTACCTTTTTTTTTCTTTTAAATTTTACCATTATTTTAAACTTTTATCTTTATAATTATAGGGTGATATTTACTGTATTTACTTTATCTTTATGAACTTTACAGATTGCAGCCTCTATCTATGTCAAAGAAAAAAAGATTGCAGCTATATCTTGCATATCCCCAATTCAATTTGGAGAACAGAATTCGCAAATGTGTATAGACAGAATATAATCAAGTTTTGTTTGACATCTTAATGCTTTGGTGAAATATATATATATGTCGAACAATATTGAGTAATATCTTCTAGTGATACTTCGAAGTCATTTCGAATATAGTGATAACTAGGACTTAATTCGCGATATAATTAGCGTGAGGTAATTTTTTTAAAGAAATTTTTTTTGAAATTTTTAAAAATTGTTTTTATCTGATTTTTTTTTTGTTGATAAAATATGAATTTATTATCAAAAATAGAAAAAGAACCGAGTTCTATTACAATGTTTAATAAAACCAACAGTTTCAGTGGCCCAAAAAAAAAAACAACCATAAGAAACTAACAAAGGGGAAAGATACACGAGATAATTCTAAGCATTTGTGAACCATTGGGAGAGCAATCCTTGGCAATCTTTATACAAAAGTCTTGCTATGAGAGTATCCTTGATAGATCAATCAATTTGCTGGAAAAGACATTCCACAGGGAATGAAAGTGAAAGAATGAATGCGGTTGTTGCGTTCTTTCCATAAGAGGTACACCGTTGTTTGGACAGCAATACATTTAAGAGTCTTGCTGATTCTTCGAGATGGCGTTTTCATCCAAGAGGTCAGAAACTCCCAATTCAATATGGAGCGATTGGTTGAGCATATACGATGAAGGACTAGATTCCAAACATGCTTAGAGAAGCTACACATGATGAAAAGATGGTCATGACTTTCAGGCAGAGAATTACAAAGGCTGCAAACATCTGGTACATCTATACCCCAAGAGACCATTATAGACTTGGTAGGTAGACGGTCTAGAGTAGCGGTCCAGAAGTGGAATGCGTGACATGGAACCAAGTGAGTGAACCAAACAACATTGTACCAAGAAACCAATTCACATGTTGGCCTTAACAATTCCCAAGTACTCTTAGTAGAGAAATAGTTACGTCTCTGACCTTCCACACCCCAAGTGTAAACATCATGACATGCCTCAGAAATAGGTGGAGGAATATTAATAAGAGTACTTCGAAGCACACATATCTCATCATATCTCGACCTGATAGGAGGAATTCTCCATCCTATTCCTTCTCTCGTCTCTTGCATAACCGTCGAATCAATAGGGACGCCAATTCTTAGAGGCCCATTAGGACCAATATAATCAAAAAGACGACCTAGTGGCAGCCAGCTATCGAACCAGAAACTAGCCTTAACCCCATCTCCAACATCACAACCTATCAGTTGCTTCGCCAAAGGTCTTAGAGCCAACAAAATTTTCCAAACCCATGATTGGTTACACCGATCCTCAGCTAGCCATAAGTTCTTTCGCTTCAATCTGTGTTCTTTGTTCCAGGCCACCCATAAGGAGTTGCTATTTGAGAAGAGCAACCAAACCAATCTCAAACATAAAGCTTTATTCCAAACTGAAAAATCCCTTAGCCCCAACCCTCCTTCTGATTTTGGCAAACAGACATTGCTCCAAGAAACCCTTGAGGCTGGTCTTTTTGAAATGTCTTCTGACCATAGAAACCTTTTACACATCCTCTCAATTGCTTTGATACAACCTTTCAGAAGAGCAAACGCAGACATCCAAAAATTAACCAAGCTATAAATAACTGAGGTTTGTAATTGAAGTCTACCTACATACGATAGGCATTTCACAGGCCAGCTCAAAAATCTGTTCATGATCTTATCCAATAGGGGTGAATACTCTGAGATTCGAAGTCTTCTACTCAAGAGGAGAAGACCCAAGTACCTTATTGGAAATGAGCCGCAATGGTACCCAAGGCTATTAGTTAGTGACTCTTCCTCAGAGTTTATTCCCGCCTTGAACAATGCTGATTTATCCTTTTTTAGACCCAATCCGGACAGATCCTGAGAAATGTCAAGAGTACTCGATATTTCCTGAAGAGAGGCAAAAGAACCATCATAAAATATCATCAAATCGTCAGCAAACAATAAATGAGAAATTTTGGGATTTCTTGCTAGCGGGTGGTAGCCAATCAGTTCTTCCTCGAATATCGAGTTCAAAAGACTAGCAAAAATCTCCATTGCCATAACAAAAATGGAGGGTGAAAGGGGGTCTCCTTGTCTCAAACCTCTCTTGCCTTTAAAATAACCACAAAGATCCCCATTAACGCTTACATAGAAAGATGTAGTGGATATACATTGCTGAATCCAGTTTATGAAAATCCTCGGGAAGTTGGCAGCCTCAAAAATCTGAAGAATGAACTCCCAGCTGACAAAGTTAAAAGCCTTTCTGATATCCACCTTTAAAAAACCTCTCGGAGACGCATCTTTTCTTTGAAAGCCTTGGACCAGCTTAGTGGCGAGCAACACATTTTCCACCAATAGCCTACATTTAACAAAGAAAGACTGATCATTTGTGGTAGGAGACGCTGGAGCCTACGAGCCAGAATCTTAGAGATTATTTTGTAGACAGCATTGCAGCACGAGATCGGTCTGAAATCTCCAAGTTTATCTGCGCCCTGTGACTTAGGGGCTAGAGAGATAGCAGTTGCGTTCCACTGTTTTAGTATCTGACCCGATATAAAAAATTCATGAACTGCCGCTATTAGATCAGGTCCAATGATGTCCCAACTTTTCCGAAGAAACTCTCATGTGAACCCATCTGGCCCATGAGATTTCTTTGCTGGCAATCTGAATACCTCTCTTTTAATATCCTCCGGAGTAACTGTCTTGATCAACATTTCTTTAGCTACATATGTACATCGAAAAGGAGTTAGCATTCTGATGTGATCTTTACCTTCTTCTGATAGAGAAGTAGACTGGCCACCCAACAAAGCAGAGTAGAAATCCACACAATGCAATTGGACATCCTCAATTTTCTCAAGTCTTTGTCCTTCTTGGTCAATCAAATAATGAATTTGGTTGATCGATCTCCTAGTAGTAACCACCCGATGAAAGAAAGCAGAGGTGTGATCCCCACTAGCCTTCCAAGTGACTCTTGCTCTCTGTTGAAGGAATCTTTCCTCGGCCAAGGCAAGATTGAACCATTTCTTATAAGCTTTTTTTCTCTAAGCCAACAGGGAGAATGCTGGGGTTAGATAAAAAACTGTTTTGCCGACTTTGAAGCTCCTCTTGGGCCTCCCTAACTCTGTTTTCAAGATCAGACTAATGATCATTGTTCAGATTCTTAAGGACCAGTTTCAACGATTTCAGCTTCTTTGAGAATCTGAACATTGATGTTCCTTCCACGTAGAAGTTATTCCAATGAGCCAATACTCTAGGAAGAAACTCCTTATGCTTTAAAAGAAAGTGTGATATCTTGAAAGCTTTCTTGGATCGAGAAGAAGAACCCAAAACAATGGCAGCTGGACAGTGATCTGAGACATCCATTTCACCAAAATAGCCATAAGAAAGGGGGTATTTCATCTGTCAGTTGTCGTTGATGAGAATCATGTCTAACTTCCTGGCTATCGGATTTAGCTCTTGGTTGTTCCACCAAGTAAACATATTACCCCTCAAAGAAATATCAAATAATCCTGCTTCTTCAATGCAATCTCTAAAGTCAGTCATACCTCTAGAAATTCTGGTGCCACCCTGAGAATTTTCTTAAGGCTTAGAGGAGATGATAAGATCAGCTGCTAAACTACACAGCTCCAACCAAAGGTGTCTTCGCTCATACATGTTGTTCATAGCATAGACGTAAGAAACAACCACCTCATCTGAAGAGTTAGGAATCTTAACAATACACGTTATCATTTGACTAGATTTTGAGTGAATTGTTAGATGGATCGAAGGATCCCAAAGCACCAAAATCCTGCTCAACTCTGCAAACTCATAATTACCCACAAAGTTCCAGCCTGGAAACGACGATGTAATAAACTTATGAGACTTGTGAATCTTCACCCGAGTCTCAATAATGCTACCAAAAGGGGCTTTATAACGCCTTAACCACTTCCTGAAACTACTACGCTTAATACTACTATTAAAGCCTCTAATGTTCCAGCAGAAAGTGTCTACTCTCATCAACGAGTATTGTTGTTCCTCGAGTTCTTACCCAATGTGCTTTTTTCCTGCATGCGTTCTTTTTTTGATAGAACCCGTATGAATTGAGAGCCGTCCTCCTGATTTTCCTCTTCCGTCGAAACATAATCTGTAACATAGTCTTCTGGAGCATCTTGATCCGAAGATGAAGGAGTTTCCGAAGGACTTAGGTCTGAACCAGAGGAGGATGAGGCGATCTGAATAGCTTTCCCCTTCCTTTTTGATCTATTCATCAAAGAACTCCCAACTTGATTCTCTTCTTGTTGGCGGATAAGGTATTTCTCTCTACTCTTCGGCTGCTCTTGAAGCTGGAAATTCTCATAAGCAGTTTGCTTCTTAACCTTACTCGTGGTGTTTTTCTTCTTTTTTCTCTTTTTGATCAAATCATCAGCTTGATTCGCATCAACTTTACCTATTACCAAAGGTTCACCTCCCTTAGCTTTTACCTCTTCTTTAGTAGCACTTCTCTTGACACGGAGGCAATTATCAGCAATATAAGCTGATGAATTGCATCTCAGGCAAGTAATGGGAGCTGTTGGGCAACGTTTTATGTTGTGCCCGACTTCTTTACAATAGTCACAAATTGGAGGCAGCCAGGGACAAGAAACCTCGACCCTGTGAATCTCACCATTTTCAAACTGGGCATTGACAGCCTCATGAAGAGGTTCCGTCAAGTTGATGATCGAAAAACTTTCGCAACTTCCAGATTAACCAAATTAGCAGTTGTTGGATGAGGAACAGAGGACCCCCTAGCATTCCCGCCACATGCTCCAAACCTTCTTTAGAGAAAAAGTGTGGCGGAACACCTCTTAGCTCCAACCAAACCGGTGCTTCAGAAAGCTCTGGCATAGCAGGAGTAAGACCTGGAGAGTAATCTGCGACAAACATAGCTTGACCCTCAATATGCCAAATACCTTGACTCAGGACGCGAGCTTTTGTTGCAGGACTATGTATCTTGATTAGAACCGTCTTCGGACCAAGCTTCGAGATAGTGATATATCTCTGCTTGAAGCTCCAAATACCATTCAGAATGGCGTGGAGAGCCCCGTGAGACGGAAGATTACCGTGGAACTGACCAATAATGAAAGAATCCCATTTACTCTGATTTTGCTAGATGAATGTGTTTGGAATTTTCACACACCATTCTCCAGAATCCAGGAGAAAGGGGACTCCTTTCTTCGACATTCTACTTGACGGACCTTTGACAATTTCTCTCCACGATGGTTTAGAAGCGAGGCCAACTTCATCAACCAAGGTAGGAGAAGAAGAGTTTGATGGCAGGTTCTTAGATCCGGTGTCTGAAGCAGCTGGATCTGAAGCCGATGCTGGTGGACGTGATTCCTCGGCACCCGAAGACGAGCCTGCTACCACAGGAGGAGCCGATTGGACAGAATCCGGTGAGATCTCAGAATCAAAACTCTCCTTGGACGGGAAACTCGCCGGCGAAGAGATCGAAGGAAGATTGAAGGATTTCTTAGAGAGGATCTTTGCAACCAAGGAAGGAGGAAGGTGTTGCAGAAATTTTTAACCCTTCCCCATCTGAGAAGGAGGAAGACCGTCGCCGGAAGGCAACAGCGGATCGAAGGATTTTGGTAATCTCCTTTATCGCCTCTTAGCAATTTTTTTGTTGCAATGTCCTTTGTCTATCTCTCTTTAAAAGGCATGTAGTTTTTATACTGATATAGATTTGCTTTGTTTCAATTTAGAAGTAAGCTTGATGTTTTTTTATCTGAATTTTACAACATGGCTAACTAATGATTATAGATAAAGCTGTCAATTTGTAATAATATATCTATTTAACCCGTTTTGCAGTGAACTAAAATATTATTCGGGCTAACCCGCAAAAACTTATAATTTTGAAAACATAACTCTAATATGTACCGTTAAATGACTCTGGTTTTTGTAATTAGTCTACGAACTCTTAAAAAAATAGTTTTCTTATGTCTAACTTTTTATAAAATTAGTAAAATATTTTTCAACTTTTGTTTTGATATATATTCAAATAAAATATAATAAATTATAGTGAAAAATATAGCAAGATTTTGAATATATATGGATTGATTATTATTTTAAAATATATAGTATTAAAAATAATTAAGAAATTAAATAAT
>PKMM01040874.1:949261-1017041 GCA_002933915.1 Eutrema heterophyllum
GGGCAAATTTTTTGCCTATGAACAGTACTTTGTACTAGTTTGGCAATTAACTTTCAATTATGTACTATTTAGGATCATTTCCACTTAAATTTTTATATGATTTTTTTCCGACAGATATAAAGCTTTTTATATGGTTATATACAAAGAAATTGTTGTTGAAAGTGAAATTGTTGTTGAAAGTGATATAAACCTATTTTTTTATTTTGAAAAAGATATCCAATTTACAAAATTAACTTTTTTTATAAAGAAAATTAAATTAGGGATGAGAGAAAAACTAAATCTGAAACAAAAACAAAAACGGAGCTACTTTTAATTGTCCACATATCTTAATGGACGTAAGCCGAGTGTACAATTACATAGTAGTATATGATATAAGTTGTATCATGATGCATGGCGTATCACGTGAGTTTGCAAGTACAATAGTAAGTACGTATATACAACTTAAGAAAATATTTAAAAATAAAAGCACAAAACATTATTCCAAGTAGCTTTCCAAGGCAGTCTTCTTGCCCCTTTCCAATTCATTTTCCCTTGCAATTAACTAAAAATGCTTTTCACGATACCATTTTAACTATACCAGCATGGTGGTAATCTTGGGAAGTGTTGATTTGACTAACTAATTTAATTTGAACAAATCCCATCTATAAATTATCCCACCTCTCCAACACATTTGTTCTCACTACAAAAACCAAATATCTCAATTTACTCTCATATAATTAAAGTCACATCTTCACGAGATATAAAAGAAAATGGACAAGAAAGACGTTAGCGCGAAAGCTGACACTGTGGCACAGAGCACCGGTTCAAGCAGTGGCACTGGTTCTTGTCCAGGGAATATGGTTGCGCCCGGTTCTGGTGGTTCTGCTAATATCCCTCGAGATGCTTTTGAGTCTAACACAAAGGCCTATTTTGACAATCTCCATGCCAAGGAGAAGGCAAATAAGTGAAAAAGTGATTTAATAGTTTAATAAAAGCAGAAACATGCACTTACTTGTTTATGCTCCTATTATGAATCACTATCTTTAAATAAATGAGATTTGTCTCTTTTTCTTATGGCTTATGTTCTGCCTTCAATATTTGCTTCTTTTACGTTTTATTGCGTTGAGTATTCTATATCTCTCTATTAAACAACCGTCAATCTCTCTTGAAATGTTATTTAATATAGCAAGTAGTAAGTATTTTGAACATTCTGCAGTTTCATACATTTCTTGGTTTTACATCAAATTTGAGGTTTCTAATTCAACAGATCCACCGTAGCTATAGGTGCCAAATTTGGTTAAAACTGAGCCAATTTTTTTAATGAAAATAACTGATTTGAATGAAAACCAACTGGAATTTAAAATTATATTTTTTCTTATTTACATCAAATCAAAATGTTTGAATAATTTGAAACCACAATAAATTAAAAGAAAAAAAAACAGTAAAACTAATTAGGGACAATTCAAGCTAATTCCATTTCGGTTTGCTACTTATTTCCCCATCAAGCGTTCTGGTTTTGTTTGCCTTCTTTGATGATTACACAATACAATGTCACTTTAAACATCACTACTATAATTTTGCACTGGCAAAATGGCATTTTTTTAATTTGCAGAAATGTATCAACACTTTGATACTACCCATGAGAGAATCTGCTTCTCGACCTCTTCCCATTTATGAACTCTAGTCACCGATGCCTATCCACAGACTTAAGGTATAGAATACAAAAAATAATATAGACTTTTAACCCAAAAAAAACTATAGACCTAATCTTCTCATTGTTTTGGAAAAAATAGATTGTTTATATTTTTCAGAGATACTTAGCTATCTTTACCGTTAAGATCTCCAATCTACTGGAACTCACTTTTTTCACTTAATTCTGACTATTAACAATCATTTGGTCCTTTTCATTTTTTCTTATTTTTTATTCGTTTATCCATATTTTACAATATTTGCTTTTATCTTTTTGCTTGTTTGACATATTCTCGACATTGTGAAAGTAAATTGTATAAACTTATTTTTACCCTATATTCTTAGTATTTCTTTTACTCTCAAATGATGTACAATGTAGACTAATCTATAGATATTCTTGGAGATTTTCATAATACATCAATGCAAATCTTGAAATAATGAAAGTATTTCTTTTACTAATGTGTACATCCAGTAATAAGAAAAAACACTTCTACATTTACCATAATATATTTTAATTTGAATTTTTGATGTTAAAGTAACATTTAGATTTCATTTTCTGGTTTAAATTTAAATGTGCAATATAAATATCAATAATATTCATTTCACAAACATATTCTAAATTTTTAAATATGATAATTTCTAAATAAAACATTTTAGTTGAAAATCTGATTTTATTATAATTCAAATAAAATATTTCATTACTTTCTATTTAACTAATAGCCTAATATTACAGTTTTATTTTATTCTTGATAAAAAATTAATCACGTTTTCTATTTATTTACTTAATTAGTTTATGTTTTTTAATATTTTTCAATTTATATCAAATAAAAGTAGTAATAAATATGAATAGATGTGTATTAAATGCATATTTTGAATATAATTTAACATTAATTTTTTTTTGCTTAGGTGGACATATATACTAAATGGAGAGAAAAATCTCTAATCTATATATATAAAGTTGAATAGACTCTCTTCTTATGATGCCACATCATTGAAGATCTAGAATTGTGACACATAAGCACACTCATAATTATTTTAAATAATTTGTTATTGAAATTTATTGTTAATTACACTCCACACTCATAATAATTAATAAGTACTATTTATTAAAGAACTTTTACCTAGAATTTGAAAAGATATTTTTCATATTTATGACATAGATTTTTGGATATTTAAATATTGTCAAGTTACATGATTTGTTCTTTTATAAATATGAAAAATGTCCAAGTTTTTTAAAAGAAGTTACATGATTTGTTTTTTTTATAAATACTCAAGTTTTTATAAAAAAACTTTTAGGTACACAATTGATAAAAATATATTTACAAAATTTTACAATGCAAAATTACTTTAGAAATGCGTCATCCACATGGTTCAATTAGTCGTTTTAGATAGGGAGAGAGAGAGAAAGAGGGAGAAAGTAAGAGAGAGATAAAAAGACAGAGGAGGAGACAAATAGATAAAGAGAGAGAGAGAGATCTCTCTTATTTTGTCAAGTACGACGGTGTACTCACAGAGATAAAGTATCAATTCATGGGCAATAAATATTCTTCTCACAGTGATCATTCAAAAAATTATAAAACTAATAATAGATTGGTCATTGTTTACGATCTCTTGGGCCGTTAATTTTGAGTGGGATATGTTTATCGAAAGACGTTGAATTTGCTAGATTTTGGCGACCTTTAGAGGGGAAAAATAACTAGACATTTTGATGGATGAAAATGGGGATCATGCCCATATCAAAATTTGTTCAATGAGAAATGCTTGCTAGAACTTCCAGAAGCTCTGATAATGTATGCAATAATGCATGTTTGAATAATCTTTGGAAGGAATCACGAGGTATGTCTTACTGAAAATTCTCCATCACTCAAGTCAGAATAAAGACCACAAGACTGCTCAGAAACCCGGAAAAGAAGAAAAAGATAGTGGAAATTAGTTTACAAATGAGTCATCCATGGTTCAATTAGTCGTATTGGATAGGAAGAGGGAGAGAGAAAGAGAGATAAAGAGACAGAGGGGGAGAGAAATAGATAAAGAGAGAGAAAAATGATGTCATCCAGAAAAAGGTCGGACGCTTCTTAAAGGAGATCCACATCATATTAGTGAACATTTTTAAATTTGAGAAGTGAGAAATATAAGTATGAGTTACTCTTATATAAGTTTAAATCTTCGAGAGTCATTCTTCTCTCTTTTTACGTGAAATGTATGCGTTTTATAGTGTGGCTGAGTTTTTTTTAGTAAAGTTAATAAACTGTAATACAAATCTCGCGCGAAACGCGGATCACCAACTAGTTATATATAAAGATTATTAGTTATGGTTCCCATGGTAAGAAACATGGAAGAAAATGCATTCAATTAAATCTCAAATAACAAAGCAACCGCTCCTCTCACATCCTCTCCAATTTATCTTAATTAATAAATTTAAGGTGAACACTTTGTAAGTTTAAGCTGTTTGTTTCCTTTTCTCATAAGAATTACATAGGTAGAAGGCTCGATTACATAGGTAGAGAAGGCTCTGATACATATCGTATCCTAATTACAATATTTGTAAATTACCAAAATATACCTATGTAATCGTTAATTACATATGTGGGTCTATTTTTTCCACAGAGACCGGAATGATCGAACCATGATTCCAGGTTAGTCGAACTAATGCCCTCGGCCATATCAATAACATCATTAGTTCATTGCTCACAATTGTGATGCATAATCTAAACTCATTCTTAAACTTTTGTAATTACAAGATCCACTTGGTCCATCAGTTTTAAGAATTTGTGATGTATCATGCAATCCATTAAAAAAGTTCGTTATAGACCTTCATTTGATCCCTACTCATTTGTGAATTGTTTTAAATAAATTATAGTTTATGGCTCAATGCGCTTTCAACTTAATTTTGTCGAATGAGTTTTTTTTTACCCTAATCTAGCATCCTAGCCATAATTGATACAAATCGTCATCGTTCAAAAGGGATAAGCCGAAAATGAAATAAAGGGCTCTCTAAAGTATGAAACTGAAAGGTCCTTGGCTTTGGAGAATGCTCCTACTCTGCTCATCAAATTCGCTTTGAAGATGGAATTTAGTTTCAGTAAGGTATCGATATTCATGTTACTAGTGAAGAATTGATCGGATTTTTCGTTTTCGTTTTCCATCTAGTGTTCGCTTCCGTTTATGCGTTCCAGATGGTTTCTGGATATGTTTCGTTATCATCTGGATTAAGGTGATCTGCTTTGAAACTGGTTAGTGATTTATCTAGTTTCCGGTCGATGTTGTTGAAGGCTCCATTAGAAACTGGATTTTTCTGAGAAGTGAAAAAGGTTCTCTAGGGTTTGCAAAAGTATGGATAGAATCAGCAGTCTACCAAATGAGATTATTTGCCTCATCGGGTCCTTTCTCCCGGCAAAAGGAGTTTCATTCACAACGGTTCTCTCAAAGAGGTGGCAAAATCTGTTTTCCATCATACCGAAACTTCATTTTAATGGCTCGGCTAATAATGGAGTGGGTTTCACGGATTTTGTGGATGGAGTAATGGCTCTACCAGCTAGTTCCCGTATAAGGAAATGCTCTCTGAAATGGCAGTCTGTGGATATTTCTGAATATGATATTGTCAACCGTTGTCTACGTGATGTGCTGAAGCGTGGTGTCTTGGTTCTTGAACTGAAAATAAATGTCAAAGAAGGATATTCACTGCCTTTTGAAGTTTTCACTTGCAAGACAGTTGCTAAATTGAAACTTTAGGGATTTTGGTTTTGGTTTTGAAATTTCAGATTGTGGCCTTTGAAAAATTTCCTCGCAGTTGACTCCTTATGCTTAGCTTCGTGACAAAACTTGAGAAGAGATCAACTTTCGTGATTTTGGCATTTGCTAAATCCGCTTCCATGGTTGGTCAGTCCTAGATGCAGTTTAACATTGGCCGGGATGAAATGTGTGAAGCTTGACTTGGCTCGGCTAAACTTTGCCTTTGGCTCGGCTTGTGTCCCGCAGATGGTCGAGTGGAAGTGGCGGATGGCTCGGCTATCGGGTGGAATGGGTTGGCCGTGTGGTCGATGCGGGAGGTCGGTGCGGGAGCTCGATGCTTGGCCGAGTAAGTCTGCCCAGGCGTGTGATGGGTGGCCGAGGCCGGGCTGTGCGCTCGATGCTGGAGATGCTTCGCGGGTGGAATTTTTGCCGAGGGTCAGGTAGCCTGGCCCGACCGCATGGGGTCGATGCTCGACCCAAAAATCATGCCCGAGTGCGTGGCCATGTATGAGGCCGATGCACCGGGTCGATGCCATTGCCGAGTGACTTGGGCAATTTTCTCCTTTGCTGTTTTTGAATTTTCGTGCTTTTTCCTTTGATATTTTGAATGTCCTAAAAAAGATGAAAAACATAGAATAAGTTAAAACCAAATTAATAAAAACAAAACAAAAATCAAATAAAAATTTTAAATTGAAAACCAATGGATTGCTTCCCATTAAACGCTTGTTTAAAGTCATTAGCTCGACTTAGTTGCCTTTTTTAGGTATGAGGAGAATCTATTAAAGGATTTGGGGGTCCTTTAGCTTCTTTTGTCTCTGAACTTGGTTGGATTGGAGAATCTACTAAGTTACTAGGTTCTTATCTACCTTGATGTCTTCCATTCTTAGCGAGTCCACCTAGTTTATTTGTTTCATATATTTAGCATGCTTGTCTTCATGTGCTTCTCAAATCGATAGGTTTTAGATCTTACCAAGACATGTGCTAGCTAGCCTTTGTTTCCACTCTTATGCAAATTACTTTAAGTATATCAAGCCAGACAATTCCTATGGAAAACTCCAGCCTGTGAAGCTTTTTGGGTAATTACTAGATTTGAATTTCTTTTATGATTTTGTTAAGACCTGTTCTGAGGTTGTTGAGATCAAGAGAGAAGGAGCTTCAAGATCATACTCTTGGCTCCGTGTAATTCGTGGTTTTGATCAATAAAGTGAGTGTGTTCTTAACATATAGTTGCAGAATATGAGTATATATTTCTTTCTTTGGGACGAAGATCTTGGTGTAGGTCGTCTCAATCCTCAACGGTAATCCACCAAATTTAGGATTTGTTTCCTTTTTGTCTTTCTCATTTTTATTTAGAATAGATGATTATATCATTTCATCTTAGATACCTATCTATTGTCAAACAAGAGGATATTCAGATTTCGCAACCCGCTCTCAACACTAGAAAATCAGAGGTGCATCATCCTATAACCACTGGTCGCAAGAACTTAAATGTTCATAGGCGGATGTATAAAACCAAAGGTAGCAGACGATGCAATGAGCCGGTGACCATAACATCGATCCCTCCATGTATCGAGCAAAACCTTTTTACAAATTTCAAACAAGTTTTGGAAAATCTCTCTCTCTCTCTCATTTGCGGTTTACTTGTAACTTGGATTTATTAGGTGGGTAGAAATGATGGCACCTGTTTTCTACTTTCCTCTAAAGCAGCATGGAGATGTTCTTGGTATATATATAATTCAGGTAGCATTTGTATATTTATAAAAAAAATTCTCAGAATTCGGTTTTTCTTTCCCCCAGTCAAGAAAATAAAATTGGGTTATTCGGTCGGTTCGGGTATTACGGTTTTATTTGTGGGTTTCATTTGCTTTTTTCAGAATAAAATTGATTGAACCGTTTGCGTTATGGCCAAATTTTGGTTTAGGTTCAGTTTGGTTTATATGCCCGCCCATTATTATTATGATGACTTCAGGGTTTAATGCTTTTGTTTTAATAACCGGTTTTAATAAGCCTTTACTTCCCCTATTATCCGCTTCTTATTACTCCCTTTTTCACACATATTAAAAAAAAATTAGGAATGACTATTTTAACCTTGATTTTATTCGATGTTATTTAAGTTTTATCTTTGAATAATAAATATCATAAGGATAAATTGAGAAGAAAAAAAACAATAACTACCCCTAAAATATTGAATACATCTAACTTTTTGAAACAAAAAAATAATCTAAAACATCTAATAATTAGAAACGGAGGAGTATTAAACATCAAATAGCAGCAGCTGAGATAATCATTACCCGTAAATCTTTGCGCCTAAAATAACTCGTGTTTCTCAACAGTTTATTCTTTCGAATCGGGAAAAATCCTTAAAAATACACGGTTTATTTAATATTTGCCAAAAAAACATGATACTTTTCGTTGTTATAAAAACACGGATTAATTTTTCGATGCACTTTAGTATTTACCAAAAAAAAAACACGATACTTTTTCGTTGTTATAAAAACACGGAACAAACGATGAAGTTCCCGCACCTCTAACCAATCTTTCTCTAGACACAACTAGCAATGGAGACTTCACCACCAAGACCATTCAAGAGGGATGTGCACTCATTGACAACTTGGCGGCAAGCAACAACAACAATGCACCGGAGTTCCAAAACGTCAAGCCCATGTTCCCGAACATTTTCGGACCAACTCCTAACCCTCAAGACAATAAGCTTAGAACATGATGCAATAACTCTTGGCGAATCAACAAAAGACCGTCAATGACATCAACACTAAGGTGGATTGCATCTATAGTGATCTCAATGGTAAGTTTGAAGCTCTTTCCACTCATGTCAAGAAACTTGACATCCAAGTAACTCAAACCGCGGAAGCCGTGAGGAGACAGACCGGAGTTCCACCCGGAAAAGCCGAGGAGAATCCTAAAGTAGTTTGGTGAATCATGATCTTGACCGTGTATTTTTATAACAACGAAAAAATATCGTGTTTTTTCTGAAAAATATTAAATAAAACCGTGTATTATTTACATGTACCGTTGCTCGACAAGTCTGGGCCTTATCAAATATCCCTATGCCGGCGAACGGTTTTTCAAGTACATCAATCTATCCGAACTTTCAGCATCTATTCCAGATAAGTGATGAGGTTCTTTTTCCGAAGAGTATAAGATACAGCTTTGCTAAGATCTTATGGCAAATATGGAAGAATCGAAACTTATTTGTTTTCGAAGGACGATCTCATTTGGCTACGGAAGTAATACAGAAGGCTTTGGAGGATACAGACAAGTGGATTGAGGCTAATAAAATTCGGGACAGAACCAATGATGCATCTACTCTGCTACAAGATGGTGATTCACCGGTGATACAGAAAAAATGGGAGCCGCCTCCTCAGGGTATGTTGAAATGCAATGTTGGGTATGCTTGGACAAAGAATCGAGCTTTAGCAGGAGCTTCTTGGGTTATTCGCAAAGATAATGAAGTAGTCCTTATGCATAGCCGTAGGGCTTATTCCCAAGTACTCACTAAGCTAGATGCTCAGATAATGAGTTGGCAATGGGCGTAGGAGAGTAAGAAATCATTGAGAATGGAGAACATAATATTTGCCTCAACCTCATCGGATCTGATTAAAGCAATAGAATCTCCGTCTAAATGGCCTGCAATTGTACAACAGGCGAGTTCTATTATTGACCAAGTTGGAGAAAAACCGCAGTGGGAAGTCGTTTTTGAAGCAAATGTTCGAAACAGAGGAGCTATGGAGATTGCCAAAAGTGTGATAAAGGATGAGAGATTTCAGTCCTATGTCGCACAAGGATATCCAGTTTGGCTGAAGACGTTGTTCGATTTGGAGAAACCTTAATCCTGAAGGTAGGGAGCTTTAGCTTCTACTGATTTAGGTTCTGTTTTAGTTTTTGCATTGCAACAGAGTTGAACGGTTGTTATTCCCTCTCAGTCATTAATTACATTTGAAGTTGAAAAAAAAAACCCTTAATTAAATTGATAGCGTCTTACATTTCCGTTAGAGACGTTAACGGCCGTGAAAGCGAGGGGAAAAAAAATAGACAATCAAAAATTTGTGGTGAATTATAAAGTACATCAAAATAGCTGGAACTAGGCCAACCAAACAAACTTAGATACAATCAATTTCCCCGTCCTCAAACTCAATGTAATCATCGCCCGCAATATCGTCATCTTCATCGAGGTCACCAACAACGCCTTCGTTAAGACGGATATTCTTCGGAAGCTCCCCATACGCCTTGAGAAACCTTGCCTCATCAGACATGTACTTGAGGATGATATCAGCTTTGTCATCTTGGTAGTCCCTCAGCCCAACAAGTATGATGTCACCGGCTGCGATCCAAACCNTTACATGTACCGTTGCTCGACAAGTCTCGGCCTTATCAAATATCCCTATGCCGGCGAACAGTTTTTCAAGTACATCAATCTATCCGAACTTCCAGCATCTATTCCAGATAAGTGATGAGGTTCTTTTTCCGAAAGAGTATAAGATATAGCTTTGCTAGGATCTTATGGCAAAAAAAATCGACAATCAAAAATTTGTGGTGAATTATAAAGTACATCAAAATAGCTGGAACTAGGCCAACCAAACAAACTTAGATACAATCAATTTCCCCGTCCTCAAACTCAATGTAATCATCGCCCGCAATATCGTCATCTTCATCGAGGTCACCAACAACGCCTTCGTTAAGACGGATATTCTTCGGAAGCTCCCCATACGCCTTGAGAAACCTTGCCTCATCAGACATGTACTTGACGATGATATCAGCTTTGTCATCTTGGTAGTCCCTCAACCCAACAAGTATGATGTCACCGGCTGCGATCCAAACCTTCTTGTGCAACTTACCACGGATATGGCAGAGACGCTTAATCCCGTCAATGCACACGGCTTCACATCGTCCGTTGCCAAGCATACGAACAACTTGTGCATACTCTTGCCCATCTTCCTTATAGGTAAGCTCGCGCTTCTCATCGTCAGCTTCATTCTTTCCTCTCTTCCTGTTCTTTCCTCCCTTTCCCTTGTTCTTCGGCATGGTCTCTGCATCAAAACTCAAATGTTACCCTACTATTGTAAAAAAAGTAGACTCGCAGACAAAGCCGCCATGCATCTCTACAAAGAAGAGAAAACTTTGGAAACAACACGCTTTCTGCCAGGATAAATAGTTACGGATACAAGGAATGCCAAAGGAAAATCCTTGAGATATAGTTACAAGGACTGCTTAAAAGAGTTTATTCCATAAATCTCTCTAACGCAATTTCGTCAGTTAAAAATTAGAACCATGCCTTCTCCGCAACAGAGATTATTAGATATGATGGTTTACATAGATTTTGGTTTAGTGTTAACCGGTTATACCGGATAGTTTATGCAATTGTATATAAACGCTTTGTACATCGACATTTACAATTAACAGAAACATGTTTCACAATTTCCAAATCCTCTCTTCGTCTTCTTCACGAGAGAGAGATCTCGTTTCTGTTCAAACCTCAAGTTTACTAACAGAGATACACATATCTAGGGATACAGAACAGGAACACAGTCTCAGAACATTTTCTAATAATCGCCTGACATGTTAAAAGTTGGAGGAATGTATTCATCTCAAAAATGGCACAATCCACCCACGAGAATCAAAGAATATATCAAAGCGCTTTACTTTTTCATGGATCTATAAACTAATTTCTTCAATTACTAATCGAGACTAAGCCTTCCACGCATAACAGAGATACACATATCTAAGGATACACAACAAGAAACTATCTCAAATTCCGTATGAGCAAAAAACTGTCCTTACAATCGCAAGTTTGAAGAACAGATTCGTCTCAATTCAAGACAACAAAAAATTGGCATCAAAATCAGAACAAAATTTTGTCCGACCAAACAATTCAACGAGGAGCGATCGGCGAAATATAATCCTAAATCAACCACTGGAAACCCTAATTTTATAGTTGAATATCAAAATCAAACGAATCGAGAGCTTACCACACTATGGGTGGATCAAGTTCAACCCTAATCCTCGTGTAGCTGCGCTCTTCGTATTCTCCTTCTCGCTAGGTGACGACTATTCTTTATAAAATACTATATATGGACCCGTGCGATGCACGTTTTTTTTTAATATTCTATAAAATATACTTTAAGATATGAAAAAGGAAAGTGGTTAAATCCTCTAAAATTACCAGTTATATATTTTTTTTAAAACGTGCAATGTAATTTTACTTGNGTATTTCGTTTTATTGAATCGAACTTAGTCGGCGTTTTACAAAAATATTTCGAGGTCGGTCATGAGGTCGAGATCGGATTTCGAGCTCTCACTTTCTCTCTCTAAAAATGTATTGCGGATTTGTTTCTCCCTTCCCCTAAATGTAGTCGGGACCTCCTTATTTATAGACGTTTCTCGGTGGCTTTAGACTTTCCCCCGAATCCGGAAAAGTTCCGCAAATCCCGGATTAAAAGTTTTAGTCAATCTTCCCTTTCCGCAAATCAAGACCTACTTTCCGTAAAGTCGGATGTACTTTGCGGAAAGTAAAACGTACTTTCTGCGCATTTCGGAAGTGGGTTCTGACTATGACAGGTTGAGACCGATGAGCTCGGTATGTCGTAGTTCGGCGGTCGCATGTTGATCCTTCCTTTACCGATCTCGGACCGTCGTCGATCGGATTGAAACGGACCGATCTCGGTACCGAGACGAGGATTTGATCCTTACATTTACAATCGATTATGATGAGTTCGGTTTGATTTGAGCTTGGTTGTTATTGCGCGAACTTCCTTGTCGATCTTGAATCATCGTTGATCGGATCGTGTTTTGCCGATCTAGATTCAAGTTCGGCCGATCTGGATTCAAGTTCGGCATTCATTCAGATTCTTATCGGTTTATCGGTTATCAGTCTCTCGCGGACCTTTCTTTCAAGTTCGGAGTTCGGCGAATGTTTCGTGGGCTTTCCTTTCGGGTTCGAGCCGTCGTCGACCGGGATTAGTTGGGCCGGTCTCGGTTCAAACCGGGCTAAACCGGGGAGTGCTAAACTCACCACCAACAGATCCCGTTTTCAAAAATTACATTTTATAATTCGCAATTAAGAAATTAGAAATTGATCCATATTCATAAGTCTGATAACCAATCCCTCTAAATAAATAATAAGGTTCCAAAAACATAATTTCCATTATATGGTAGTTTTTGTTTTTTTTCACTTACTTTACTTTTTATATTTAGTAGTTTCCATAATTTATTTATTTTTTCCTTTTTTGAAGTAAATAATTAAGAATGGAAAGTTTATATTATTACATTGACATATGTCACAATATAATTAACGATGACACATGTCATGATCTCGTGAGTAAGAATTACCTTATGTGTCACGCTCACGTTGAGAGGTTCGTAAGTATGATCTGTATAATTAGATTATAAATTAAGATCTTGTTAAGTTATTCACAAATCTCATTTATAATTTGCAATTAAGAAATTAGAAATTGATCCACATTATTCGTAAATCTGATAAACAATCTTTTTAAATAAATGATAAGGTTCCAAAAACATAATTTTCATTATATGGTAGTTTTAAAAATCTAAATATTTTTTTTATTTTTCCGCGTATTACGCATGACCTAATCTAGTAACATATAATTGGAAACAATGTCACAAGAAAATAAATGGTCTTCGACATATACTATTAGGTCAACAATAAAAGTATTGCTCTTTTGACAGGCTCGTGAGTGTCATGACTTTATAAGTTTCCGATGTGAAACAAAATTTCCTTCCGACAATGCTAGAGACAAAGTCCCTATCTGAATAATTGTTTCATTTTTTTATTAAATGAAAATCCAGTCAAAAGAGCAATACTTTTATATTATCCATAAATTTGATAAACAATCTTTCTAAATAATAATTAAGGACCAAAAACATATTCCGTTGTTTTTGTTTTTTTTCATTTACTTTACTTTTTCTATTTAGTAGTTTCCGTAGTTTTTGTTTTTTTACTTACTTTACTTTTTCTAATTTAGTAGTTTCCATAATTTGTTTGTTTTCCTTACTTATTCTTTTTTTCTTTTTTTAAGATTGCCTTTTTTTTTGTTTAACATTTTTAATATTTACTTTTTTTAATTAATTGACACATGTCACAAACTTGTGAGTGAGAATTATCTTACGTGTCACGCTCACGTTGACGGATTCAGCTTTATGTAATAAGATCTTATATAAAACCGTGGAAAAAATAACTAAACACGGAAAGGGTGAAAAAAATCTAATTACCCGCTAAAAAAGATTTAAAACGTCGATGCGAAACCACCAAAATAAATGTTTAACCATTATTTGTTTATTTATTTTGATTCTCTTTTTTTTATATAGATGGGAGAATTTTTTTTTTCTTTTTAAGATTAGTAATCCATTGTTTAATTTTCTTAATCTAACGGAAAAAACTAAAGAAATTATATTTTACCTTCTTTTATTAACTTTATATTTTAGGAAAAAATTAAATTTTCTATATTTTTATTTTTTAGTAACTTTACCTTTTACGATTATGAATCGATTATAAATTTTTTGAATTTTAATTTTTTTTATTAACTTAGCTTTTATGATAAATTTACTTTTTCTTATATTTCCTTTTTATTTAGTAACTTTACCTTTTACAATTATGAATCAATTACAATTTTTTTCTGTTACTGTTAATCTTATGTGGCAAAATCTAATTAGAATTTTTTTTACACGTGTCAAAATCTGATGGATTGTCAGATAAGAAAGATAAAACCACTATTGTGCTAAGTTTATTAACCCGAACTAGAGTAGGCGAGCATTTGTATTGTAAGATACGAAAGCATTTTTGATTTTTCTGCGTAGTTACCAACGAAAGTAGAGTAGCTAAGTTGTTTAGATCTAGGTGTTTACCTCTATGCGAGTAGGTTAGGTACGATTCCGTGTCCCAGTTCTAGAATCTAGTCGACAAAGTCGTTTTAAATCATAACTAATGCTTGTTTGATTCGATCCATCAACCCCAGATAATTCCCTGATGCCCAACGTTTTTAATCCTCGAAGTTTACATCGTTTATTTTTTGTTTTGCTTATTTATTTTGCTAGCTACAAACCGTGACAACCCTCTTAAAATTAGATAATTCTAGATGCAACTTAACTCAAAATCCTAAGTACACTAGTATATGTGGATTCGATATCCTTAATATACTACTGTGATCGTTGTGCGCTTGCAGTTTTAGTTAGAGGGAAAACTTGTAAGAAGTTTTTCACCGAGCAACAACTTGTTCTGCAAAACTACTCTCTCCGAGACTCCTAAGCTCCGAAACCCCAATTGCTCCAGCATCCTCCTCCAATGGTGAAAAACGTAGAGATAGAGAAAGAGAGAGCAAGAAGATACTCGTCTGAGAATTATCAGCTACGGCGGCGAAGCCTCCTGTATTACCACCATTATCGACCGAATTTACTGCAGCACCATTCGTCGCCGCCGATGAAGACGAAACCTTATGCGCCACCGACGAACCTTCCTGATTGTTCCCCGACAAAATTGTAAAAGAAGACTCATACATCAACTCAATTTTGTTTCAGATTCAACTCTTTTTTTGGTCCTTAGAGATTCATTGTTTGATTCATTATTTAACGAATCAGATTTTGCTCGTGTTGTGTTGCTACTATCACTATTTTTGTGTGGTCTCTGTTGACACTTGTTACTATCAATCACACTTGAAGCCAAAACTGGTGTCTTCTCTTTCCTTTCATTCCATCACCACCGTCAACCCTAGCTACTCTGGCGGTCGTGGCCGTCCAATTTTCCATCGTAATCGCCGATTCGAAGAAACGAAGTGAGTTGCAGAGCACAAAATCGCTTGGTACGGATCCGAGCTTACTTGGAATCGCTGCTTCTGTTTTCCGATCTCCGGCGTCTCCTCACAGGTCAGTGAAAAAAAAACATCCAAATCAGGATCTAGAACTATCTCTTACTCAAATGCTCTGAGTAACATCTTGTTTGTTGTGAAATGAATGAACTTGGAATATATCGGGGTCACTTGATTCAAAAACCTCAATTCGTTTCCTGATCCAGTAAGCAAATTAACAAGCTCGGAATCCTTCTGCAAATCATTGTATTCTATGGTGCGATTGATTACGGGCGAAAAAGAATAAGAACAGACCGGATCTGGTTTAAATTAGTTTTCGGGTCGTTTTTTTGGGTTGGGTTTGGTTGAAATCGGATTTCATTTCGGTTTAGGATTTGGTTTGGTCGGTTTATGTTTGGTTTATAACATTAACCATTAAAACCGACATATGTACCGTAAAACCTCTATAAATTAATACTCGATAAATTAATAATCACTATAAATTAATAAATTTCTCTGATAAGATAATAAGATAATAATTTTTTTGAAATCCCTATGTAAATATATGGTCCCAATAATATGATAAATTAATAATTATAAATCTTATAGATATATACCTAAGACAATTTAGTAAAATATGAATCTATTGTTGTTTGTTTATTCTTAAAGTTAGAATCTCGTTGGAGCTCATCTCTAATCTTCCTTATTGCATCCATAACTCCTGGTGTTGTCCTCTCGACATGCATCCAAAAATTGTAAAGACTTCTAGAGGCCATAATTGCTTCTTTGCGTGTAACCACTTTCAAAAGTTCCATAACATCATATTCTCTCTTTCTTATGATACAATATCCAATTGCGATGTATAATATATTCAAATAAAATAAAATTTAAAAGATTATACACTAAACTTTTTTATCGATAAATTAATAATTTATTAATTTATCGATTAATTATTATATCTATAAGATAATAAAATTTTGAAGTCCCAATATTATTAATTTATAAAGGTTTTACTGTATATATACGTTTCGAACTTCTAATATGTGGAGATATTAGTTTTTTAACTTTCATATGATGGAGAACTAGGACAAATCTATAACTTTGTGTAGATCTGCTACTATGTGATAGTTTTGAGAGAGAAATAGGTCGTTTACATTCAAACTTGAATATGATATAAATGCATTAAATATATATCAACCACGCAATATCTCTATAATATTATTTAAGAAGACATTTTTAAAAATGAATTTTGTTTTGTAATTTATTACATACTAGTATTTACAGGATAACAAATCATTAGATTAACTTAATATAAATTTGGAAATGTTATATAATTTTCTTGCAATAGTTTGAATAATCAGATTTTTTTTTAAAAGGATGTAAAACAGAGACTAATATCTTAACTCTTTTCTTTTTTCAGATAATTTTTAAAACTACTTATAAAAATTAGTAAAAGAAAACTTGGGAATTTTCAAAGTTAATTACGGAAAAATGATTACAAATTAAAAATAATTTGAGTTAACACTTAATTTTGTACTAAAGTTTTACAATCTTATGGTTAAACAATAATTTACAGCATTTAAGAAAGCGAAGAAGAGATTTACAGCCCTAATTTTCTATGATTATTTGAAAAGATTACGCAAAATAGTTTGACAATATTTTACAACCTTCTGGATGGTCAAAAGTTTTGCATCTGACCTTTTAATGAACACACGAACACATGGGTTGTTGAGACAACACATGAGCTCAACAACCCATGAGTTGTTGAGACTCTCTTCGTGAGGTGGAGTCTCTTTACTCTTTCATTCGTCTTCAACTTTTTCTTTGATTTCTCATATCTTTTTTTCTTCAATCTGCTATGATTTTCTTAATTAACAGGTCTCTTCGTCCTCATTCTTCTTAGTTTTTTTTTTGGACAAAGGTGTTTTCAACCTGTTTTCAACTCGAGTAGCTTGAGAGAGAAGCTCGTCATGAGAAGATCTGGTAACAGGGATTCAGGTGCAGCGAACTAAAATAATTTCAAAATTGAACAATACAAAGATTAAAGATCGAAGCTTCATTTTATCGCTTACTCAAATTTATGCGCATTCCTGAAAGCTCTACCACAAAATCCCTAAATTTTGACGAATCTCTCCAAACCATGTATCAGTATAAATCTCTTCCCCGACCCAATTTCAAACTCGACAATCACAATCTAATAGGGAGCAGCAGAATCATAGATCATAAACCAAATGAATATGAAAAACAGAAGATGGATCGATGGAGAAGAAGATGGAGAGAGGGAGAGGAAATCTATACTATTTCTTAAGATGGAGAGAGGGAGAGGTGTGCTTCGAAGTACTCTTATTAATATTCCTCCACCTATTTCTGAGGCAGGTCATGATGTTTACACTTGGGGTGTGGAAGGTCAGAGACGTAACTATTTCTCTACTAAGAGTACTTTGGAATTGTTAAGGCCAACAGGTGAATTAGTTTCTTGGTACAATGCTGTTTGGTTCACTCACTTGGTTCCATGTCACGCATTCCACTTCTGGACCGCTACTCTAGACTGTCTACCTACCAAGTTTAGAATGGTCTCTTTGGGTATAGATGTACCAGATGTTTGAAGCCTTTGTAATTCTCTGCCTGAAAGTCGTGACCATCTTTTCATCTTGTGTAGCTTCTCTAAGCAGGTTTGGAATCTAGTCCTTCATCGTCTATGCTCAACCAATCTCTCCATATTGAATTGGGAGTTTCTGACCTCTTGGATGAAAACGTCATCTCGAAGAATCAGCAAGACTCTTAAATGTATTGCTGTCCAAACAACAGTGTACCTCTTATGGAAAGAACGCAACTACCGCATTCATTATTTCACTTCCATTCCTGTGGAAGGTCTCTTCCGGCAAATTGAACGATCTATCAGGGATACTCTCATAGCAAGACTTTCGTATAAGGATTGCCAAGGATTGCTCTCCCAATGGTTCACAAATGCTTAGAATTCTCTCGTGTATCTTTCCCCTTTGTTAGTTTCTTCTGGCTGTTTCTTTTTTTGGGCCACTGAAGCTGTTGGTTTTATTAAACATTGTAATAGAACTCGGTTCCTTTTCTGTTTCTGATAATAAATTCACAATTTATCAACAAAAAAAAAAAAAATCTATGCTATTAAAAGGGGACACAATTGTGTCCAAACAAGGATAACTTACATTTTAGTCTATTACTATATTGGATAACTACTATTCCTTTCATTTTATTTCTGTTGCCAAACAGAAATCTTTTTTTAAGTTTAAAAATTAATTATATTTGGCAAATCTTACTAAATCTGTAATTATTTACTATTTTCGAAATTACAGCAAAATCGTACCAAATCTTTAATTATTTACTATTTACAAAAACATAGATATAATATCTTTACAAAAATATTCCTTAGTTTGGATTTTTTTTTGGATTTAAAAATAATTCCGAAAATTCAAATTTTAATTTAGATTAGTTTGGATTTAATTAAATATAGATTATATTAATTATCAAAAATCACAGAAATCAGTTGTTATTATATCTTTACAAAAATAATAAACCGGATATTAATTTAGATTTAATTTAAATATTCAAATTTAAATAATATTTTCATAATGACTGAGATGATCGACGATATGTTATTGTATATTTTTATTATAATCAATCAGCCTAAAATTTTAAATATTTGCAATTAGTAAATATTTATATCGTACGATAATATGAACGGGAGGGTTAGAATTATGTTTTTATAATCGCGGTCATTTTCAGATTAATATGAACGGGCGGGTTTGAATTATGTTTTTATAATCACAGTCATCTTTAATACTAGAAAAAATTAAATATACAAAAACAAATTATATCTAAAAACAAAAATAAATCTTTGTCACTTATTAGAAAAATTAAATCTAAATATAAAAAAACAAAACAAATTATATTACAAAATTTG
Source organism: Eutrema heterophyllum (assembly GCA_002933915.1). Taxonomy (NCBI): domain Eukaryota; kingdom Viridiplantae; phylum Streptophyta; class Magnoliopsida; order Brassicales; family Brassicaceae; genus Eutrema; species Eutrema heterophyllum. Next base: position 968,411 of record PKMM01040874.1, read on the forward strand.
GCTATTCTTTTTGTAGATAACTACCAATTGCCTACCAAGTCAATTTAGTATAATATTAATAAAAAATATGTTTTAATTTAGATTTAAAAATAATTTCGAAAATTCAAATTTTAATTTACCTATTTTCTTTATTTAGAGTATACAAAATAAAACATTAAACATATTTTTGTTAAATCTCAAACAAACTTTGCATATCTTACCCGTACTATGCAAGATTTGGAAGTAAGGTATTAGTTAAGCTAATTGAAATCGATTATGGAAATTTTTGCAAAATAAATGAATCCCAAAATGTTAAAAAAAATATATATGGAAAATGTTATCAACAAATAAATTATTTATAAATGAAATATTCTCCTAAAAATCCCACATATAGTTAGTAGCCATAGATGAAGCTATGAAGATTAGCTTACCTAAACTATTTGACCATCAAGCAAAAATTATAAATAAAATATTGTCCACACGATTTATTACGATTTAGAAATACAAATTAAATTCTTTCTAAAAATTGAAATCCAAATTATTTTCTTTTTAAAATTAAAGGATATCCGAATTAAATTCTTTGTAACTTAGATAGATACAAATCTTTAAATATTTTATTTTGGAACTTATCAATAAATTTCCGTTCCTAAATATCTTATTTACAATATATTAACTAATCTAATTAATCAAAAATCTCTATCAATATCTTAATTTTAGGAAGATTTTCAACTATTAGAAAGATTTTGTTGGTGATTATGATCAATTATTATATTCAAAACTAAAATATCGCAAACCCTATAATTTAGTCTTCTTCTCTGATAAATATTGCAAATTCTCTTGGCCAATTTCACACCACAAATTCCATTCAAAGATCGATTACTCTTTCAAACGAATATTACTACTTTCATAATAGATTCTAATGGTTTTTTTATATGTTGCAGGCTGTTTCAAGTCTCAATCCATCCAAATATGAATAGCGGTTTCATGTGAATTGAATGTACTACTAATTTCAAAACTTAAAAACTCAGACTCCAATCGTTGATCATAAATCTTGTTTTTGTTATAATTATGTTTGAAATATCAGTATATGTCATTTTCAGTTGCAGGTGGAGACTAACAACAAAGGAAGCTGGTGCTGCACCGCCTGGACAAATGAAGAGAGTAAAGCAGTTTATTCGATTATAAAACTGATAAATTATATTACAAAGTTTCATAAGAAAAAAAAAATCTACAAAACAATATGTATCTAAACACAAAATAAAATATGTGTCTCATATTACAAAAATTAAATCTACAAAAACAAATTATATCTAAACACAAAAAGAAACACAAATTATATTACAGAGTTTCATAAAAAACAAAAAAAAATTCTTGTGCGGACGCACGGGTTATAATCTAATAGATAATTATAGGAGAATAAAACAGTTTATGATATAGGAAATGGAACCTATATCAGAAACGTGAAATCGTGGTAGTTTTGGATGAGAAATTTTAGGGGATTTTTAGAATCATTTTTAAGCTTTTTTTTTTTAATTAATCTAATTTTCGTTACTTTAAGTTTTCTGTGGCTTTTTTATATTTTACATTAATTTGTTTTTTATTTTAATAATTTGCCTCATGTTAACTTTTAATTGGTGAAATGACTTGTGCTTTAGTAGATAAAGGATTCTGCCAGTACAAATAAGAAAAGATAATTGAAATAGGAAAATATATAATTGTCTTTTAAAATTATTGATGAGAATATGAAAAGTATTTATTTATCATTAAAGAGATTATTTATTATTTATTTTCTTAATTATTTTTACTATTTTATATTTTAAATAGTAATCAATCCATATATATTCAAAGAAAAAAATCTATTCGAAATCTTGCTATATTTTTCACTATAATTTATTATATTTTATTTGAATATATATCAAAATAAAAGTTGAAAAATATTATACTAATTTTGTAAAAAGTTAGACACAAGAAAATTGATTTTTTAAAGATTTTGTGAACTAACCACAAAACTAGTGTCTTTAAACGGTGCATATTAGAGTTATGTTTTCAATATTATAGGTTTTGCGGATTAGTCCGAATAATATTTTAGTCCACTACAAAACATGGTAAATAGATAAATTATTTTGTTTGACAACTCTATCTATAATCATGAGTTAGATATGTTATAAAATTCAAATAAAATTAATTTTTCTTAAATTTTAAAACAATTTCTTAAAAAAAATATATAACATAAATCCTAGTAGTTTACCTAGACTAATACAAAAAAAGTCCTGGAATACACACAGTAAAACCATTATAAAAGTTACGGCCCAACAAAGATTCCATGGGCTTGGGAGTACAAGACAACCCAAAAGCATGCAGGCAACGTTCGAAAATGTTTGCAGTTGAATTTTCTTTTTGATAAATATGTTTCATTGAAAAGCTGTGGCACCGACTTCAGCTCTGCTTTCAAGAATGTCCACACAAATACATAGAAAATTACTTAAAAACCCATAAAATTAAAAAAAAAAAAAAAAATGTACTACTTTCGTGTGTAAATGTGTTGTGTGTGGCACATCACACGTGTCGTAGCATGACGGCAAAGGTTGTCTTGAGCACATGGCTCAGTCCTCGATAAAATCCCCTATTCTCTCAGTTTTTTTCTCTTCTTTCTCTTTTTTTTTTGTTACCGTTAGGTCTAGTCTTCAATAAAATTATTTTTTCTCTTTAAAATGTATTCTTCAAGAATCCAGTCTAAATTTTGGGAGGTGAATTGAATATGTACGTGTAGTTTCGTAGAGAATAAAGTATAAATCAAGTTAGTAAAAAAACTATATTATAAGTGTTTAGTTTTTTTTTTTAAAAAGAAAAGAGAAGTAGAGAGTCGGTTCTAATTGTTAATATGTTGTTGTTCTGCATTCTCACTAATCCATCTTTATGGGCGTAATTTTTGACGGTTGCTAAAATAAATGAGTTTATTACAAGGACAGGTGGTTTTAAAAGACCCATCTGAGATACGTAAATCGAGGTGGCAAAATTGGTAAATAAAGAAGAAATCTGGTCCCTTTTTACTATAATCTTTCGGTGCGCCGAATAGTTTTCAGTTCACAACACAACACTACAAAACAAAAATGCTTTTAAATTTAATCCTAATTCTCTGCAAGTAACCACATTGGTTCTTGTAGTTTTTTTTTTTCGTTTTAACTTTGTACCATCCATTTACTCAAATTTTTTACCTTACACCTTTTGTTAAAAGAACAACAATTATTCGCTTCTTTTTAAACGTACTTATTTTGTTTATTTTAAAGTTTTGGTTATATATGATGTTTATTTAGTTAGTAATCGGGTTTAGGAAAATAAATCTAAAAAAAGCCGCAAAAAGAGAAAGAGCTGGACAATGGTCGTCTATACTTATATCTAAAACATTGTCACACTTGCCGCTATTGTCTCTCTCTCCCTCTCTCTCTCTCTCTCTTTCGCTCTTCAAAGACCACCGTCTCAAATCTCTCAACTTTGATCTGAGCTTTTAGATTCTCTCTCTCCCGCAAGAGATCTTTGAATCACACACAGTCATGTCGGTTTTACTTCCTCTGTGTCTGATTATCTCCATGATTACCTATTCAAGTGAGCTTTTTTTCTCTGTCTTTTAGCTGCAAAATGTTTAGATTTTCATTGAAATTTCGCATTTTTTTTTAACCATACTGTTCCTTATATTCTCCTTGTGTCAGTTCTGAAAAGTGTGCATGTAAATCTATCTATTTGCTCATAAGAAAATTTTCATAAATTTAGTATGAGATCTCTCATACATCTCCTAAAACTTGTGTTTTTCAATCTAATCTCAGAGATATGAAATTTCAAATTCTGATTGTTTTCTGGGTTAAGTAAGTTCTAATGATCTGAGTGTTTTTTTTTTTTTTTTGGTTTTGGGGGAAAAACTTGAAAAGATGCGGCGTATTGTGTGTGCAAAGACGGGAACGAGCAAGTGCTTCAGAAAGCAATAGACTACGCATGTGGAGCAGGAGCTGATTGTTCCCAGATCCAGCAGAATGGAGCTTGTTTCCAACCTAACACCGTCAAGAACCACTGTGACGTCGCCGTCAACAGCTACTACCAGAAGAAAGCTTCCTCCGGCGCCACCTGTGACTTTGGCGGCGCCGCCACCCCCTCTAGCTCCCCTCCGTCAAGTACCCAGCTTCTTCAAAAACCCACTTTATTTTTGGGATCAAATCTCTATTTCTGTTACTGATTTACTTACTCTTTTCTTCTTTTTTCTCTAAATCTTGCAGCTGCTTCAAGCTGTTTATCTGGTTCCAGGTATTTTTTGTTTGTCTTTTTGAAAATTTTGTCTTTTATTCATTCTTGTTCGTTGTTTTGGATGAGTTTAGTAATGTTTGATTATCAATCTCCATAAAGTAATTTTTGATAGACTAATAATATTGGGGCTTTCTGGGTAAATATGCTCTACTGTTTCTTTACCACCGGCTAAACCATTTGATTTTATTTTTAATCCCGTTTTTAATTTTAATTTTAATTTTGGGGAGACACAATGATAGTGATTTAAGACCAAACGAATAGACAAGGAATCGTGATGAAAGATGTATCATTTCTGTTCATCTCACCTTTTACTAAAAAGACATAAAAAAAACAGATGGGCATGATCAGATTAGTCCTTTTAATAATCAATCTTCTAACAAATGATCACTGATGTTTTTGACTACTTTGCAGCTCTAGTGGGACCCCGTCCACTGGGACCCCAACCACAGGAACCCCAAGCATTGGGACGCCCCCAACCACCGGAACTCCAACCAGTGGCTTCCCATCCACCGGAACTCCGACCACAGGGACACCATCCACCGGAACTCCGACCACCGGGACTCCTTCCACTTCCAACGGGATGCCAAATTCCGGCACGCCCACAAACGGAATGCCAACTTCGTCCTCATCTTCGGTGTTCCCCGGCACTACTCTTGGACCGACTGGGAGCGGTGGACTAGGCGATCCGAACGCTGGAGAGAAGCTGTCGGTCCGAACTAACACCATGTTCTTCTTACTAACCGGTGTAGCTATGCTTGTTATATGAGGAAGACATCACACGGTTTGCTACGGATGGACTGAGATTTTGCCAGTTGTGCAAATCAGATATAGAGCTCTTGGTCTTTTTTTTCTTTTCTCTCTCGTCTTTGTAGGATTCCTTATTAGGTTGGCCGAGAGACATGCTGGTTAGTAGCTAATATTTTGGGATGCACAACTTAATCAAGAGTTTTTCTTTATTTTGTAAATCCGGATGATGATGATATGCTCTTTTGTTTCTATTCTTTTTACCTCCTTTGATTGGAGGATCTTTCCATCTTTAAGTACTTTCGACCATGTCTCCATTATCACTCGGGTTACAACTTACAATGACGATCAAAATTAATGCTACTAAAAAAAAAGGGAATTTTGCGAGGAAGGAATGGAGAAATCCCATTGGTCGTTTTTACTAACAAACAAAACAATCGAGGAAGCACTTTATTTGCTAGATCAAAAAGACCGTCTCTTTCGTTGTGGGTTTTGTTTTTTCCACTATGCTAACAAGTAGCAACGTCGGATTTCGAGATGTATGATCTTAAAATGTTTGAAAGGCGTAATGATTGCGACTAATTAGTAAGATAGGTTTCTTCAGTTTCATACAGAAAATGGCGGCTGAGTTAATCAACTCACAAAGATTGCTCCTAATCTTATATAAAATGGGAAGACTTGGAGGAAATTGAATACTTTGTAGAATCTTTGGATTCTTTTGTTTGAAAATTGGTTTTTGGAGACGAGTTTGGTTGGAATCGGGTGCGGCTAGTAGTGGTCAAGAATCTGATACCTCATCTCTACGCAAAGCTGCTTTCTCTCATCCCTCCATTTTCAAGCTGATTCTTAAAAAGTTCCTTTGATTATTTAGCAACACAACATTTTGCATCTCCTTTTTTTTTTTTCTATTTTTAATCATATAGACAAGCTTCTTACCAACTAGGCTAATGATTTATTTATTTATAGTAATTTAGGTGGCTCTCAAAACTCAAAACACACATTTCTTATTTGTTGTAACGAATCCAAGCTTCTCTAATTTACTAGAGACATATTCACAGATAGAAACTTCTTTTGCATATAGTTCAAGTAAAACATCAAATATAACAAATATAATATTACTGATCTGAGTTTATGTTGATCTAATACAGGTATCAAACCCAAAATAAGGAATTGAATCTATAAAAGAATTTCATCGTGCAACAACAGAGAAGCCGTAAAAAAAAAAACAGAGAAACCGTAATCTAGTAAGAACGAGGCCGTTCATGTTTTAGTTAAAGACTCTTTTAAGAAAAATTATAATACTCTTAAACTCATAAGAATGAATTTGCCAAAATCTTCCAATTCTTGAATTGAGAAAAAGAGGCTGTGGGCTTTTTGGTAGGGGTAGTTCATATGTGGCCTTTATCTCAACTTTTTTGGGCTTTGTGAGAGTAATTTCCTCAAAATAAAATGCGCTAGAAGGAGGGGTCGAACCTCCGACCTTGTGGTTAACAGCCACACGCTCTAACCAACTGAGCTATTCCAGCTTGTTTGACTCTTATGTTTTATTCTGATATTTATAATTGTATTTTTAAAACTCTGAAGCAAATTGAATATGGTCTCTCTCTCAGACAGAGATGATCCCTGCTTCATAGAATGTTCAGAAAAACTCTAACTTCAATCCAACGAAGACACTTCTCTTCGTCTTCTCCTGAAACTCCATCCCTTTACTCTTTCCTCAAACCTTCTCTCTTCTCCCACAAGCCAATCACCCTCACGCCGTCACTATCTCCGCCTCAAACCCCCAAAACCCTATCCCAAGACCAAAAATCCTCCATCGAATCTGCCCTCCACGATTCCCTAACTTCCCAAAGCACAGATGAAGCATGGAAGGCCTTTCGATCTCTCACCGCCGCTTCTTCTCTCCCCGAGAAGCGTCTCGTCAATTCCCTTATCACCCATCTGTCCGGTTCTTGCGGAGATGGTGAAAACAGCTCGCACAGACTCAAGCGAGCCTTTGCTTCCGCTGCTTACGTCATCGAGAAAGATCCGATTTTGCTGGAGTTCGACACTCTCCGTACGCTTATGGAGTCGATGAAACTGGCGAAAGCAGCCGCGCCTGCGTTGGCTTTGGTGAAGTGTATGTTCAAGAACAGGTATTTTCTTCCTTTTGATCTCTGGGGGCATTTGATTATCGACATCTGCCGCGAAAATGGCAGCTTGGCTGCGTTTCTTAAGGTGTTTAGGGAAAGTTGTAGAATTGCAGTCGATGAGAAGCTCGATTTCATGAAACCGGATTTGGTTGCGAGTAATGCGGCTCTTGAAGCGTGTTGCCGGCAGCTGGAATCTCTAGCTGATGCTGAAAATGTGATCGAATCTATGGCTGTTTTGGGTGTGAAGCCTGACGAGTACAGCTTTGGGTTTCTTGCTTATTTGTATGCTAGAAAGGGGCTTAGAGAGAAGATAAGTGAGCTTGAGAATTTGATGGATGGTTTTGGGTTTGCAAGTAGAAGAATCCTTTATTCCAATATGATCAGTGGATATGTTAAGATGGGTGATTTAGATAGTGTTTCTGATGTTATACTCCATAGTCTTAAAGGAGAGGGAGAAGATTCGAGTTTCGGTGAGGAAACTTACTGTGAATTGGTGAAAGGGTTTATCGAGAGTAAAAGCATTAAGAGTTTAGCAAAACTGATAATCGAAGCTCAGAAATTGGAGTCTAGGTCCATTGACATTGACAGATCAGTTGGCTTTGGAATCATAAATGCTTGTGTCAATCTTGGTTTCTCGGATAAAGCACATAGTATTCTCGAGGAAATGATTGCTCACGGCGAAGTATCTGTGGGGCTTGGGGTGTATTTTCCAATCTTAAAAGCCTATAGCAAAGAGTACAAAACAGCTGAAGCTACCCAGCTGGTTACAGAGATCAGCAATTCTGGGCTTCAATTAGACGTCGAGATCTATAACGCTTTAATCGAAGCTTCCATGACGAACCAGGATTTCATATCTGCGTTTACATTGTTTAGGGACATGAGAGAAACAAGAGTGGCGGATTTGAAAGGGAGTTACTTAACAATAATGACAGGTCTCCTTGAGAATCAGAGACCCGAGTTAATGGCAGCGTTTCTAGATGAAGTTGTTGAAGACCCCCGTGTCGAAGTGAATTCCCATGATTGGAATTCGATTATTCATGCCTTCTGTAAATCCGGACGCCTAGAAGATGCAAGGAGGACCTTCAGAAGGATGGTTTTCCTCCGGTATGAGCCGAATAACCAGACGTACTTATCCTTGATTAATGGATATGTGAGCGGCGAAAAGTACTTCAACGTCCTGCTCTTGTGGAACGAGATTAAAGGTAAGATATCGTCGATGGATGCAGAGACGAGATCAAAACTAAACCATGCTCTAGTAGATGCGTTCTTGTATGCATTGGTCAAAGGAGGGTTCTTTGACGCGGCGATGCAAGTGGTAGAGAAATCTCGGGAGATGAAGATATTTGTGGATAAGTGGAGGTATAAGCAAGCATTCATGGAGACTCACAAGAAGCTCAGATTGCCAAAATTGAGGAAGAGGAACTACAAGAAAATGGAATCCCTCGTTGCCTTCAAGAACTGGGTTGGTCTCAGCACATGAAAAAGCTTTTCAGGACCAAAGCCAAAGATATTGTCTCTAGATGGTGTTGTGACACGTGGCATTACTAATATGGGGAGCATTGGATTAGGAGAAGTTTTAGTTAAAAAAAGATGGCGCCAAAAGAAGCCAAGGTTTGATTAAGACGAGCTAATCCCTAAATTGTAGGAATACCTTTGGTTTAAAAAAATCTGCAGGAAAAAAAGAAGAGACCAAATGGATTAATTCTTTCATTGTGTTCAACCTCTTTTCCCTGTTACTCTCAAAGTTTTCAAAGGATTATCCTTTTTTTGTGTGTTTTGTTCTGTTTTAAAAAGATTAAATGGTTCCAGCCTCAAGAATAATTTTTACAGTTTATGTATCAGAGGTTCGTGCTTTTATTGAGGTCAAAACTTTCATGAGTTAATCATCCTATTTCTGTTGTTTGTTCTTCGATTCTTTTGCCCATTTGCCATTTGATTTATAGACAGAGAATAATCACGAGGAGAGGATTACTAACGGAGGGAGCCATTGCGGGTAAAGTAGAAGGTTGAGAGAGCTAGGGTTCATTGGAAAATTACATGGATATTCGTAGGTATAAGTATGTCCTCTGTTTTACTCTTATATAACTCCTCTTTATGCTGCTTTACATCGAAGAAATTCAAACTTCAACGATCTTAATGATAGGTCTTGTTGTCCATCAGAACATTTGTATTAGAAATATTTGGATTTCTTAGAAATCTTGATGGATAAAGGTTATTTCAAGGATAAGGATATTGTGAAGCAAGTTAAAAGTATATGACAGTTTTCGTTTTTGCTTTACAGCCATGGAAACGAATCAGAAGAAGGGACACAATAGAAAAGCTTTTCATCTAAAGAAGCATAAAAAAGCGGATGATAGTAGGAGTTTTGATCCAAGACCAACGAACAGAGAAGGGAATGATGAGAAGCCGGTTTTGTTCCAATTGGGGAGCATTGCTAGTTACGGGGTCAGTGATGTTCGTCTCAAGGCAGATCCAGAGATCACCACAAGCAGATCTGCATCTCTTTCCTTGTCTTCATTATCTCCAACCTCTTCAGGGAATATAGTCGATGTCAATGCAAAAGAAAGGAAATCTAGCTTATCGTTTGATAGTAGCCGACATAATAAGGAGCTCTTAAGCCTTTCTTTAAAATTATGCGAGTTACAAGGTTCATCGGACACACCGAGGTCACAAGTCTCTGGTGTGACTCATGCTTCGGTGGAGCCTGCGCTTTTGTCGCCTTCTGTTCAAATGATGGATAGAGAAGGATCTGACCAACCTCAGAGAAACTCGTTACCGACCTTGGAGAAAAATTTGAGCACAGTTTCGAATGATTCTCTGTTTAGTCTCAGCATAGGCGATAACGCCATAGCGAGAGATGAGCTGTTTAGTTACCGTGATTTCAAGGCTGGAGAACTTTTGAAATCAGGTGAGTTGTTATCCTTCTGCCCTTCTGTTCATGTTCCGGTGGATTCTTCTGATCTGGGAAAGAGCTTCGATATGGAGGACAAAGCGAGGGGCACCTTGCAAACTGACAGTGAGGATAAGTCATCAAACTCAAATGTGTCATGGAGGAACATTGGAGAATGCAATAACTCGGACGAAGCACCATCCAGCACGCAGTCATTTTCATATCCAATGTGAGTTTTGTTACTTTATACATCATCTCATTATAAGTAGTCTTGATTCTGGGAAACAAGAACTTTTTTTGTGATGATTTGTTGTTTTAATGCAGAACGAAAAAGAAAAAAAAGAAAAAGAAGGCGAAAAAGAAGAAGCCGATGCAGCATCAACAACAGCAGAAGCAGAAGAAGAGATGTTCTTGGTTGTGTTGCAAGAACACTGGACTATGCTTCTCCTGCTGCAGATGGCCAAGTTGTGATTACGACTTCTCTTGCTGCAAACGCCTAAAGTGTTGTTCGTGCTGCTGCAGATGGCCCAAATGCTGCTGCTCTTCTTGTGGTTGGCTCTTCTGCTGCCATTGGAGCTGTTGGAGCTGCTGTTCCAGGTACATTACTACTTCCAGATTCCCACATTAGCCTTCTTTAATCTGTCATTGTTTCAATCGAAAAGCTTAACAACAGAGTTTTCTTTGTGTTTGCTAGAGGAAGTGAAGAGCAAAAACTGCAAAAAGCAGAGTCCAAAACATCTCATAAATGGTTTTGTTGTTTTCCTTGTTGTTCTTCTTTCTCTTCTTAACTTTACATTGATTAGATTCCTACCCAACTCTCTCTTTTTTTTTCTTTAGCTGAAGGGATAAAAACAATTAGATTTTACAAATGTAAATGTTTCTTGCTTTTTGGGGGCAGTTACCCAAAAAAAAAAAAGAGGATGAACAACAATTTTGTTTTCTGTTATCATCAAGTCAGATGAAGTAGGAAGAATATAACGCAACTTAAGGTTTAATAAGATTAGCTATGAGGTCACATACTCACATATCTTGTGGTAATTATCATCTAACAAAATCAACATAGATTATCCGTTGATGTCGATGTATCTTACATTGGTCGTCGGACAATTTAGCTATAAGTGTTTTTTTTTTAACTTCTTAAGTAAAAATATTTTAGCTATTGAATATTAATCAACTTGATTTGTCAAAAGGAGAAAAAAGGTATCAACTTGTTTTGGTTGGCTAATATATAAACAAAATAAATGTAAGAAATATAAACACTAAATTATTGGCAAGGCTCGAAAAAGATTTGTAATTCCTCCATATCGATGGAGGCCGTCGGATGACTCTAGTTCTTTTATAGTCTTAAGTAGATCTTAATTCCACTTATTAAAATCGTATTATTAGGGTATTAGTCTATATACAATAGCAAACTCAACCAAAAAATATTACAGAATTGCGACTCTACTTTTTTTCCATCGTAACCTCTGAAAAATAACCGTTTTTCATATATAAAATTTATAAAGGGTGGTTGCTTGTTTAGAGGAATAAAATAGGAGGAATTAGCATGCTCCTATGTTCCTCCAAAATTTTATCATTTGCTTTTGTAATGTATTTATGGAAAAATGAATGGGCCCACATATGGGATAAAATAAAACACAGTTACGGTCAAAATTGTTCCTCCTTAAAAGAGGAGAGGAACATTAACATATTTTTTTTCTTTCTTTTTTTGTATTATATTTTTCTTTTCAATTTAAATAAAAGTAAAATTACTTTAAAATAGAATTTCTTTTAGATTGGTCTTACACATCGACAAGAGGAGATAAGAAGATTGATGAGCTGAAATGGTAAAAATCATATATTGTTTTATAAAATAAAAGATATTTAACTACAACATGTTAGATAGGTTTTTCAAATCTATATATTTTATTTTTGAACAATTCAAAAATTTCTTACTTAAAAATAGGTAAATCCAACAGATGCATATATTCCCTATAAATACACTATCATAACAAGGATTTTAAAAAGCTTATGAACGACTAAAAAAAGTTTATTAACTACACCATATTCTTTCTATAAAAATTCAGAACCATGAGTGAAAGGTAATAATTTCTTTTACTGAACCCGACAATTTTTCTGTTTTTACATGATTTATTAAAGATTTAATGGTATATGCTTTACCTTCTCTTAGCTCGCCTTCTATTTGGATTGTGTTTGTGTATCTTATATAATGGTAGCATGTAATTGGATTTTCAGTGGATCGAATTCTGGTTTTCTTTTACTACTTAACGTATATTTATTGACATTATTTTGTTTTTATAATAAGGAATATGAGGAATACAGATGAAAATAATGGCCGATCAAGTAACGAAGGACGTTCGAAGCGCAAAGATAAATTTGTCGCTGAAACTAATACAAATCGCGAAGGATCAGTACGTTTAATAACACTTCTCTGTATGTTTATATATTTACATTTTACATCAACATATATCTGTTTAGCTTATGAATTTTAAATTAATATAGTATGTCTGAAGTCCAAAAATTATAAAATTTTGCTCGAACTTGTGAACAACGAGCTAAAAGCAAAAGGCTATACTATAAGAGTACCTGGCAATCCTGGCAAGCGAAAAGTGGAAAAAAAGTTTTATGAAATGACCGGCGTTAGTGTCAACTGGAAGCCAGAGATGAAAAATATATTTGATTATATGCGGAAACTATGGAACTATAACGGTGAATTAACCAAAGGTACTGGTATTTCGGTTAGTCCCGTAATTGGAAAGATAGAGATGCCTGAGTCATGGTGGACCGATCGAATTGCGGTGAGTGTTAAAAATATTACCACACGATATTAATTATTGCATACAATAAAATTGATTGATATATATATATATATATTTTTTTTTTTAGGAATTTGGAAAAAATGGAAAATTTGTACGAGTGTTGCAAAACAAACTTCTTCCATTCAAAGAACTACTCGATCAAATTTTTGGTGAACATGATCTGGAGCAGGATGATCGTTATTCTCCACACACTCTCCGTACACACATCCAACAAACACTTGATGAAGAAGTAAGCGATGATGACATAGCAATAGATGAAATATCAGATGAAAATGTCTCCCAATTTCCATTAGAGCTAACATCTGATGATGAATTTCTACGAGCTAGTCAAGCATCACTCGTTGCTACCAGAGAAAAAGTACGGAGTTCCCCATCACGTGCAAATAAATCAAACTTGGGTGTTCGAAAGGCTACTACTAGACGTACAAATCGACGAATAATCAACTTCGAGACTCAAGTTCAAATTGGATTTCAACATCTTGAAGAGTCTCGAACAAGCTTGTTGGACGTCTTACGATCACGACATAACGCAAATGCAACTTTTGGAGATGCTTTAGCTGTATTAGAGAGGTTGGCAGTTGAACCGATGGGGAAATTTTGGTGGGCAGCAAATGGGTTGTTGATGAACGACGAAGATGTCCGTGATGGATTTATGAAATTACGCAACGAAGATAATAAAATTCAGTTTTTGGAGAATCCGTTATGGTGACCCCGGGACGAGAATCCGTTCGATTTATTAATCGAAAAGGATATTCGAGTCTCAATGTCTTGGCCATGTGGGACCTAGACATGCTTTTTACATATTGTTTTGTTGGTATGGTAGGATCAGCTCATGACGCGCAGGTATTATCAGCAGCTATTCGAAATGATCCTATGTTTCCTAAGCCTCCAGAAGGTAAATGCTATCTTGTAGATTCTGGATATGCTAACAAACGTGGATATTTAGCTCCGTATAGAAAACAAAGTAATAGTGGCACACAATATCATCTACAAGAGTTTTTGAATGGTGAACCGCCAAGGAATAGCAAAGAGATGTTTAACAGATGGCATGCATCCCTTCGTTCAGTAATAGAACGAACATTCGGAGTTTGAAAAAAAAAATGGAGGGTTTAATAGAATTTCCAAGGTATGACATCGCAGTACAAAGACGTGTCATATTTGCTACAATGGGACTTCATAATTTCATTCGCATGAATAATATTCAAGACATTGACTTTGAGGAAGCATATTTAATAACCGATTTACATGGGAAACATAATGGCAATGATGATGCGAATGATGATCGAAGTCTTGGTGTGGAAGAAGAAACAGAAGCGGGGACTTATATGAAAATTATTTGTGATCATATTGCTGAGCAAATGTGGTCTAAGAATCGACGTGGACCTCGTCATCAGCATTAGATATGTAATTTCTATTTCAAATCCTAATAAATTTGTCTTTTTGTAATAAATAATATTTTTGAATAGAAATTAAAAATTTATTAGTTTTTATCTATTTGTTACATTCAATTTCGTAATTATCGAAATATTAATATTAAATAATATATATATATATATTTTTATATTTATATTACAAATTGATTTAACTATTTTTTTTGTATTCCTCTAAATGACTATCATTATTTTTTCAAAAATTTATTTCTCCGTGGTCATTCCTCTCATTCAACTTATTCCTCTCACTGCGATTATTCCACTCATTTTTATTCCATTCACCGTTATTCCTCTCATTCAACTTATTCTTCTTATCCTCGAACATTTGCACCCAAAGTGAGTTAGTGTTTTTTTTTCTTTGGTTATAACTCTTTGTTTTATAACTTTTTACATATAATCGCTTATTATAAACGGATCCAAGTTTTTTACTAACATTTTTCTTCGAATTATATGAGTTTTAATGAACGATGTTACTCAAATATTTGTAATTTAATTTCGATACACATTATTTTAAGGCTGGAGAGATCCATAAATAATAGTAGCAAATTAACAATCACAAGAAAAGCTGGAAAAAAAAGAAGATATTGATAGGTTATGACTCTGCATTTTCGCATCGTAATCTTTGAGGAATAACTCATTTTATCAAAACAAATGAGTCGTTGTCTCTTTATTATAGATCTTGGATTCGAATTTCTCAAATTCAACCGTTATTTTTTTGAGGGTGAACTTATTATTTTTAATAATTATATCAGTCAAGAAGAGTGATATTGAAACACATTACAAGGTTTCTTTTCTCGATAAGTTCAGCGAGCTAATAGATCCTCTAAACTGTTATTCCTTTTATTTATGAAGTCAAATCATACTCCGATTAGTTTATTCGTATATGACATGCCATGTTTTTTGAACTTTGAAGCTCAAAATCCGAATATTCTGGCGATTAGAAGAAGACGCGCAAACTAAACAGTTTGGGCCATTTTTTTCTGACGCAACATATAACGTCATCATGACGCAGATCCATACACGTCTACTTAAAAACCGTGACATTGATCGTTAACTAGGAGAAAAATTGAAACGATTTCGGAATCTAATCATGGACCAATAAAAGAAGTAGGTCCCACACTTAGCCTGGCTGGTCAAACAAGAAGCAGCCATGTGGAGACCTCTCTATATCAGACATTGACTTTGCGTGGGTCCCACACTCTCTAAAGTCTGTAAAGACAACGACAAAAAATAAAAATTTAACGACAGAACCGAGAGAGACGCGGCTGAAAGTGAAACACAAAAGATGATATTACATTTTTCTTTTATTTACATCACTGATGAATCAGACAAACTTTAGATCTTAAGTAAGTAGTGTGTTTTGAAATTTGTTCCTCAAAACGAATTAAAATAGTTTATGACGGAGAAAAGAAGAAGAAAAAAAAAAGGTAAAAAAGGTGAGGAATTTTAAATTTTTTTCTCCTCTTTTCTCCTCTTTTCCTCGAAACTCATACTTGTTTGACTGGTTCCAATACGTTAAGAACTTTTTTTTTTGTATTGGTTATTGAGCCAAGAAAATTTTGTTTTTCTTTAATGTCGTTTTCTCTTTGGGTAAAGAAACTTTCTTCTTTTGCGACTTGAATTTCGAGAGAGACGAGAGAGAGATCAAAGTTTAGAAGAGACTTCAATTTTTTTGATATTGGGTTTGTGAAATAGGGATAAAATTAGGGTTTTGATTTTCTTTCTGCGTTTTGCCGTCGTCGTCTCTCTCTTTGTGGAGAAAAATGAAAAGAAATCTCTTGGCTTTGTTCTTGCTTCTTAATTTATTTGCGTTTTCGTTTTCTCGGAAACTTTTTTCCGAGAATGCTTTCCACGATGAAACCGTTCTGCTGGAGTTGAAAAGTAGTTTCTCCGATCCAAATGGTGTTCTTTCTAGCTGGGATCCGGACAGCTCTAACCACTGTTCTTGGTTCGGTGTTTCCTGCAACTCCGATTCGAAAGTCGTCTCTCTAATTCTCAGAGGCTGCGATGAGCGTCAAGGTAGTCTTCATCTCCCAGATTCATCTTCCTGTTCGAGTAGACTCGGTGGTGAAATCTCTCCGGTAGTGGGAAATCTCTCTGAAATTAGGGTTTTGTCGCTTGCTTTTAATGATCTGGGAGGTCAAATACCAGAGGAGATTTGGGGATTGGAGAGATTAGAGGTGCTCGATCTTCAAGGGAATAGCTTTACTGGGGAATTTCGTGGAATTAGGGTTTTGAATCGAGGGCTTAATCGCATCTCGGAGGATCTGAATCCAGCTGATGAAAAGCCTAAGCTTTGGATTCGGAGGTTTCTTGATAACTTCGGAAAGTCATTGAAGGTTGATCCGTTGAAGATTTCCGAAATTGTTGGTGTTTCTCGATTTTCAAGTTTCTCTGGCAATGCTGTTCGTGGAATCGAGCTTAGGAAACTCATGAGTTTTAACGATGATGGAGAAGACGGAGTGAGCCCGAACTCAGACGATTCTCCTGGTAAAAGCGGATTATACCCGATTGAGATTGCTTCGATCGTGTCAGCTTCAGTCATCGTCTTTGTGCTTCTTGTCCTCGTTGTCTTGTTCGTCTACACAAGGAAATGGAAACGAAACTCTCAGATTCAGGTAGCCGAAACAAAGGAGATCAAAGTGTTTGTGGACATTGGTATCCCTCTGACCTACGAGAGCATCGTTAGAGCCACTGGTTACTTCAGTAACTCCAACTGCATCGGTCACGGTGGTTTCGGTTCGACATATAAAGCCGAGGTGTCTCCAAACAACGTGTTGGCTGTCAAAAGACTCTCTGTTGGGAGGTTTCAAGGGGATCAACAGTTCCACGCCGAGATATCGGCTCTTGAAATGGTTAGGCATCCGAATCTTGTTATGCTAATCGGTTACCACGCGAGTGAAACCGAGATGTTCCTCATCTACAACTACTTATCCGGTGGAAACCTCCAGGATTTCATCAAAGAGAGATCCAAATCAGCTCTCCAGTGGAAGATCCTTCACAAGATTGCTCTTGATGTAGCGCGTGCTCTCGCCTATCTTCACGAACAGTGTTCCCCTAAAGTCTTGCACAGAGACATCAAACCGAGTAACATACTCTTGGACAACAACTACAACGCCTATCTTTCTGATTTCGGGCTCTCAAAACTCTTGGGAACTTCACAGTCTCATGTCACAACAGGCGTGGCTGGAACATTCGGCTATGTTGCTCCAGAATACGCAATGACTTGCCGTGTCTCAGAGAAAGCAGATGTTTACAGTTACGGTATTGTCATCTTGGAGCTGTTATCGGATAAGCGAGCTCTGGATCCTTCTTTCTCATCGCACGAGAACGGATTCAACATTGTCTCGTGGGCGCATATGATGTTGAGTCAAGGCAAAGCCAAGGAAGTTTTCACAAAGGGGCTATGGGAGACCGGTCCACAAGACGATCTGGTCGAGGTTCTGCATTTAGCACTGAAATGCACCGTCGATAGCCTCTCGATAAGACCAACGATGAAACTAGCTGTAAAACTGCTGAAGCGAATCCAACCTTCTAGATTGTGATAAGAAAATGCTAGAAGAAGAAGAACAAGTGTTTTTAGAGGATTTGTACAGCAGCAAACAAGTGCGTAGCCATTAGAAGCTTTTAGCTTTTCCTTTTTCAAGTCTGTTTCTTATTTTTAGAGTAGGAGGTTTTTCATCTGTACTACTCTACTCACTATATGCATCATCAATGTTATTCTCATCCTTGTCTCTTAAAACTTAAAAAAACTGATTCTCATCCTTGTCTCTTAAAACTTAAAAAACTGATGAAAATGTCGTTTCTCCCTTCTCTGTATAAAGTAGTAAAATACAAATATAACTCTTAATATTGGGGAATTACCAGATTCAGACAAGTATATGTTGTCTGATCTAAAACTCTGAAAAACATTTCTCTAAACTCTGGTCTTATATGAAGGGATCAAATGAAGAGAGGGTTAGGGTGTTTTTCATTGGGTCTATAAGAGATTAGAAGGAGAACTAGTGTTGACAACAATGTGTCTAAGAGGATAATCTACATGAGGACCACCAGCATGTTTAACGAAATCAGTAGGAGACAAGAAATCGCCATGGCAGACACACATGATCCTCACTTCTTCTCCATTGCCGTATCTATACAGAATACCATCAACTCTCTTCCCGTTTGGTCCATCTCCTTTGGTGAACACACATGGCATCTCGCTTTTCCCTTTCCCTTGTGGCTCTATCTTCATGTCCATTGAACTCAATCTTCTCAGCCGATTATTCGGCTTTGCTGCTTCATGATGTTGTTGTTGTTGTGTCGTCGAGGGTAAGCTTCTTGCTTCTTCGCTCGAAGCTGGATTCATCGAAACAACACTGTTTCTTAGTAACATTGGTAAGTTAATGATCACATTAAAAAATAAATTAGTAGACATTAATCGGTAGTTCATTTATAACTTCAAAACTAAGCAAGTGACTTCCGAAAAGGTGAAATCTTTGCATCAAGATTTAGGCTTTCTTTTAGATTGATGCATCCATTTTGCTTTATCAATTAAGTTCAACAAATTTAAAGCCTTGTGCTAATGATGATGATCAGAATAGTATACCTTGATGAGATTTGATTTCTAACTCCGAGACACTCGAAGAACTTCCGACGCCGCCTTGGGACTCAACGGAGCCCTGCCCTGAATCTAAACCAGCACTGTGTTGCCGCAAAAGTCCGCCGTCGTTAGCCGTCGCCGACCACCGTGGCAGCCCCGAAGACGGTCTACCTCTCCGCCTCGAAGCGGTGGCGGGTTCTGCCGGATTATTTTTATTAGCTTCGGTTGATTTGATGTTGTTTCCGCCGCCGGTATGAAGCTTCTCGCTTCTCCTTCTCTTGGCCGCCATTCTCCTAAGAGTCTGCATCTCTTTCCTCTTCCGCCACTCTTCCTCCGACTCCGCCGGCAACGACGTCGTTCTCATCAAACCCGTATGCCGCGTCGCCACCGCCGCCGCCACCGCCGCTGTCTCCGTCTGCGGCTGATGAAGATTATCCCGGAAAAGAGGCATCGTCACCAGGACGGAGGAAGATCTCACGAGCTTGTTGCTTTTGTCAACTCCGAATCTCCCGCCAAGAGATAACCCCAGATTCAACTCGATCCCCTCATCCTCTGCTTCTTCTTCTTCATCATCATCATCTGAATTAGAGATAAATCTCTGAAGCAAATCTCTTGGGAACACACAACTATTGCTTCTCGCCATGTCTCTACTTCTCTCGTTTGCTTCCGCCATCAATAGAATACTGCAGCTGATGTAACAGTAATCAAAGAGAAAAAAAAATCAGATTTTGATCCCATCCATGTATCCAATATCTTATTAAAGAAAAAAGTTCCCAACTTTCTTCTTTAATTCCTTTCCCTAAAAAAAAGCACGAAACATGTTAACTTTATATTT
Organism: Eutrema heterophyllum; assembly: GCA_002933915.1. Taxonomy (NCBI): domain Eukaryota; kingdom Viridiplantae; phylum Streptophyta; class Magnoliopsida; order Brassicales; family Brassicaceae; genus Eutrema; species Eutrema heterophyllum. The sequence continues at coordinate 988,115 of PKMM01040874.1, forward strand.
CTCATAAATCGGGAGACAAAACAAAAAATGGATGAGACAGAGAAGAGAACTCAAATTCAGCAGATGAGAAAACACAGAATATTCAGTTTCATTTCACTTCACAATACCTATTTAGCTCGTCATTAGCAAAAGTACCATCAAAATCGCCGTAATTATTCTTTATAATTTTCTTTTTCTTTTTTGTTAAAAGTAGTTATTCTTGATATTTACAGTGTAATCAATTCGTGACTATCAAAGCCTATCTATCTAGCATAGCATTTATTTAATTCATGTTGTTGAGTAAAACTATAAAAAAAAAAAATAGAATATAGAAATGTTGGGCACGTAATAGGAAAGAAAGTGACGAGAATAGCCAATGTGTGAAAAGTACAAAAAAGCAGAGAGAAAAGAGCCAAGTGGCAATCAGATGATCCCTCTATTTTTTTTTTTTTAACACCAAAAAAAAAAAACAATTCCATTATTCGCTGGCTACTTACGTGTCCTCATCAGCGTAAAAGATGAGGAGATGAATACGTGTCGTCGTAAACAGTACGGGACACGTGTATATCTGTCTCCTTTAAGTCAAGGTCAGAGTCAGAGGAACGGTCGTACCCAGATCCTACAATGGTATATGTATAATACAATACCAATACTTTATGAACTTTTTTTACAAAAAAATAAACTTTTTATTAACTTCTACTATTGTAAACAAGTACAAGTGTGATAAGTTTCTAATTCGGCTTAAATGTAATGTGTTCTATTTTAAAATAATCAGAATTCTAGGTAAAAAGTTTATTTTTGCTAACAAGTTTATTGTAAACCAATCATGAATGAACAAAAATCTCATTTTCGCCTATATTAGAGTCACGAGGTAGAGAGAATTCAAATATCTACGGCACCAATTAAGTTTTTATACATTACTATTAGTTGATAAGCTACAATTTGTTTTTTATTCAAATTTTACTTATGTCCAATCACTACATTAGTAAAGACAATTGTTAGGGTTATTTTTTCACGGTTTCTCATAACGCCGCGCGAAGAAGTTGATGAACATTTGGATCGTTTCAAGTATCAGAAAAACGATGGGTCCACGCATCTTAAATCAACATGATATGATTAAAAAAGTGTAAATATCTTGGTATTTTTGAGTAATTTATCCGTTAAACAATATTCGATAAGAATCTCACATGCGTTCAAATGTTATCGCGATAACGATCGTATGTTTGTTATTCGCATAAGAGTTTTCCTCTAATGGATGAACTAACTCATTGTAATTTTTTTTTTATTATTATTTTTTTTTGTAAGTTTCATTGTAATTTATAGATATAGATATATTAGACATTTTATATATATAAAATATTTATTTTTGAATATTTTATGGACTCAGATCTGAATTACTGTAAATATATTCTGAGTTTAAAAAAAAAAAAATATATATATATATTCTAAGTGCTGGACATATGATATCTATACATTTCAGGGATCTAATCCAAATAACTACATTTGAAAATGATAAGATATCCAGTATGCTAATTCCTAAAATTAAAAGATATCCGGTTCCTTTTTTAATCAAAGATATCCAATTTCTCTGCAACCCTCGTCAAACGTGGCAACAAGGATGAAAACTCTAATTTTTTTGAGCTGCGACAAAAATGGGATGGTTCGCATTTTGGCATGTGACTGCTGCTTTCTCGTCTGTTTTGTTTTGTTTTGGTTTTGGTTTTTCTTGTTTCACTAGCCGTTTTCTTAACCATTTCGTGTTGTTGTTGCATTTCTACGTCGTTGTCATTAGTTTTTTCTGGTTATTTTACTTTTTTAGTTTTTTCTGTAATTTTTGTCAAAAATTCAAAAATTTAGTATAAAATTTAACATGTAAACCAAAAAAAAAAAAAAACCCTCATCGAGCGTACGTGATCTTCATCGTATAAAACAATATATATATACACACACACACAAAAATACTATTATTATTATCTTAAGCGCTACGACGCTACCCATAGGCTTGAGGTAAGGTACGTGGTCCCCACGCGCGCCAGCTCAGAAATCTAGGAGACCAGTGACACTGTGACAGGCGAAACACATCTCATAAGTAACTTACAAAAATGCCCTCGAAGAACTGTCGCGGGAACGTGAAGCATGTCAGAGATCAGACAAGTAACACGTGTCCAAGTGGATGTGGCATGTGGGGATTAATTTTTAAATGTTTTTTGGTAAAAAAAAATATTTAATAAAATAAATTTTATATGATAAAACATAAATAAACAATTTTTTGAAAAAATAAACAAAATAATTAATTACTTTATATATATTACAAATATTTCAACATTTTAATAGTATTTAGTAAATAAATATTATTTTTAAAAAAATTGTGGATAACCGCAGGATTTCAGGGAAAATTTTTTTTGACCCGTACCCGCCCCACTTTTTTGCAATTGAAAAATCTCAACCTGCACCCACCCCGCAGCAGGTTAAACAAGGCAGAACTCACAGCCGCTTCGCAGCAGATTAAACAAGGCAAGACCCGCAGATAATGAATCAAATTGACAACGTTACCTACTAGGTACTAATCTACGCACAGAGCAAAGATAAATAAGTATTATAAACTGTGATCGCAGAATTTTTTTGGAGATAAAAGGTAGATTATATGTAACTATATATATAATTTAGAAGGAGTATATTCAACTATGTCAGATATTATATTTGTGATCTACAATATTCTAGATCGACCAAAGCGCGGGATAATTTAATGACTGTAGTTTTATGATCATCTTTTTACCTAGTCTATGACTCTGTAATCGCTCTACGAGCTCTTTTCACATCAACTCTTTCAGAGAATTTTTATAATCATTTTTATTCGATTAATATCAAATCACTTTCGTCAAATATTCGTTTACTAGGTGGGTAGTCCGCGCAATACGCCGGCAAAGAAATATCTAAATAAAAATTCTAAATTTTAAAAAGTTCCAAATGAATAACAGTTATAAGTTATAAAAGAAACACAAATAAAACAAAACTATGAGAATTTCAAGAAATTCATTGTTGGTTTTCTACAGTCCTTAGCAGGTTTCGATATAGAGAAATTCAGACTGGTGGGTTTGAATAACGTTGAAGAATCACTTGAAGCGTGGATCAGAGATGCAGTAGCTGGAAGTGTTAGACAATTGGCGATTGAAAAATTCTCTACTTACTCTCTACCACGGTGTCTTTTTAGGTCTTCAACTTTGGTGACTCTCTCATTCGCTTATCCTCAATTGGTTGAGGAAGACATGACCTTCTCTTTGCCCTCTCTCAAGAGTTTAAAGCTTGCTAGGCCTTCTCCACCATCAAGCAATAAGGCGGTTGAGGTTCTTATCAAATCATGTCCAAATCTTCTAGAGCTTGAGATAATGCTGTCCAAAACTGAAGGAAGCCTACTATCACATGTCCACATTGTATCAAAGACCATCACGGTTCTAAAGCTCTATTTTGCACGGAAAGTTTCAGACGATATGACCGGGCAATCAACTGAAATAGATGCGCCTAAGCTCAGCTTCTTCAAGATAGCAGGGAATAATTCCGGTCGATTTAGGCTGATTCAGAAACCTCCTGGTCTTAAAGCACATGTGGATATTGTTTTGAGCAATAACTTGCTCGCTGAAATAAGTTTTTGCCGAGAACTTGTCGTCTCCCGTAGAAGTTTTCCCGAGGTATTACATTTTTTTTTCCTTCCTTAATTGCAAAGTTTATTTTGTTTTCTTTATTTGCATCATTATTATCTTACAGGTGATGTTGTATCTTGGAAACAGAGCAACGCCTTCCTTTACCAACGTTTTCAAGACTGAAATTGTTACATTTCCAAATCTGTGACATCCCGGTATTACAAATTACTAGTCGAGCTCATAATCTCGAACTTATCACATTGGTAATTCTTAGAATACTCTCTAACTTACCCAATTAATGTCAAAGATTTGAATGTTCCTTTTCTTTTCTAATTGCAGGATTCAACTGGAGCAGAGGTGACAGTTAAGATTGTGGATAAACAGGCTTTACTGAGTGCAATATCAAGATTTAAGGGTGCGTAGCTATTCTTCTGTTTCTTCAGAGGTTTAGATTAGATGAAACACGATATAGCTTTTTTTGGTGTGTTTTATGTGTCAAGTGAACAGTGCATAATACATGACCATTCAAATCAAACAAGTTTTCCAATTTTTGAACAGATGCTATTGCGTTTCATCGCCTAAAGCGTTTTGTCTGATGCTTGTTATCTGTTAGAGATCTTGTAATATCGGAAATGGTAAAACCGAAATGAAAGCTTTTAGCTGGATTGATAACAGTTTCTACTACAAGTTTGACATGGAACTAGGGGTGTCATATATATACACACATACAAGCAAGGCTAACTCATGAAATTAATGTCCTGCAGCTTCTCAATATACATTCTACTTATTACTACACGCAGCTCTAAGCTAACCTATGTGCTATTAAAAAAAAACACTTGAGGAGATCAGATAACAAAAGGAAAGATGTGATTCACTCTCTGCAGCTTAATGTTTTCCAGAAAGAGAAGACAGAAAACGGTCCTCAAGAGTAGAAGAAAATTGCAGGTTTTATTGTTTTTACACAGCTCCAAAACAAAGAATACAAAGCAAGCTATATGATTTCTTACAAACAAAACAGATGCTATTACAAACACTTCTAAGCAAACAGAATTGCAGGTTTTTATGTTTCTAAAAGTAGCATGTTTATATGTTTCAAATAGTTGCAGGTTTTTCATAAGAGTTGCAGGTTATCATTTAAACACAACTCCAAGACAAAAAAAATATAAACAAGGTCGGACTTGTTAGAAACAGAATAAGTTCAAACAGAAATTGATTAAAAAAAACTGTTGATCAAAATCAATGATTGTACAGAATTAGTTGCATAAAATAATGGTTTCTTCCACGCAAAAACCAAGCAAAGAAGAAGCTTTAACTGCATTCTCACAACCCAGGATGAAACCTTATCAAGAATGCCAAATTACAATCAATCTCATACAGTTTTCTGACAAAGCTCAGAGTTGCCTGACGCTAAATATGTCAGAGCTTTTTGAAGCTTGCAGTGTGTCTGGCATGAACTGAAGAACAAATGTAATGGTTAGAAAATCATCTCCAGTCGCATCAAAGTTTGCCTGAGAATGCTACAAAATAGAACAAAAAAAGGTTTGTCACCACATGATGTCTAAGCTGTTAACTAGTGTCTTAGATATTCGGTTTTCACTTCCATAACCACCAAAAATTTTACACTAAAAACTGACACCAAAACAGTTGGTAATAATGATTAAGATAGACTACAAAGGAAGATATGCCAAACCTCTCTAAGGTTTTCTAGAGGTAAGTTTTATCCCATGACAAAGTAGGTAGGTAGGTCCCTGCACTTTGCCCTCAACACTGCAAGAAGAGTAATTAATGACGTTTCTTTCTAATGGTTGGTCTCAAATTCAATACACAATCCAGGTTACATTTGCACATATCAGAGTATTTTGAAACGAAAGTTAAGAATCAGATGAACAAAAATCCAGCAAACCAAAAATTACTGCCTGAACCGAGAGAAATTCCGATGTCCAAGCAAAAATCTCCAAGTTAAAGAGGAGAAAACGAACCCTACTCACAGAATTAGCAGCAGCGAAGTGGACAACTTTGAAACTGAGAGTAACAGCAGCGAAGTGGACTACTACGAAACTGGAGGCAACGGCAACGACCACACAGATGGAGATGAAAACTATGAAGCAGAAGCGTTTATCGTCTCTAAAGGTGAAAACATCAAAACCAGTAAACATACAAGCTGTTGGAGTTGGCTTGAGAAGCTTGGTCTGAAGAAGAAGAAGAAGAAGAAGAAGAAGATGATAATAAGACAGAGCAAACTTCTCCTGGAATCTCATGAGGCCAGAGTCTGAGGATCCAGTGATGGTAAGAAGTAGTAACTTCTTAGCTACATTACCATGTTGATAAAGAAAGGGATGGAGAGGGAGATGGAGATTATGAGCCTGAAGCTGTTCAGCTCTCTAAAGATGAAAACAGCAAAGGTTGTTGGATTTGGTTTGGGAAGCTTAATCTGGGATAGGGAGAGGAAGACAAAACCTGCATCTTAGGTCGTAGAATTTGGTCAGGGGAAGAAGACAGAACTTTCACTATATATTATTAGGAGTAGTTATTATTGTCTTGTGTATTTGTAATTATCCAAATCTCTAGAGAGATTGGAATACCTGATCCTAGATATAACTAGTCTGTTACTGCCTTACTTATGAAAATATTTATGCATTTCTTTGGCAAAGGCTTGATGGATTATAGAGATTCTGGACACTAGACACTAGCCATAGTGATGTCGAGGTTGTTCCCGATTGTTTCACACGTTTCCCCTCATTGCTTAGGTCTCCCTGTTAACGAGCATAAGTATTTGGGGTTGTTCAATTGGTTGTTAATGATGTATGTTTCTGCAGGAGATATGTTGCTCCCGGCCGCTTTGTAGTCAATCTGATTTCTTGGATCCTTAGGCTTCCAGTATCTGATCTCGAATGGAAAGGAGCCTTGTTCATTAAAGAAGCAGACTCAATAATTCATTCCTTTATATTAAAAAAAAAAAAAACGAAAATAGACAACACAATGAAACAAGATAGATGGATCCAAAATCAGGCATCAAGGTGGCCCTGCGCATACATGTTTTCCAGATAGTACTCAGCCACCACTATGTTGTCTAGTCCAAATCGCTTTCCATTGAAGGCCGATCTAGCCCTTGATGCGGCATCCAAATCCGCATACTCTAAGAAAACCTTTCCAACTCCTGGTGTCGGTGTCAGATGATGATCTGGATTGGGTCGCGGGATCACAACATTCACCACTTTACCAAATCTTTCACCGTCTTCTGTCATATCAAGCAATAAATTTCCGTAGTCTTCATCGCTTTCGAAATCATATTCTGTAACCACATGAGTTAAGCGTATAATCCTGCTGCTGGTGCCACATGGTTTTAGCATATGCATCTCTTTCTTCCGAACCTCCTCTCCAACAGCGGCCAATTTGGGATTAGGTTTGGCCTTAACTGTGACCAATATCCCGGCCTCCTCAATCAGATCGATTTCGAATGTCTTTGCCTTCTTCTCCATCTCGATTACGTTACGTTTGTTCTGCATCATCGCGGTGCTCATGTCGGAGATCGTTCGTGAATACCCAAGCAAGGTTCGAGAACAATATTTTGTCTTTTCAAGTGTCAAACCAAATCTCTCTTGTTAGTTTCGGTCAAGGAGATTATGTGTATTTTGTAGTGCCAAAACCCAATCTCCCAATCTTCTTTCTTTTAGGAAAGCAATTTTTTTCAATTCGTTTACAAAAATTATTTGGGATGTTCGGTGAAAAGGTAGTTTTTCTAAATTTTCTTATTAGGAAAAGGGAAAAAGGATAGTTTTTCTAATTTTTTTGTTTTTTGTTTTTTCTCTGTTTTAGGAAAACCGAATTGTTCGCTAATTCCATTATTATACTAGTAACTAGTAAGTAATAAAAACATGTAATATAGACTAAACTATTTATTTTTACTTACTACAACCGAATCCAACCAATTTTGAACGGGATCGAAAGAACTAACTGAATCAAAATTGATATTTATGTTTTTAGCTTTTATATAACCAATAAAACCGTAGATTAGAAAAATCGATATTAAATCAAATTATAAATAAGGTGATTGTGGGTCCGAAATTTATGTATTTTTGTAAGGAATGAATTATACGAAGATTAAGCGCTAGATTCTATATGAGCAAATCAAGGTATAAACGAATATTTGACGAAACTGATTTGATATTAAGCGAATAAAAATGATTATAAAAGTTTTCTGAAATAGTTGATGTGAAAAGAGCTCGTAGAGTGATTACATAGTCAATTGCAAAAAAGTGGGGTGGGTGCGGTCGAGATTTTTAATATGCGAGGCGGATGTGGATCGAAATTTTTTTCCTCGAATCTCGCGGGTTTCCGCAATTTTTTTTTTTAAATTTAATAAATAATATTTATTTATTTATTAAATACTATTAAAATGTTGAAATATTTTGTAATATATATATAAATTAATTATTTATTTTGTTTATTTTTTTAGAAAATTATGTATTTATGTTTTATCATATGAAATTTATTTTATTTAATATATTTATTTTACTAAAAAGCAGTATAAGTTTTTATTTATTTAAATATTTATGGTTTATTCGCAGATACGCGCGAATTCAAGCGGAGCGGAAACAGGTTGAGAAATTTATGTTCGTGAATTTGGCCCACTTGACAGGCCTACTACGTTGCGTGTCTAACATCAGATCGACTTCTTTGTATTATTCCCAAATTATCATCTGCACTTCATTATAGAACGTGAAGCATGTTATACATTTGGTGGTTTTTTTACCGGAATTATATTATCATCTCAAACGGTTTTACACAATTGGATAAATCGAAAACTTAATTCAAGAATTTTACGGGAAACATAGCTGGCAAATATAGAAATTTTTCCGGAGCCAACAACCCCAAAAAAAGGACAATAAAGTCGACGATATGAATCTCCGAAAACATAAGAACTAAAAATAAATTACACTAACACAAAACATCAAAAGAGATAAAAATAATATAATAGCCGATATTCGATCAACATGGTGAATCTTCAACTATTAAAAAGGCCGGTTCAACATTTTTGGAGACTTTGTGCATAATTAAAAATATGTCTTTTTGTATGCTTGTTTTATTAATATATAAACCGTTTTTAAATAAATTCCAACAAGTTGGTCTTAAATATCCGAAATCCGAAGCAATGAAATGATCTTTAATTTTTAACAAAAAATTATAATTGGATCGCTGTTTTTTTTTTATCAATAATCATGTTGAGTTCGAATGACGATACAATAACGGTATTAGCACACAAATTACTAGTCTATACATGTTCTGGTCGTTTTTAAGATATCTATTAATCAATGATCAAACACACAAATATAATAGCCGAGACTATAGTTACCTATAATGATATTTTGTAACAATAATATTCTATACTAACATTGATGGTAGAAATGCATTAACAAACAAATTATCAATATAGTAAAATTTCAAAAATATTATGCAAAACTAAAATATATAATTCCACTAAAAACATTTCAAGCCGAACCTTTTATACAAAATAAAATCTATTGTCAAGAATTTTATTCAGTATCAACCGATCTGTAAAAACTCAATCGAAACCTATATATATATATATATATTCCATGTTTTTTTTATTCAAGTAAATATTGCATACAATATCATATGGCCGAAACTCATGTAGGATTCTAAAAAGCATATATGCCACTACTCCATTACAGATAAAGCTACAGGTGTTGTCATGGACTTATAACCATAGGAGCTTATAATCGCTCTTAGGAGTACCACCTCATTTTTTTGGTGGTCACTTCTATAAAACTATATATTTTTTATTTATTATAATTAATCATATATTCATTCTGTTTCATTTTATAAGATTTTTTTGGTTAAAAGCGCGCATATTAAAAAAAAAATTTCTTACAAAAATATTATTTAATATTTTAATTTTAAACATTCAACCAATCATAAAAAATCCAGCAGAATATAAATGGTCACAAAATATTAAATACATTTAATTTTTGCATAGAACTTTGCAAAACATCAAATAAAATGAAAAAAAAAAAAATATTCTAAAACATCTTATATATTGGAACGGAAAGAGGATATAATTAGAAAAGTTCTGGTTAGAGAATTTCAATATCTCTATATAGAGCTTTGAAATTCATATATCGAGTTTTTGGAACTAAACTGTTTGGATAACGAGTTTTAGAACTACATTTAAGCACATTAAAGTGTAACTGTAAACCAATGAGTATTATGCATATATTATTTGGGTCGTATTCTAATGTTTTTTAAAAAAGTTGCGAGGAAAACTGATTATAATTTTTTCTTCACAAAAACACTTTGCTTTTCTCCAGAAATGTTCTAACATTGTTTTACGAATTTAACTTCTTAGAATAGATTTCGATTACGTCCAACGCTGTTTCTAAACTCCCAACTTTACTGATAAATGTTAGAAATTTTACATTACAAATTGAAATAGAACTTAAATAATATTAAAAAACATGAATCAATCGACTAATTGTCTATTGATTTTGAGTTGAAATTCTATAAAACATAACAATAAATCAAAAGTAACCATGCATGAAATACATTGATCAGTTTTCAAAAAGAATTCTTAACATTGTAAGATAATATTCTAGCTTTTTCATCATCCTAAAATTTAAATTATTATAGTCATTTCCTCTATAGTTTCGTGCTAGTGCTAAGAAAATCGGAAGTTAGATTTAAAAAGGAATATTTCCTACAAATAAGCTATGTTGACGCATTTTCTAAGAAAAAAGGTAGGCAATAACAAGGGAATGGAATCAAATCTTAGCAAAATCGTTGACGTGTAAGGGTTTTGTAAACCAACCTGGAGACGCAAGAGGTGTCACACTCGCATATTTGTTGTTTTCTCTTTCATTTTTATTTGATAAAGAATTTGTTGTTTTCTCTTTATCTAGCAATCTTTTTTTTTTTTTTTGGTCAATATTGATTAATATTCGGCCAATTACAACATCTCTTAAACAAGAGAATTTAAACTGCACATAATACAAGAAACAAAGCAAATGTCACATGCTTAAATACACACGCATCTTATAAAAAATTTTAGATCACACCTACTTTCTAAAAACCCAAAGAAGCCTAACACCTAAAGCAAACATTACAACAAAATCAATGCTATACCTTCCAAAAAAACCTGCAATCACATCAAACTTCAGCAACGACAAGAAGAGGAAAAAAATCTCTAACTCTCGAATAAGTGTCCCAACCAACTGGAATATCCAACTGCAACATAAAACTGCATCCAATTGTTACACTTAGAGCAACGAGAGAGACTGCTCCTCTATTTGCTGCTCTTTTTTCTACTTCCACTTCCACTCTTGTTTCTACTTGCGGATATCAAGCAATCTTCTAATTGCATGTTATTTTCTTACTTCTTTTTGTAACCGCTAATTGCTTTTTATTGTATTTTATTACAGATGTATATCTTGTTTGCTTCTTTACAAATTACAATATTTGAATGATGCGACATTAGACCAGATATATAAAGCTCATCTTTTTTTTTTAATTATTTATTTTCTTTAAAGTGATTGGTTCGCAACAGAACAAACCATAGGATATACACCTTCACGTATTCACAAGAGGAAATTTGATTATACTTAAAAACTGAAAATAAAATTTTTCTATTATTTTTTCTTTAAAAAGTTATTACATAACGATAGTACGATAGCTATAATAAGAAAGTTGAATGAATATTCTAATAAAAATTTGGAATAAGGCAGATTTTTGAAAAATGACCTAAATAAGTAAAGAGAGATGAATATGTAATGTAGAAAAATAATCTCAAATTGGACTGGATGGCAAACTCTTATCTCACAATCAAGTCCTTTGAGAATCTGTATCTATTACACTACAAAATTAAATGTCCAACCGCGCAACATTCTAGTTTTAAGTCGAAGAAATTACCAAGTACAAAAAAAATTCTGCATTATAAAATCTAAGCGTCTTGTCAACAAAAAAAAACGATATAAATTATAAACGCCTTTTTCTATTTTTTCAATGGTCGGGGACAAAAACACCAAACGAAAAATCTCAAAAGCGCCTATTAAGGCTGATGAAACAAAACTCTAAACTCTTTTAAGTAGGTACCTGAAGAAGCTAACATGTAAACATTGGACGAAGCAGTAACGAAACATAATGCCGGAGATGAGATTGCACTGACTCTTTCATTGCCCGAGTCAAATTCGATTTCATATCAAGGAAACAGTACATGAAATATTGTACACACTAGACCATATGCAATAAGCTTCAATTACAATTCTGTGCCGATTTAGTTAACCCAAATCTCATGTTTTTGTTGCATCGGTATGGACTACGGAGAGATTAGGAACAACTGTTTTAACGGATTAAAACGAGTTGCTTATTATATCAGAAAGACTTGAAGAATATCATAGCTTACCTCAGAGTTGTGAATAAGTATTGGACAATGCATCATCATTCAGCTTACCAACCTGCATAATAAAATACAACATCCTAGTTAATGAATTTTTATCCCAACGTTGCAACTTCAACCCCATGATTCAACCACATAAACTTATCCCGATCCAGCTTAGATTTGGATTCAGAAACTTATAGCACTTACATCAATGACAAACATATATATAGTGAAGCAAAGAGCTCACCTGAAAAATTGATCTCAAGGGTTAAGTTGAATGTCACCCTATCAGTCTAAAACAAAGAGTGAAGAAAAAAATCACCTGAAAAAATGATGATACAATTTTTTTTATTCTTAAAAAGGGTATTATTACACATCCATGGACCATAGCTATGATATGAAAGGCCAATTTTCGAATAAAAAAAAATTGGAATATAGAAAAGCAAAAGACAATAGAAAATTTGTTTGGTGAAAAGAAAAAGAAAACAAAAAACAGAAGAATTATGTTGTCCCATAAGGAGTGAAAAAAAAAAAGACCTAAAAAAGTAAAAGTGATATGAATCTGTAATGTAGAAAAATAATCTCAACTTGCAAGCTTCTTCCTTATCTCTAAAGATAATGAATTTTCTAAGAAGGCTGCAAATTATATCCGTTCTTGTGGTGTTGGTGTTTTCAGAGGAGAGCATCAAGCTTGAACCTCAGGAGCTCCTCCTTCACTGCTTTTCTGTTTATTGTCTCCGTTTGTGTTGCGGTCTCCTCTTCTCTCGGTTCTACCACCCTTCCTACGGCTTCTGATAGGCTTGAACTCATCTCCGCCATCATCTGCAGAGCCATTCTGAGTCCTGCTTCCACCTCCACTTCTCCCACCAGAAGGTTTGCTTCCATCATAGTCAACTGCAAAAACAAAAAAACCAGAGGAAGTTTCAGGCTTGCAAGCGGGAAACTGCAAACTTTCAGATATAAGACGGGGTTAAAAGAAAGAGAAGCTTGCCTTGCTTTTCCTTTACACGAAGCTTACGTTCTGCAAGCTTGAAGGGATTGTTCTTGGCAGCCTGGAATTGACAGAAGTTCGAATTGACAGAAGTTTGAAGTAGACGTTCGTAGGTTTTTTTTAAAAGGGAAACAAGAAACCGGTATTTATAAATTACCTGAAGCACGCTCTGTACAGAGGTAGCAGATTCAAAGGCAACAAATCCGAAGCAAACTACTTGAGCTCCTTGAGCCTGGACACATGAGAAGAGTTTAGAATTGTTGCTTATGCGTCATGAAAGGAAACTACGAGAGGTGATGAGCAGAAATAGCGAAAAGACACGATCGATCAAAGATCATACCCTGGAGCTTCTGACTTGAATCCCATTTTCTTTGATAGGACCAAAATCCTTGAACAGTTCATGGAGTTGAGGCGGCATTGCATCCATTGGAAGATTTGCCACGAATATCGAAGTGCCTGAAACCAAACAATACCCATCTGATTTCCAAAATAGACAAGAAGAGAAAAGAGTTATTTAAATCCAACGAAAATGGATGACCATCTCTGTCTTCTAACCTGGTTCTTCGATGATCTTCTGATCACTTTTCTTTTCAAATTTACTAACAGCAGCAGGTGCTCGAGGTGCTGCAGGTGCTCGAGGTGCTACAGCTGCACGGGGTTGTCCCATGTATTTAGGTTTCTGAATCGGGGCTTTAACTTGAAACGGAGTGGCGCTTCTTGCTGTTGATTGAACCTGTATCACATTAATTATAAGTATGCACAGATGGCCCGTGTAAAGAAATAAATAAAAAATTGAGAAGAAAACTCACTATCGCAGCCCAAGATATCTTCGCTCCATCAAGCTGAGGAGCAGCTGTTTCAGCAACTGGCTCTTTTGGTTTTTGAGCAGTAACAGCTTTTTCATCAGAGTGCGTGATCGTTCCATTGTCCAGTGGGGGAGTAGCTCCAGCAACAACGTGCTTAACCTCAACAGCATTCTTTACTTCAGAAGCAATAACAGAGTTCTCGGCAGAAGCATCAATTTTGTGGGTCGGCTCGGTCTTGTTTATCTCATCAACTGGCTTCGCCATCTCAGTTTCTGGCACTATAATGATTAGTACACAAGAGTTCTCAATATATATTTAGGATATGGACACTCCCTCTTTCGTAAAACTACAAAATTTAATTAATACAAGACTTAGACAACTTACCAGATTCAACAACTGGCAGAGTTATTGGAGTAAAAGCCTCTTCATCAACATAACGAAAGATGTCATTGAGGACAACGTAGGTACCGTTTTGACAAGCCAGATAGAACATTTGGGAAAATTTCCTCTTCAGGTTGTCTTTTCCAGTCAAGAAACCAATAACCATGATAAATACTCCATCTTCCAAGGAATTCTGAGAATCCACACTCCGGACCTCAAATGCCGTACTGTCACAGGAGAGGAAGTGCTTGTTGATAGCCTGGACCAAGATGATAAATAATGTGTGAGGTTCACGATTTGCATAGACACTAGACAAGAAGAGTCTTAACTCCGGGTTTCAATTGAAGAAAAGTCAGCAAAGCATTAAGCATGAGAAACCAATAAGTCAATATAAACTAGTTTCATGGCTATAGCATACAAATTAAAAAATCTGCTCTCATAACAAACTAATCTTGAGGAGCTCTGATCTAGCATAAGCAATTATTAATAGAACTGATTCAAACAGTGCAATAAATAGCAGAGCGATTAACAAGAACAACACAATATGGTATATGCCCAAGAAAACAAAAAGCTATATACAAGTAGATTAAATTAAAAAAAAAAGCAATCTTGACCTAATATAACCTAAATAAAGGATAGTTTCACTAGAGCATATAAGATCAATTCAAACAATAGGAGTATGGACAAAAGAAGACGACTTTGGTAGTTTGGTTGGAAATTGAGTATTGAATATACCTCAACGGATGTAAAAGACATCATAGTACCATCGGGTCCTGGTCTGCTGACAACGCTAGCATCAAGATAAAATTTCCGAGCTTCTTGAGGCATTGTTTCGATAATATGATAGTACTGTTCAACAAAAGCCTCAGAGACTTTGTGAGCCGAAACAACACCTTCCTCGGTAGCCATATCTGCACACGTAACTGAGAATTAAACAAAAAAAGAAGGGAATTCAAATCAAACAGAGGGAGAGAAGAAAGAACCAATTCAGATTCGAATCGAAAACCCTAGATCAAAACCCTTATAGATTGAAAAATCCCAAATCTGAAATCGGGATAAAAAAAAAAGAGATTTTTTAGAACCTGGCGGCAGAGAAAGATGGACCGAGGAGAGTCCGGCGAGAAAAGGAAGAAGCTTTTTGAGAGAGGTGTGATTCGGCGAGATTTGGGAAGAGAGGAGGGGCGAGAAAGAGAGAGACGAGCTTTAATAGGGTTTTAGAGAGGTTCCCAGATTCTGCTTTTGATTGAAGGAAAAAAAAAGGAAAGAAGGAATATTTATATTCCTATTTCTAAAGAAGGTAGGCTTTTCCTTTCTTTCTTATGAACTTCCGAAACTCAACTAGTAAATTGGTTTTGGTTTTTGACTAGGAGGTTTTTTTTTTTTTTTACTTTTATAACCTTTTCTCGTTGACCCATTGTCAAGCGGGTCAAATCCGCTCCGTGCGGGTTAAATTTTTTTGGACCCGTTTCGATCCATCCTGCCAAATTCATGAACATAAATTTATCGACCCGCACCCACCCCGCTTGAATTCGCGGGTACCTGCAGATAACCCGCAAATATTTAAAGAGTGTATTAGGAAAAAGGGTGTATACAAGTTTATAATTTGAAAAATGGATGTGTTTTAGATGGGTAGTAAGGAGTTGAGTAGTTTTAAATAGTGACATTTTTTTTAGGAGCCTGAGAGAAGAAATAGAGAGAAATTTTTTTTTTTATTTAAATTAGGAGAGAGAAAATGTATTTCCTCCTTCTAATATTTGATTCATATATCCCATTTTAAAAAGTGAACCATATAATGATATATATATTAAAAAAACATAGATTTTTTGCTGCACATTTTGAAATTTGGATTTTTGAAAACGGACATTTTAGGTGTACACCACTTTATGTGTAAACCGCTTTATGTGTACACTATTTTAGGTGTACACCACTTTAGATAGAAGAGAGAAAAGTGTGACTTTACAGTACAAAAAATATGAGAGAAAAAAATGTAACTTTTTCAATTTTGTTGATGCACATTGAAATTTAGATTTTTGAATACCGACATTTTTAAAATACATGAATGTATACGTATGAAAACATTATCATAGATTTTTTTCGGTGATATACGGTATACGTACGCCAATAGATACGATGTACATACACCGATAAATACAGTACATGTACGGTGATATACAATGTACATACGGTGATATACAGTGTACGTCCGTTGATATATGGTGTACGCACACCGATAAACCAAAATTTAAAAACGTAAAGTATGATAATCATATAGAACATTTAACTTCATAATGTATAAAAGTTTTTCTTTTTCTTAGTATTACTTTATACTTTGACTGAATTCAATTTAGTGTTATGAAAATATACAAACAAAACAACACATATACACAATTTATCTTAAAAATAAGATAATATAAATTGACAATTGAATATAAATATATATTTACAACATTATTCATAAGAAACATGAAACGAGAGCAAGAGAAATCTAAGGTCTCTAATGTCTTTCTTTATTTCCAAGAAAATATAAGCATTACAAGGGAACAAGAAAATTATTCAATTGATGTGTTTTTTTAGGTGTATACCACTTTAGGTGTACACTGCTTTATGTGTACACCACTTTAGGTGTACACTGCTTTATGTGTACACCACTTTAGGTGTACACCACTTTAGGTGTACATTATTTTAGGTGTACACCACTTTATGTGTACACCACTTTATGTGTACACCACTTTAGGTGTACAACACTTGCAGTGTACACCACTTTAGGTGTACACTGCTTTAGGTGTACACCACTTTAGGTATACACTGCTTTATGTGTACACCACTTTAGGTGTACATCACTTTAGGTGTACATTATTTAGGTGTACACCACTTTAGGTGTACATCATTTGCAGTGTACACCACTTTAAGTGTACCCCACTTTAGGTGTACACTGCTTTAAGTGTACATCACTTTAGGTGTACACTGCTTTATGTGTACATCACTTTAGGTGTACACTGTTTTATGTGTACACCACTTTAGGTGTACACTGCTTTATGTGTACACCACTTTAGGTGTACACTGCTTTATGTGTACACTGCTTTATGTGTACACCACTTTAGTGTGTACACTGTTTTATGTGTACACCACTTTAGGTGTACGCTGCTTTAGCTGTATACTGTTTTATGTGTTCACTACTTTAGGTGTACACTGCTTTATGTGTACATCACTTTAGGTGTACATTGTTTTTTTCGGTGATATACGGTGTGCGTACACAATATATATGGTGTACGTACACCGATAAATACGGTGTACGTACGGTGATATAAAGAAAAAAAATCAATTTTTAGTTGTTTAATATTCAACTATTTAGTAAGAAATAAATAACATTCCTATTTTATTTATTATTCGGTTGTTTTATAATTTTGATTTAGTTTATCTAATTTGTCAATTTTTTTGTTTTACTAATTCTAATGTTTCATGACTTTAGTTATTCAACTTGATCTCATCAAATCTATAATAATATTAAAACAATATACATTCATGTATATTACATATGTGCACTACATATGTTTATACTACATATAAATTTATAATTTAATATTAATATTATATTTTGTGCTTGTTTAACAAAATAAAGTAATTATTTTAAAGTTTGTTTTTTTATTTGTTTTGTTTTTGATTATTATATAAATAAACATTTGTTTTTGTATTACTTGGGTTGATTTCAAGTTTGTTTTTTGAAAGAAAAAAAAATTCTACACATGAATATAGGTATTTTGTTTTTTTTGTAACTTTTTAATGTTTATTTTATAAATTAGTTAGAATGTATTTCGTTATTCAACTATTTAGTAAGAAATAAATTTCTTTCATATTTTATTTATTATTCAGTTGTTTTATAATTTTGTTTTAGTTTATTTTCTTTGTCAATTTTTTGTTTACTAATTCTAATGTGTCACTTTAGTTAATGAACTTGGTCTCATTAAATCTAAAATAATATTAAAACAAGATAGAAAGAGGAGAGAGATGAGAGAGAAAGAGAAAGTGTGGGTTTAAATGATTTTTTTGTTTTATTATATTATTTAATTTAATTGATATGATATAATGACATTGAGTGGTAAATAAACTGAGTTTGAAAGGACAAATGAAAACTTTCAAGTAAAAAACTACCCATTTAGCAAAGAGGGTATAAAACACACTCTTTTGGCAAATTAGAGACTTGTATACACCATTTTTCCCAATTTTCTCATATTTAAATCATAATAAAAAACTTATAATGTTTTTTAAAAAAACTTATAATGTTTCTAGTAAAAAAATATATATTTAATAAAATAAATTTCATATGATAAAACATAAATACACAATTTTTTGAAAAAACAAACAAATTAATTAATTAATTTATATAAATTAAAAAATATTTCAACATTTTAATAGTATTTAGTAAATAAATATTATTTATTAATTTTTTAAAAAATTGCGGTTAACCCGTGGGATTGCGGGAAAAAAAAATCTAACCCGTACCTAGCCCGTATTTTAAAAATCTCGACCTGCACCCGCCTCGCTTTTTTGCAATTGAAAATTTCTCGATCTGCATCTGCTCCGCGGCGGGTTAAACGGGGTGGGACCCGTGAGTAATGAATCAAATTGACAAGCTCATCAATTCGTTTTTTTTACTTTTTAACCGTTGATGTTACGGGATTGGACCCAAAACTTTTTGGTTATCCAAAAATCCAACTCCCACTAAACCTCTCTCATAGTTGGAGATGATTTTCCTATTTTGAAGAAACGACGAATTGATAACGTGACATGTGGACAAACACACCAAAAAGGGAGTCATGCTCGATAGCTTAGAATGATCCGAAAATAAATAAAAGGAAGTTAAATTTTCGTTAGTAAGAAATAAAGATCAAATGGTTTACACCCCAAAAAAAAAAATCGTTAGCATTTAATACGTTTAAAAAAAAATCAATAAATTTCATTACAAGGTCTATATTCATTTTTCATTTTATATAGTAATACGAATATAAATATTAAATAGGAATATATATCAGAAATATCATTACAAAATCTATTTTCAATGATACAAAATTCACCATCGCAGCAAAAGGATCTCTTGGCTCCATCAGGCTGATCGAGGACGAACTGTTTCAACAACTGGCTCTTCAATCTTTTCATTGTCAAGTGGAGGAATTCTTTCATCCACATCGTATTGAATCACTGAAGACAGAGGAGGAAACACGACTGAATCAAAACGGCATCGGTCTAATTAAAGAGATGAAATCAATTTTGGGCAAGTATATTAAACAACCCAAATCAATTCAGATATCAAGGCCCATTCGATAATTTTCTCCAATTTCTAACTTTATCTCCGACAAAAACAAAGTTTCATTAATGAAGAAGGATAGAGTGACGATGGCTAGTACGGAGGAAGACGATAAGATCAAGCTCTCAAATAAATTCTCAGTCCTTGATGGTTTAAACACCGTTTGATTTAGACATTTGTCATAAGACACTATGGTTTTTGCTTATTGCATAAATGACTTTCTCTATGATGTCAAACGGTAAGAAGATAAGAAATGAAAACAAAAGTTCATATTTTCATCTCTAAAATCAAAGTTTCTTTTTATCCTTCATGGTATCAGAGTCATGGCTGATCAGACCATGGATCTTTATTTTTCCCCTTCTCTGAATATTTCTAATTGTGTGACTGTGACTCTCACTCAGAAAAATTATATTTTGTGGAAGTCACAATTTGAAGCTTTTCTTTCCGATCAACGTCTTCTCGACTTCGTTACCGGTGCGACTCCAAAGCCTCCATAAACTTCTCTTGTTCGTGGCCCCGACAACACAAGCACAAAAGCTCCAAACCCTGCTGCTGCAAAATGGGAACAAACAGATCAGGTGGTACGCTCTTGGCTTCTGGGCTCTTTCTCTGAAGATATATTGAGTGTAGTTGTTGGCTGCAACACCGCTCCGGAAGTATGGGTTTCTCTGGCTAACTTTTACAACTGTGTCTCTTCTTCTCGCCTATTTGAGCTCCAAAGGAAGCTTCAAACTATTTCCAACTCGAAAAGTCTATGTCTGACTACCTAAAGGAGATTAAAGCGGTTTGTGACCAACTGTCATCTATTGGAAATCATGTAACTTAGAAAATGAAAGTCTTTGCAGCTCTCAATGGCTTGGGAAGGGAGTACGAGCCAATAAAAACCAACATTGAAGGGTCTATGGACTCAGATCCGAGCCCCACACTTGCTAATGTTATTCCTCGACTCACAGCTTATGATGATCGTTTGCAGAGCTATCTCACCTCTTCTGATATTTCACCTCATCTCGCTTTTACCACAACTCGTAACAACTCTAACTACTATAACAACACCATGTCCAATAGAGGCAGAGGAAGAAGCTATGCACGTTTTGGTCGAGGAAGAGGTTCCTTTTCAACTCGAGGTCGCAATTTTCATCAGCAAATCAACTCCTTTCATGGCTCCACACCTCCATCAGACAATGCTACCAGACCAACGTGTCAGATTTGCGGTAAAGTTGGTCATCATGCTCTGAATTGCTGGCACTGGTTCAATCATAGTTATCAGGATGAGCAAATGCCAACAGCTCTTGCAGCCCTAAGAATTACTGAACTTTCTGATCATGGAGGAAATGAATGGTACCCTGATACATGAGCCACTTCACACATCACAAACACTCCACATAATCTGCATTTCTCTCAGCCCTACAGTGGATCTGATACTGTTATGGTTGCAAATGGAGAGTTTCTTCCCAACACTCATATCGGCTCAGCCAAAATTCCATCAACCTCAGGTAATATCCCTCTAAAAGATGTATTAGTCTGTCCTGATATTGCCAAATCTTTGCTCTCTATCTCTAAAATTACCAGAGATTATCCTTGCTCCTTTGAGTTTGACTGTGATGGTGTACGCATAAATGATAAGGAAACAAAGAGGTTGTTAGTAATGGGAAGCAATCGTGATGGTCTTTATCTGTTGGAGGCTCCTCAGTTTCAAGTCTTCTATTCCTCACGGCAACACTCGGCAAGTGATGAAGTCTGGCATAGGCGTCTTGGACATCCGAACAATCAAGTCCTCTAACAGTTGACTGCTGCAAACTCTATCTTTATCAACAAAAGTACTAAAACAGTTTGTGAAGCTTGCTTTCTTGGGAAAAGTTCCCATTTACCGTTCTTTGCTTCTTCTTTTGTTGCATCTAGGCCTTTAGAAATGATCCATTGTGAGCTTTGGGGACCCTCACATGTGTTGTCCGTACAAGGTTTCAGATATTATGTGATTTTTGTCGACAATTATTCCAGATATTGTTGGTTTTACCCTCTGAGAATGAAATCAGACTTCTATTCTATCTTTGTTGCCTTTTAAACTCTAGTTGAAAATCAACTCCAATTAAAGATATGGATTTTTCAGTGTGATGGCGGAGGAGAGTTCACAAGTAAAAAGTTTTTATCTCATCTGCAACACTCATGGATACAACAATACATTTCTTGCCCTTATACCCCTCAGCAAAACGGCATCGCAGAGAGAAAACATAGGCATATAACTGAATTGGGATTGTCTATGTTGTTTCAAAGTAAAACGCCTTCAAAATACTGGGTTGAAGCCTTCTTCACTGCAAATTTCTTGAGTAATTTATTGCCTTCCTCTACTCTTGAAGATACAGTTTGTCCTTTTCAGAAACTTCATGGGAAACCGCCTGAATATTCAGCTTTGCGGACATTTGGTTGTGCTTGCTTTCTTACTCTTAGAGACTACGCATCAAACAAGTTTGATCCCAAGTCTCTAAAGTGTGTGTTCTTGGGCTATAACGACAAGTATAAGGGCTATCGATGTCTCTTTCCACCTACAGGTCGAGTATATATCAGCCGCCATGTGATCTTTGATGAAAAAATCTTCCCTTTTCAAGATTCATATGCAGCCCTGCAACCGTCTGAAGTTACTCCTCTTATAGCAGCATGACAAAAGTGCTTCTTACGACCAAACCAAGTCTCTACAGCTCCTCACAACTCTGGTCTTTCTTCCCTTGACACTTCTGTTACTGAGACAACTACACAATGTGTTTCAGTAACAGAAAATAACATGTCGGTTCAGTCTTCATCAGTTGTAGAACCACTATTTTCTGTAGCTGATTTCCCGCCTCTTCCATCACAGCAAGTCTCAGCTCAGCAAGACATGTCTCCTACTGCAGAAAATGAGTATTATAAGCGTACGATAGGCCTTGATCCTGCTTCTATAGGCGATAGTGCTTCATCTTCTGCAGTTCGAACATACATCTCAAGCTATACTCAAGTTCAAATTCAGAATCAGTTTACAAGTACTACATCTTCTACTGAACAAGTTGCTTCTCACAACTCTGAACACCTTATGAATATTAGATTTAAATCTGGCATCCGAAAATCAAACCCAAAATATGTTCTACTAACTCAGAGAACGACATACCCTGAGCCTAGAACTGTAACTGCAACATTGAAGGATAAAGGTTGGACATGAGCAATGAATGTGGAAATGGGGAACTGCAAGGATACAAATACATGGTCTCTTGTTCCTTATAGTTCAGAGATGCATGTTCTAGGAAGCAAGTGGGTTGTTAGAGCAAAACTACATGCAGATGGGTCCTTACATAAGCTCAAAGCTCAGTTAGTAGCTCAAGGATTTGACCAAGAAGAAGGAATTGACTAACCTACAGTCCGGTGGTTAGAAGTGCAACTGTGAGATCCGTTTTACATGTAGCCACAATCATGAATTGGGAAATAAAGCAAATGGATGTCCAAAATGCTTTTCTACATGGTGATCTAAATGAAACAGTTTATATGAGACAACCAGCAGGGTTCGTTGATCCAACCAAGCCTGATCATGTTTGTCTCTTGCACAAATCCCTCTACGGTCTCAAACAATCTCATAGAGCATGGTTTGACAAGTTTAGCACTTTACTCCTTGAGTTTGGATTTGTCTGTAGTATTCCTAATCCATCTTTGTTTGTCTACACGAAGAACAAAGATGTTATAATGTTACTTCTATTTGTAGACGACATGGTGATAACTGGGAACAGTTCTTCAGCCCTTGACGGTCTTCTTACTGAACTTAACAAACAGTTCTGTATGAAAGACATGGGCCAACTGCACTACTTTCTTGGTATTCTTGTCACAACAAAATATGCAGAAGATTTGTTAGCAGTTGCAGGCATGAGTGACTGTGCCCCAATGTCAACACCTCTGCCACTGCAACTAAACAGAGTACATGATCAGTTTGCGTTATTGTCCAACCCAACTTACTTTTGAAGTCTTGCGGGAAAGCTTCAATATCTCACGCTTATCCGTCCAGACATACAATTTGCTGTCAACTACGTGTGCCAGAAGATGCATGCTCCCTCTATCTAAGATTTCAGTCTTCTTAAAAGAATCTTGCGGTACATCAAAGGAACAATTGACTTTGGGATTTCATTCAATAAGAACTCAGATTTTACTTTGAGGGCTTATAGTGATATTGATTGGGCGGGATGTCTCGTAACGAGAAGATCAACATTAGGTTTTTGTACATTCCTCGGACAAAATCTCATCTCTTGGTTTTCAAAGAAGCAAGAAACAGTGGCGAAAAGTTTGACTGAGGCCGAATACAGATCCTTATCAGAAACGGCTGGAGAAATTACATGGATTGTTTCTCTCTTGAAAGAGCTCGGAGTTCCATTACATAATACACCTGAGCTGTTATATGATAATCTCTCAACTGTGTATCTCACAACAAATCCTGCTTATCACGCAAGAACGAAACACTTCGGTGTTCACTATCATTACGTTCGTGAGCGTGTTGCTCTTGGAGCTCTTCTGGTTACACACATTCCATGTACTCAACAGATTGCTGGCATCTTTACAAAATCTCTCCCTTACAATGCTTTCTGTTCTTTGCGATACAAACTCGGTGTAGATGTTCCTCCTACACCTAGTTTGAGAGGGGCTATTGAATCACTGAAGACAGAGAAGGAAACACGACTGAAACAAAACGGCATCGGTCCAATTAAAGAGATGAAATCGATTTTGGGCCAGTATATTGAAATCCCAAATCAATTCAGATATCAAGGCCCACTCGACAACTTCTCCAACCTCTAACTTTATCTCCGACAAAAACAGAGTTTCATTAATGAAGAAGGATATAGTGAAGATGGCTAGTACGAAGGAAGACGATAAGATCAAGCTCTCAAATAAATTCTCAGCCCTTGATGATTTAAACACCATTTGATTTAGACATATGTCCTAAGACACTAGTGTTTTTGTTTATTGTATAACGGTAAGAAGATAAGAAGTGAAAACAAAAATTCATCTTTTCATCTCTAAAATCAAAGTTTATTTTTATCTTTCACAACGTTTTTATCTTCAGCAGCATTAACATAATTCTCCGCATAAGCATCAATTTTGTGAATCGGCTCATCAGGTTGCTATAATGATAGTCCACAAAAGAGTTCTCAATATAAAATATTTAGGATAAGGACATGTACTCTCTTTTTCGTAAAACTTCAAACTTAATTAAACGGAACTAAGTAACTTACCAAATTCAGCAACTGACAGAGTTATTAGAATGGATGTATCTTCATCAATATAGCAACTGATGAGATCGTCAACAACGAAATTATCGACTATGTATTGATGACGTGCTGGATAGAAAATTTGAGAAAATTTCCTCTTCAGGTTCTCTTGTCGAGTCAAGAAACCAATAAACAAGATAAATATCCCACCTTCCAAGGAATTATGAGAATCGACACTCAGCACCTCAAATGTAGTACCCTCGTAGTCACAGGAAAGTACAAGAGTATATTCTCTCATGAATTTAAGCAACCAACAAAAAGTATGAGCACATAAAGATAAAAAAACAACAAAGATACGCCCAAGAAAAACAAAAAGCTAGTACAAGTATAATAAAGATAAAATCAAAAACCACCTTTACTTAATAACCTAAATAAAGGATCTTTCACTAGCATGTGATCGATTCAAACAAAATAATAGGAGCTTGGAAGTTGGCAAAAGAAGACGTCTTATGAAGCAAACGCAAGTACCACTATCAAAACATGTCGTTTACAACAGACAAAATTGATGTAAAATCGATGTAAAATAGATTTTGAGATGAATTAACGACGATTGCCAAATCGTCGTAAAATGATCGTCGTTACTCGAGAATCGTCGTAAAACCCAGGACGAATACAAATCGTCGTAAATAATCCGTCGTAATGTCGATGTAAAGTTACATCGATTTTACGACGAAAAACAACTCGTTGGTATTTCGTTGTAAAGACGTCGCAACATTACATCAATTTTACATCGATTTCTCAAATTTTAATATTGGTAATCCGTCGTAAAATCGTCGTAATATAAGGATGTACATTCGTTGGTAAACCGATTTAAAATTAAATCGATGTAAATTCGTCTTAAACTGTATATCGATGTAAAAACGATGTATAAATTAATAATTAAAAAAAAAAATATATATATATATATATAAATATATAATATTTAATTTAATTTATTAATAAATTAATTAAAAAAAATTATAAATAAAATTCAAAATAAATACTAATTATCATTTAAATCAATACCTAAATCACTCAAAAGCTCCTCGTCCGATCTCCGCTCCAATGCCGCTCGGTGTTGCGCGAGCGGATCAATCTGGGTCGATGTCGATGCTCGCTGCTGCTGCTGCTCTTGCTCTTGCTGCTTCCTCAGTGAGGCCGCCAAAGTGGGGTTACTCGCGGCAAGAATATCGAAAAGCGAGTTGTACGAGTTGATTTTGTTATCGTAGACTTGGATCTTCTCATCGTATACCACCTGCTTCGCCCGCAAAGTGTTGATCTAGGAGTGGGCGGTGTTCAACTCGTTCCGCAACTCAACCGGATCATCGAACGGAAGACGTGAGGAAGACGAGGCGACGATACTTTCTCTGATCGATCCCATCCCTAAAATTCTGCCTTTTTTCTTCGGGGCAACCTTAAAAAAAGAAACGTTAAATTTAATAAATTAAATACAAAATAATTCAGTAAAAATATAATTTGATTATTATTACCTCTTCATATATCTCGTCCATCAGGGCTGTGGTCAAAGCCGCAGTAGATTGGACCGAGCTACCGCCAGGTGATAGCTGCTGAGAGACTTGAGTTTGACGCTCGACGATCATTGCTTGGACGTCATTGTAGACCTTCTCCGCTCGAGGATCCACAAAAGAGCCGTCTTTCTTTTTGTGAGTTTCCTCAAATACTCTAGTCATCGGAGGAAGTTCGCATCCGTTTGCCTAACCAAACGACATTCCAAAAAAAAATAAACGGTTAATGGTTAATTTTAATTAATAATAATTAAATTCACAAAAAAAGAAATTAACGTAAAACAATTACCATTTGAAGGCGTCTTCCCGCAAAAGATGTTTGACCCGAAGTATGCGGCATAACCGCCGGAAGACCGTATGGACCCACAGTGTTCCGAGAAGCAGAACACTTAGCAGCCACTTGCTGCGAATGCGGATCCATCCAGTAGGTCTTCAGGCCGTTCCAAACTTCGGAAGACATGTATGGGGGCTTTGCCTCATCGCCATTAACCTCCCACTTCCTCTTCCAATCGAAGATGGTATTGTTGAGCCGCAATTTTCCCTTCTTCTTCAACTGCGTCTTCACCATCTCGTTGATCCCAATGTCCCAATGCCATTTTTGCTATAAAAAACTGACAAAAAAAAATTAGAAACGATATCATTAAATAAAAATAATTAATTCTCGAAAAAAAAAAAAATTACCGCAAAACATTTGAACCACGTCTCGATAACGTCATCCGGAACAGCATACCAATTGTGGTGAGGCTCCTCGAAATTGGCTTTAATGGTGTCAGACACACTCCGGCCGACTTTGTTATCTTCCTTAAACCTGAGAAATAAAACTACAATTATCAGTAAAAAAAATAATTACCAAAAAAAGAAGAAAAAAATAATAATATTACGTACCAAAAAGTGTTAGGCGGCCGTCGCGGATCTAACCAGGGTAAACCATCATGACCCGGCGACTGCAATATATTCCCAACCGTCAATTCCGCATATAACAACGGAGGTCGAGGTGCTGGTGCAGGTGGAGGTGGCGGCGGCGCCGCTGGTACGGACCCAGAATCCGGAACCGCGGACGGTGTGGCAGAAGATGACGGGACCTCCGACGGTCCCGAATCACCGCCCATAAACTGGCGATAGTGAATAGTACGTGGCGCCATATATATCTACAAAATTATTAAAAATTAATTAACGAATATTAACAATATAATCTAATAATTCCCGCAACTATTTAATTCCAATCCTATCTAATTACAATCCTACTTAATTCGAATCCTATCTAATAATTAAAATTGTATATCTAATTTAAAAAAAAAAAACATACCTTAGAGAGAGAGAGAGGGCTTGTAGAGAGAGATTGAGATTGTGAGATTATGAGATTATGACCGAGGAAGAGAAATCTGGAACGTATATATAGAGTTTGTTGCCGTCGTGAATTCGATGGTAAGTTACGACGAATTTACGACGGATCAACTTACGACGATTTTACGACGGATCCGTTGTAAAATCGTCGTAATGAAAATTAATTTTACCGCGTATAGGGAAAATAATTTCCCGCGTGTTTTCAATTTTTATACAATGAGTAAAGAACTTATGTAGAACAAGCTAAACGATGAAAAACCAAACCTATACAACATATTTCAACCATAAACCCTAAACCATAAAATTTAGGGTTTGGGGTTTACGACGACATTACGACGAATTATTATTCCGGATTATCAGTATTACAACGACATTACGACGATTTTAGCCTGATTCGTCGTAATGTCGTCGTAAATCCTTAGCCGAAATTAAAATTTTCTGGTTTAAGATTTACGACGACATTACGACGATTTTAGCCTGATTCGTCGTAATGTCGTCGTAATACTGATAATCCGGAGATAATCGGAGATGAGATCGAAAGGATTCTCGGAGGTCTAATATTACCAAACCATCAAAATTCCTGGGTTTGGGTAATATTCGACCTCTAGGAATCCTTACGATCCCATCTCCGATTATCTCCGGTCATTTTCCGATTATCCCATATTCGGTATTTTTATTATACAAATTAAGCAATTACAAAAAGTAAATCAATCAGATTAATCATCATCTTCGTCGGGTTCATCATCTTCATTGGGTTCATCATCTTCAGGTTCATCATCATCGTCACTCTCTTCAAACTCATCGGAATCACCTTCTTCTTCTGTGTCGTCAGGTAGATATTCAAGTTGCCTGTTTCGGGGATCAATTAGAAGAACGTTGTCTGTAATCTCTGCTTCTGTAATGTGATGGCAAGAATCTTGTTGCATTAGAAGATCGTCAACACCAACAATTTTACCCCTTGGAGCTATTTTAATAACCGATAACCATGTGGGCCTAGTGGTTCGAACTCGCGGATATGGAACAAACGTTACTTGTTCTGCTTGTGATGCTAGGATAAATGGTTCAAACTTGTTGTATCGTCGTGATTTGTTGACGTCGACCACACCAAATGGGTTAATTTGCACCCCTCGACCGACTGTTGGATCGAACCAATCACATTTGAAGAGAACGCATTTCATACTAACCAAGCCGGGGTACTCCACTTCGATTATTTCCTGCAACACCCCATAAAAATCTATTTCACCCCTAACACATACTCCGTAGTTGGTAGTTGCCCGACGAACGCCGTACTTGTATGTATGAAACACATAACCACG